>JAPPVO010000031.1:91831149-92431149 GCA_030407325.1 Camellia japonica
CATCAGGCTAGGAAAGTGTCTTGTTTTGGCCCTTCTTGTCATGTTTGTTAAGGGTCCGAGGTTTTTTGATGCATGCTTTTGGTACCTCATGTTATAGCCTTTGTTGGCTCATATTTTGCATGCTATGTTAAGCATATCTACATACTGAATTGGGGGATGTCATCTACTGAAGATGTGCATATTTTTGGTCCCTCTTTAATGTTGTAGAACTGTATTTTTCAGTTTGAGCATTGTACATATCACTTGCTTCATTATTCCCCTATATTCCCCATTTTGCATACTATTTTGCATACTTGTGATTGTTGTTTGGCCATTCTTTGTACTGTAAAAGTGCTATTTTAGGGGCTGCCTAGCATCTCTCTTTACATGTCGTGTCCATATTGTGCATGTTTGGCATGGCTGTAGGCCATTTCGGGTGCGTAACATTGCATTTCGGCATCGGGTGTAATTTGCTATAATTCGGGGACTGTTTTTGCATCATTTTTGACTGCTGAAATTTGCATTTCCATATGCCATATGTCGTATTCATTTGCATGTCATTTTTGTGCCTTAGGGCGTGCCTCGGTTGCGTGCCCGTGGGCACGCATTTCGAGGCATCTCATTTTCATCCGACGGCCTCCCGTATGAGAGTGGCTGAGGTCCTCTCATGTTGGTATAAGCCCATTTTGCATTCCGTATGCCATTTTCGCATCTTTGCATTCCGTATGCCATTTTCTCGGTTTGCGTGAGGCATCTCATTTTAGCCTTATTACATATCATTCCCATGTCATTTTGCATTCCGTATGCATCGCCTCGGTTTGCGCACCCGTGGGCACGCATTTCGAGGCACTTCTTTTTTTATCCGTCGGCCTCTTATGTGAGTGTGGCTGAGGTCCACTCGTGTTAGTATAAGTCCAATTGCATCGTGTATGTCATTTTATGCTTTAGGATCATTTTCTCGATTTGCGTGCCCGCCTGGCACGCGTTCCGAGACATCTCATTCCCATAGCATTGAGCATGCTAGGATTGTATATTAGTTGCATTTCATGCATACCATGCATATTGCATTCGTGTTCGGGATAGGAGTTAGCCCGGGCACGGGAAACGAGGCACGTTTCGTACTCCGAGTGACGGAACGGGTCCCAATTCCCAAGTCACCGACACTCCGGATTACCCATGATGGAGTTAGGTATCGCTGTAGCATTCATCTGCATTGCACCCAATATTGAGTTGTGCAATCCGATTCCTCGACCATCATGCATCGATATACGTGATTGGTGGCACGAGGATCGAGGCATGCATATATTTGTGAAATACATTGCTATGCCCTTTTCCTGCTCTTTGTTGCAGCAAGATAAGGAATCAGCAACTTTTCGGAGTCCAGCACGCTTTTCGAGAAACATTGCAAACAGAGGCTAAATTGGGCATCCCAGTGGATTTCTGCGCAAAAGCAATCCGGCATACATCATTCATCAGAAGCGAGGCAGCCCCTGGCTTGCAAGCCAGTTTTAAAAGCTTTCTTAATTTAATTTGTTAATTAATTAGGATTCTGTATACTTCGGACTGTATTATTCTTTTATTTCGGACTGTATATTTATTTGGACCCTCTGCGCGAGGGCATAATTGTAATAAGTGTGGGTGAGTGTGATGTATGTCTTCCAACCCCACGTCTTTCTTCCCTTTTATTTATCCGCTTATGATGGTTAGATATAGGGCATATTTCAATTAGCATACAGTATGATAGCATGTTTGCATTCATTCATCTGTTTTGCACGCACCGGGCTCGGCACATCATACAAACTGCATTTGTATTTCAATTCCAAATTGAATACGTGTTAGTTGTAGCATTCCACATACCATGTTTAGAATAGCCGAGCCTGCTATAGTTGCATTACTGCATGTGTCGCATTAGGCATTTCTGTATAATTAGGATCATGCATGATTACTAATCGGTTTCTGTTTTTGGCTCGGAGTACTCGGTAAGTACTTATGCTTTAGCATCCTTGCATGTGTGTGAGTGTTGCCATGATAGCATGCTTACCATGAGGCTATGTGCTTATACGATATAACTGCCTTGAATGCCTGTGGGTGGAGGCTGAGTTACTTGGAGTGGGATAATTCATCAAATGTTTGTTTTTAAGCCCACTAGATAGTGGCAAAATCATGCTTTCTAAGCCCACTGAGGGTGGCAAATCCGCATCTTAGCCTACCTGCGGGTAGCTTAGCCCCATCAAACATTTTCAAACAAACAAACATGAAATGTTTTGTTCAAATTCAGGCGGCTCAGTCTATACTTGTTTGCTGCGAGCATCACATAGTAACCTAGGCTAATAATCGGAATAAGAGCTCACAATGTTTTCAAATAAGATATCATGGTTAGTAGAGGCCGGTCTTTGACCGGGCGAGCGGGGGTGCTCACGAAGTGACCTTCCCAATCGTACCCAAGTTCCCGAGCCGAGGCAACTTTGGTGATGACGGACACGTGGCCTTTGGCCCGAGTCAGGGTTTCCTAAATTCCCATTAAAAAATATTTAGGTGGCGACTCTGTATCTGGCAAAGCAGTCCATGTTTGGCACTTCTTTCAAAAAAAAATCTGTTTTCAAAACGATTTGCCGGATTTGGACTCTTTGGTTAAAGATTAAGAACCGTGACATTTGAGTCCTTGAACTGTAGTGACCCCAATATGAACAGAACGGGACTTAACCCTCCCGGGGCGTTCGGGGACGTCTACACAAGGGCACCAAAGGGAGTACCTTACTACCATTATCAAGGCCACTCATGGCATGCATCTAACAACCAAAAACAGACTTCTATCATGCAAAATGACACCCAAAACCCACATATGGCAGCCCCAAAATGTATTAATCTTGCAAGCATACAACAATGCCAATTCCTAGACATAAAAGGGGACACCTTGAAGCATGAAAATGGTCACATATGTAAACATACACACATGATTTATGGACTGAAATAGGGTCACAAATGATGCCAAATCATGAGGATGATCAATGTTGAACATGCTAGGAACCAAAATGCATGAGGCTTACAAGCCTAGAATACAAAACAACCATGTCAAGCACACTATACATGGCAAAAATCAGTGGCTCACAGCCCTAAAACATGGCAAATCAAGACCAACATCTTCAAGATGCTAAGCTAAAAACATGGAGATACATGAGGCTAAAAACATGGCATGTCTCTAAGCAAAATGGAACATTACAAAGCAAGTATGGGAAGCATGTTAAGGGCCACGAAAACCAACCTTAGACAGAGGTATAACATGACTTAAAACAACCCAAAAAGTTCTGAATGAAGCCAAATGCAAGCATGCACACATGCTACCTCATGAGCCAAGAATGAAGCCAAAGATGGACAAAGGGGAGAGGGTGTCCCTCCCCTACATGAGACTCAAAAACACTCCCTCACCACTGAAAACCCACTGGTTTTCAGTGGTGAGAAGACCAAAAAACTGAAGTTAGACAATGCTCCAAAAAAAGGCACAAAAGGACCAAAAACAAGGCCTAAAAGAGTGAGGCTTCACTCAAAATAAAAGTGACCTTAATGAATGTTCTTGAGCAAGTAAAAACAAAGTTTTTTATGTTAAAACACAAAGCTCAAAACACAAGACAAGAGGGTGTAGAAACTAGTTGCAAGAATGGGGAAACAATAAAGCAAAAAGTTTTATCCTTGAAGATCCAATGAAGAACAGGTGGAGCAGCCCTCCTCTAGTGATCAAAAACCAGTCCAAAATCACACAAAACAAACCTCAAGCCTCCCAATCTCGGATTAAGGTGTAGTAGTGTGTGTAATGGTGCAAAAGTAAGGTGAAATCACACTTTTTGGTCCAAAAACACACACACAAGAGGAGAGAGAGGGGAGATATAGATATATATGGATGTATATCAAAGAAATATATATATAAGCTCTGGTTTTGCCCTTAAATGTCTAACCCTTAATCAAAGGGAGAGAAGGCTTGCTTATATAGGCAACAAAAGGCTCTAAGCTTAATGGCTAAGCAAGAGGAAAAGGGGTCAAGGGACCAAGGGGGTGCAAGGCTTCTTGGAGAAGCCAAAACAGCTGGCCAAGCTTCTCCAAGAAGCTTGGCCAAAAGGGGTCAAGCTTCTAGAAGCTTGAGGGGGTTCAAAGGGCAAGGGGGTCAATCCCATGCACGGGGATGAGTGATAGTGCACACCAGCTGGCACAGCTGGAGGAATGCACCATGACCCAGGGGTGCAAAAAGGTCAAACCGGCCAGCCAAAACAGTCACCGGCACAAAACACTGCCGGTCGGCAACATATAGTGCCGACCGGCAAGGATTTGGATAAAAGAGTGCCGATGGCCACTAGGAGTGCCGGTGGAGGTGTGGGGCAGCCGGTGGGCTTTAGGGATGGCTAACAAGCCTTCCCCTACCCTCAAATGCAAAAACACACAAGTACTTGGTGCACAACCAAGCACAAAACAAGCCGGTTGAGAGATCCTGAGGCACGGCGCGCAGCCGGGGCCTCCGGGAACTCAAAACAAACACAAACATGGATAATCACCGGGTGTTCAAGCGGTGACGTCCAAGTCTTGAGGACGGTCAAAAATAGGGTGTCTACAGTCATGCGCCGCAAGTTATCTAATTTAACTACTCTGTTTGTTTGATTTAGAGGCATCTGTGAGTAATAACTTTGTTAAGTTACGTTTACGTTTAAGTAATTTCTTATATGATATGATATGACAAGAAATGCTCTATTTTTGACATGTTATGTTCTAAATCAATGAATGATTGTCCATGTAATGAAAAGTATTCGTAGCATCCTTAGCACAAGGCCCTAGCCCGGGGGTAACAACACCGTGGTCTTATGGCCCTTGCCCGGGGGTAATAATACCGTGGTCTCATGGCCCTTGCCCGGGGATAACAGTACCGTGGGTCAAGTATGTTACAAGTTCCCGATACCGGAGGTTCCTTAATGGAACTGGCAACCATGACCCCTTTATGCTCTCTGTACTTGATCTGTCAGTACTGAGGGATGTACCATGTATGATTAAGCATGAACTCTGATTTCTGTGTATGATTTGAATAAGAATATGAATAGGAATTTGTTTTTGATATGAAGTTTGTTTTTTGGATCTGTTATGGGACATCATTAATTAAACCCCTTTACTCCATTATTATTCACTAGGTTTCCGCTCACTATTTATGTTATGTATATAGGTGACCAGGCGCGTGACCAAGCCCAAAGTTGACGACCTGGAGCTTGGGTTTTGTTAGCTAGCCCTTGTGCCTCTCGAAGAGGTTCCCGGTTATAAAAGTCTAGTTTCATGAACCATGTCAAGAATGTTTTATTATTATTTTTTTTTTATCTGTATACAGGGCTAAGTCCCTTTTGATAATACTTGTACGGTATTGTATGACTTATGTGGATGTGACGTCATATATGTATATTTCATATATAAAGTTCTAAATTATTTGTCTCATATATGTCTGCACAGCTCAATGGACTATGTATGTTTCTATATTTGCTTCCGCAACCCCTTATTCTGTGTTAATTTGAAGAGAGGCCTTTGGTAATCCAAGGATTACTGGCCAGCTATGATGCTAAACCTATAGGGGTGGGTTTGGGTCATGACAGAGTGGTATCAAAGCAAGCGTTCTATCGCACGCACGAGTCCATGTGAGCTATAGGGTGTCCTAGGAAAGAATTAGGGGCATTTCATCTACTTGTGTGGGTGTGTGACCTATTGAACATACTTGAACTAAAACTAACTGATGTGAACACACATGAATTAATATGAAGTAAATTGATGTGGGATTAAACACAGAGAACAAGATTATTATGCCTATGTTTATTATTATTCTGTTTACTTACAGCAATGGAAAATATATGAAGTAATGATGCAAGTAAATCTTCCGAAGCCCGAATGAGCCGTATGGAACAGATGCTAGAAGTCTTGACAGAAATAATAAGACAGCAACAAAGACAACAACTTGTGCTTTCTCATCCACCTTTAGTGCCAGTTGAGCCAAAAAACACAGATATGATTTCATTGACACAGAAGTTCAATAAAATGAAGCCGCCAATCTTTCTGGGTGGTATTGAGCCTTTGAAGGCTGAAACATGGTTGTTAGAGACTGAAAAGATATTTGAGGCGTTCCTGTGCACGGAAATTCAGAAAGTTCTTTTGGCCACCTATACTTTAAAGGAAGAAGCTAGATGGTGGTGGATGCTTATTCGAGATACTAGTGGGACTATGACATGGAACCGGTTTAAAGTAATATTTTATGAAAAATATTTTCTCCAATGCTTCAGAGACCGTAAAGTGTCAGAATTTCAAAAACTTAAGCAAAGCAAGATGTACGTAGCCGAGTATAAGGCTAAGTTTACTGGATTAGCTAGATTTGCTCTTCATATGGTCGACACGTATTACAAAAAGGCTCAAAAATTTGAAGGGGGCTTAGATTTTAATGTATTTGATCACGTAGGCGTCCTGAAATTGCCTACATATGTGGAGGTGCTGTACAGAGTGTTGATGGAAGAGGCCACCCTAGCAGCAATGAAACAAGCCAAAGCGCCAATAACAGAATGGAGAAGTAAAAGTCCTAGAACCAATTTTCGGAAGGGCCGTTCATCCTTTGCTACCAAAAAGAAAAATACTGGATCCTCGAGCAATTCAAGCCAAAGTAGTGGGTCTATGCCAGTTTGTTCAAAATGTGGAAAGAAGCATAAAGGCACGTGTTACCGTGCATCTGGCACTTGTTTTCGATGTGGCAAGACCGACCACATGGTTAGAGATATCCGATGAGATTCGACAATGCTACCCGTCCTGCGATAAGTTCAACTGGATCTGTCTCTGTAACGAGGTCAAATGCAAGAACTAATGCCAGAGGTAATACTAGAAATGAAATGTTGAGGCAAGGGTGAGTATTCATGCTGGTGCCAGGGGATGTACAAAACACCGAGTCTGTGGTGTCATGTATAATTTCCATCTGTGCCCAAAATGCATCTGTCTTGATAGATTTCGGTTCTACCCACTCATTTGTGTCGCATGCCTTTTCTCGAAAATTAACTAGACCCTTAGAACCCATGAATTATTTATTATCTGTATCTACGCCATCTGGGGGTTTTATGGTATATGCTTATGTTTATCCAGCATATGATATTGTGATTGGTAATATGACATTGTATGTTGATTTATTGCCTTTGGGGATTGATCATTTCGATTGCATATTGGGTATGGACTGGTTAACGAAGTACTATGCAACTATTGACCGTGTGAATAAGTCTGTTATATTTCGTCCACTTGGAATACCTGAGTTTGTGTTTACTGGGAATGGGGTAGTTCCTCCCCCATACTTGATTTCTGCCAAAAAAGTTGTTAAATTGCTTAGGAAAGGATGTAGAGGATATATGTGTTGTGTTTTGACTGTGACTTCTAATAGTCCTGATGTAGAGAACATCTCTGTAGTAAATGAATTCCCTGATGTATTTCCAAATGAATTGCCTGGAGATTTAATTGATAGGGAAATTGAGTTTACTATTAATGTTGTACCCGAAACACAACCGATTTCCAAAACCTCATATAAAATGTCGACTTCTAAACTGAAAGAATTGAAAACTCAACTTCAGGAATTGTTAGACAAGAAGTTTATTTGCCCAAGCACTTCAGAATGGGGCGCTCCAGTTTTATTTGTCAAAAAGAAAGATGGATCTTTGAGGCTGTGTATAGACTATCAGGAATTGAACAAAGTGGACTATCAAGAACAAAATACCCAACCCCGAATAGATGATCTATTTGACCAACTTCAGGAAGCACAAGTGTTTCTCAAAATAGACCTTAGATCCACTACTAGAAAAAGGGGCATTGGACACAGAACAATTTGCGACGGTTTAAGTGCCGTCGCAAAAAGCAAGCTTTTGCGACGGCAGTTAATGACGTCGCAAAATTATTTTTTTTTGCGACAGAAAAACTAAGCATGTGGCAAAAAGTAAGGTTATATGCGACGGTACGTTAAACGTTGCAAAATTTTTCTGGCCTTAATTTTATTTTTATTTTTTGCGACACTCTTTTGGCAATCTGTCACAAAAGTTTATTTTTTGGCCCATTCATTCGTGACGGGCCTTAACATCGTCGCAAATCGTAATTCCTAAATTCGTGCCAAACCCCCCTCCCACTCTCCCTCTTTCCCGATTTTCCCAACTCTCTGTAATCTCTTGGGATTAAAAAAAAAAACCATTCAATATTTTACCCTAATCTCACTGCTCTCTCCCTCCCTCTCACCCAGTCGTCACTCTATCTCTCTTTGGCCACCATTGAAGTTTAAGCTTTGAGCTTCAACCGAGTAAGATCAGTTGGTTTTTGGCATTATCGACCTGAAATAGAGATAGATCAGTTGATTTTCCGTATCAACTGCTACATAGAAGACGAAGAGAAAGGAAGGGACGAGAGACTCAGCGAAGAATAACACTTCCTGCCTTAAATCAGGTTTGGAGATTCAAACTAGGGTTTTAATTCGGGGATCTCAGAGGAAAAAAAATCATTGGGGATTTCAATTGAAAAAGGTAGGGTTTGATTAAGAACTGACAAAATTAGTTTTTTATGTTGTGGAATCGGGTTTTTTTTTTTTTTTTTTGCTTCAATGTGAGTTGGTAAAAGTGAAATCTTTGAATCTTGTGAAATTGGTTTCGTTTTTGTTCCTCATTTTTAATTTTTCTTTCTTGTTCTACTTTTGAAGGAAACATGGTTTTGGTTTTGTTCATTTTTTGCTAGTTTTTGTTCGTTTATTATTTGATTTTTTTATTGTTCTTCTTTTGATTTTTTCCCCCTATTTTTGGTTTTTCTTGTTCAACTTTTGAAGGAAAATGGTTTTGGTTTTGTTCATTTTTGTTACTAGTTTTTTTTTTCAATTATTATTTGATTTTTTGATTGCTTTCTTTTGAATTTTTCCCTTTTTTTGTTTTTCTTGTTTTTTCGTTTTTGTTTCTGGTTTTTATTTTTTTTCCCCTCCCAAGAAGTAAATTAGCAAGTGTTAAGTGGAAGTTTGGTTTGATTTTGTGTTCTCTTTCTCCCTTCTTTCCTTTTGTCTTTCATCACATCTTCTCTCTAAAATCCTAAATTGCTTTAATTCTTTTTTTTTTTTTATTTATATAAACCTGAGATTTATGAAGAAGCTTATGAGGCATCTGATGTGTATCCTTTTGTAGTTTTAATTTGTTATTTTTTCCTAAGAGAAAGTGTAGAGTTGGGTTCAATACTATGTGTATCTCTGTTTCTTTTTTTATTTTTTGTTATTTTCTTTCATAAAATGGATAGTTTTGGGGACAATTAACAGTTCAGTGTACAGTTGTAAAAACTATTTCAAATTAGTGATAAACTTTACAAATTTTACTAATTGAAATGACTTTTCCATGAGTTAGTAATTTCTTCGGGAAAAAAACACTGATTTATTAATTCCCCTATTTTATTTATTTTTATTTTATTTATTGTTATCCCTCAATCCTCTCTCTAATACTTACGAAGGTGTCTTCAATCATGGAGAGATAGAGTGTGTGTTGCAGTTTCCACTATACCATGTGGATCATTGCCCTAAAAGAGCCTACATTTGGGAGGGGATGTATCACTTCAGATCCTAAGATATCATATACGTTTTTTAAATTCAAATGTCTCCAGTGTTTTTAGAATTCTATGCTTGTGTTGTTTGATCTGCAAGTAGAACCTATAAAAATAAAGTATAAAATAAAAAAGGGAGAATTTTTTCTATAAATCTTAGTTCTAAACGAATTTTAAACAGAATCTGGTCTATATTGCATCTCTAGAGGAAATTTTACAACTTTTAAAAATATGGGCATAATTTCTTCTCTCATGATATCATTCTTTTTCTTCTTTTTTTTAATATTCTAATGTTCTTAATTTTCGATATTTAGAATATAGCTTAGTTACATCAAGCCCTTTTTTCTTTGTCAAACCTTCACAAAAAAAAAAAAAAACCTCTTTAGATATTTTGATCCACATAATCTGATTTGCTTTTGGAATTGAATCAACTGCATTATTGGTAACCACTGGAAATAAGAACCTCAAAATGAAATTGGTGGGTATTGAATTAACTCAAAATTAAACATGATCACAATTGCCGTAATAGTTTAAGTAGTGACTTTGGGCAAATTATAACCACTTTTCTTGTATACTCTTTTGTTGTGAACCTACTTAAAGTTCAAATTCTTGGTAACTGATGAATTATGTGTTTGAATAAATTGGTATTGTTCATCAAATGTTCTATGGGTCTTTTGATTTCTTTGTTTTCAGAGGATCTTTGTTTTGATTCACATTTGTCTATGATTTTCCCGACATTGAAGAAACTCTAATGCCTGTTTTGATATTTTAACTTATTACAGCCTCGAGGTTGTCTAATTGGATTTAGCAGTGAAGATGACATTATTTCTTCCAAGAGCTCTTGTTCGAAATACTTGAGCTTGCCACCATTCACATCAGTAGGTAAGCTTCTTCTTAATTTTATGATAATATAATTTTGGAGAAGTGGTAATAGAGAAGTTATGCCTTACATTTAGAAATCTCTGAGTATTTACGAATAATCTGGAAACTGTTTAATGTATTAATAAAATTAATATGTCATTTTTATTTAATCTTTACCTCTCTTTTTTTTTTCAGTTTGCAGATATGACAATTTTTATGGATTGTTCTAAAATTTTCTTCTTTTATAATTAAATGGACGCTAAATGTATATTTGTTTCAACTTCGATTCGTTAATCATAAGTGTATTTTAAGTTCATCTAAAATAGCTTTGTTAAAATAGCTATTGCTACATGTGTTTGATTGACTTTATTGAATGTGTAGGGTGATCTTGTATACTTTAAAGAGACAATTATTTATGTTAATTGTTTTACCAGCAATCAAGATCTTATGAGGAAAACTATTGATCAAATGAGATGTTTAATATAGTTCACAATCTGAATTCTAAATACTTGTCTGTGTTGCCATCATATCTACAAATCTTATAATTGTGTGGGACTTGCATCACTACTGCTACATTTATTAAACAGAACAAAATACTTGAATTTTTTTTTTCCTGGTATCATTTTGATTTTTTGTGCTGAGAATATTTCTTATACATAGTGGGTGTTTGGGAAGTGGGTTTTTTTAGTTGTAGGATATTATTGGAGAAATTTTTTTTTTTGTGTTTAGGAAGATAGTTGAGTTTTTTTGTGGTTGGATGTGACATTTGTGAGAGAAAAAGTGAAATGATTATGGGGTTTGATGTGATATTTTGTTTGGATTTGTTTTTTTTTTGTTTTTGATTTTGTAACCAATTTGTCTTTTAGTGAAAAAAAACAAAAAAAATCTTTCCCAAACACCGCCATAGTTTTTGGCTAAAATCACCCATATAGTGTACATATGAGAACACTAGACCACTGAGGCATCCAGATATATCTGCATATACAAATAGATTAAGTACCTAATTCAATTTCAGAATGATCAATCTAAAGCCACTAAAATGATCAAGCATCCTTGGCATCGTCGTTGCTGCCAATGATTGGTCAGGTTGTTTGTTTCGTGATGTCACTGCCTCTCTAGTTGCCAATCTCAATACTTTTCTCATACTTCTCCTCCTTAATTTCATAACTAGATTCTTGATTTTATTTCATTTCATTTATGGGTATAGAATTCATGAGTCTATTGATAGGATTACAGGAAGCAAATTTCTTAGGTAAAATGGGTACCTCTACTACAAAGTTTTTGTGTTAAAACTCAATTATCCTTGAGTCCTTTTCTTAGGCATGCTTGTTTTTTACTTTTTTTTTGGGGGGTTCATTTCTATCTTCTCTTCTTTTGAGGAGGTGCCTCTTCTCTAATATGCTTTTTATATATCTTAGCAAATTTGTTTCCTATAAAATATTAATTAACTGAGCTATGAGGTAGCCCAAAAAAGAAATGTACGGTTTAGAAGTAAAAATATTGCCTCTTCCTCCCTTAGTAATATAAGTTGACAAAACTGAAACAACTTAAAATGACCCCATTTCAACTTTTTGGTGTCAGTAGGCTACAATAATACCTTCAAGGATGACAAAAAAGAAAATCTCATCGCTTCATGCACAGAAAAAATCCTTTTTTGAGAATTATTTGGCAATATCAAAATGTATATTATGATTGAGAACATCTTGAAATAAGCTGGTGAAAATCTAAAAGTAGATATTGATAGTGCAAAGAGCAATATGAGGAAAAAGTAAAAGAAATGTGTGCTTTCATTTTGAAACAATTTGGTAATATGGCATACCTTTGGGAATTACTGGCAATATTTGCTCCTGAATATGTAATATTTGTGAAGCAACCATCACATGGCTTAATCCTAGCCTATTATGGCTTATCTTTTGGCAAAATAAGAGGCAATTACACAAGAACTCTGAAGCCTATGTAATTCCCCTATTTAGTCCACTAAATCCGAAAGTAATGATTCCTTGACCATCAACTGAAGCCTTTTGTCTAGAGTTTTTGATTGTATTATAATATGGATGTGAGATTGATTTGGGTATTACTGAGCTTGGTGAGAATCATGAGATGGATGACATAGTTGAGGACATAATTGGGAAAGTATGTGCAGATGTGAGAAAGTTGATGCATGTTTTGGTTACGTTTTTGGTCCAATAAGTGGTAAATACTTGTGCCACTCTCTCTCTCAACAAAGTCCCCTGAGTAGTAGTTATCATGGGCATGGCCGTAGTGGACCATAAATGTTTTTAGAGACATATGCATGGGATTAGTGTTTGGTGCAACATGATGCATAATAAATTTGCAAATATGGTAGATCTGTCAGTTGGTTGGGCTTAATTAAAAAATCTATCCTTCGGTATCAAATCATTATTTGTTTGCTTGAGGGGTACACAAATATTGACCCTATTTGGTGTAGCATAAGAAAATCATTAACTTGAAGTTTTCTCCTTTTCATTTCCCTTAATTTTGCCTCATACCACAAGGAGCAGACTCAATGTCAACTACCTTCTATGTGGTAATCTTTTAAAGCCAGCTTGTGGAGAATCATGGTTGACCCAAATGATTCAATTGTGAAGACAAGCCACAGTACCACCTGGCATTTGTTGAACTAATTAGAATGAGTGAGGAATTGGATCATTTCTAGAACAATTTATGTGTTTTAGTGTCAAATCTTTGAAACAACTTTCTTTTATCAAGCTTTATTTTAGCACCTTGCAATATAATACTGAGGTAGCATCTTCTACTTGTAGATTTGCGGTAGAGGATTTTCATGGCTTACAGGAGCAAGTGATGAGTACATCTTCTAGAAGCCATAAAATGGTGGTTCGTGTACAACGCATTGAAGCTGCACTTGCTCCACTTGAGAAGGTCATACTGGCCCAAAAAAGCCACTTACATTTTGCTTACACAGCTGGTATGGCTCATGCACCTATTTTTAATCTTTTCAATACTAGTATCTATTTCTATATAGATATAAGTATCTAAATCATTTGTAAGCTTGTTTTCCGAAGACAATATTTTCAATTTCATTTCATTTTTTTCCAACAACCACACTTGTTTCTTGAAAGGTGATCATTCGGCGGGTACGCTATGCTTTTGTGATTTAAGTTTGTTGGGATATGACTATTGACAGCTTAGAAGATGTAGTTCAAGTGCATTTAATAAGAAAGTGCCATCCACAACACTGTAAACTGGTCCAACTTTTAAGCCTAACACTTAGTTGCGGATTTATTTATGCTTAACTTGATTTTGTAGGCAACTATTGATCCTCAATGTTAGGTTTTCTTTTTACTACATTAATTTTGCTAGTTTTTCATGTGCTTCATGGAATGCAGTTGCTTTGCAAGTTATAATTGGCATTCTCATCCCCAAAATGAGCAAAATCACTTTATTTACGATGACTTGTCAAACTTTATGTTGGATTCCTATGAAGAATGTAGTGATCCACCACGTCTTCAGATGCAACCCTTTTGAGTACGCGATGATATCTTCGCATATCGATATTACAGCTTACCGTTGATATTAAAACAAGCTATAATTTATATATTTTTTTATTTGTATTGTCGATACTTTTGTTTTGCTTTAGATACAAATATAAGTTTTTGAATATAAAAAATTATTAGTATTGTTGGAAGATGTTTTATATATTTTTGTAAAGAATATATGGTTGACAATTGTTACAGAGTACATATATACGTATGATTTTGTGAATGTGAATGTGGATGCGGATGTGTGTGGATGTGAATGTATTTTATTTTAGAAATTATTAATAATTTATACAGGGAATTAATTAATAAAATATATATTGATTTTATGAAAATAATTGTATCGCAGCAATCATAAACCGTCGCTAATGTAATCATCATTTCCTTATATTTTATTAGCGACGGGTTAACCTGTCGTGTGTACATATTAGTTCAAATCTTTAGCGACGATTTAAACTGTCGCAAATATGGTATTAATTTAATTTTACTTTTTTGCGACATTTTAGATCGTCGCTAATAATACTTTTCGCAACAGTTTAAACTGTCACAAATATGATATTAATTTAATTCTACTCTTTTTGCGACGTTTTAGACCGTCGTTAATAATACTTTTCACGACGTCAAATACCGTTGCTAAAAAAGTTTTGGCGACGGCAACTAACATCGTCACTAAAAGTGAAGTTTTTTTCTCATTTTTTTGTGTCAGGTTAAACCGTCGCAAAAACCATTGATTAACCATCACTACAAGAAAGCGACGGTTTGTAACCGTCGCAAATACTTTTTATCACGCCCCCTTCCGCCACCCCCCATTTCCTGTCGCTACGCCGTCGCAAAAAGTCTTTTGCGACGATATGTGAACCTTTTGCAACGTTTACGACCGTCGCAAAAGTTTCAATTTTTAGTAGTGATCTAGGTATCACCAGCTAAAACTTAAAGCATAAAATATAGAGAAAACTGCATTCAGAACTAGATATGGACACTACGAGTTTTTGATAATGCCATTTGGGGTAACCAATGCACCTGCTGCGTTTATAGACCTAATGAATTGGGTTTTTAAATAATTTCTGGATGAATTTATAATTGTGTTTATTGATAATATTCTGATCTACTCCAAAAGCAGGAAAGAGCATGAAAATCATTTGTGAACTGCCTTACAGATTTTGAGAGAAGAAATTATATGCAAAATTTTCCAAATGTAAATTCTGGCTTGACAGTGCAGCATTTCTGGGACATGTGGTCAACAAAGACGGCATATCAGTGGATTCACAGAAAATTGAGGCCATTGTAGACTGGCCAAGACTAACCAATGCGACAGAAATCAGAAGCTTTCTGGGACTTGCTGGCTACTACCACAGATTTGTAAAAGACTTCTCTAAACTTGCCATGCCATTGACACAGTTAACACAGAAAAATGTATTATTTGATTGAAATGATCAAAGAGAGTCTGGCTTTCAAGAGTTGAAGACCAGGTTAGTAACAGCACCAATTTTGACTTTGCCTAATGGTACTGATGGATTTCAAATTTACAGTGACACCTTGTACAAAGGTTTGGGGTGTGTGCTAATGCAAAATGGGAAGGTGATTGCTTATGCTTCTCGGAAACTTTGACCACATGAAAAGAATTATCTGACCCACGACCTTGAACTTGCAGTTGTGGTTTTCGCTCTGAAAATCTGGCGCCATTACCTTTATGGAGTGACTTGTGAGGTGTACACTAATCTCAAAAGCTTGAAATATTTCTTTACCCAAAAAAAACTGAGACAAAGAATATGGCTAGAATTGATAAAGGATTATGATTTGCAGATTCTATATCATCCAGAGAAAGCCAATACTATTGTAGATGTATTGAGCAGAAAATCAATAGGGAATTTGTCATGTTTGCTCACCGGTCAGAAAGAGTTGTTATGTGACTTGGAGAAGAATGAGATTGAAATTGTATTGCATGAACAGAGGGGATCTTAGCCGTCATTTCCGCACAACCTACAATCATTGAAGAGATTAAAGAGAAACAACTTGAAGATGAGTTCTTGAAGAAAATTCTTAATGAGATTGACTCAAAACCAAAACCGGGATTTGTGTTGGAGAACAATGTGTTGAAATTTCAGAGTCGACTTTGTGTGCCAGACTGTCTGGAGTTGTGAAAATGAGTTATGGCCAAAGCTCACAATTCAAAATTTGCTATGCATCCGGGTAATATAAAAATGTACAAAGATTTGAAGCAAAACTTCTGGTGGCCTGGAATGAAGAAAAGTATTGCTGACTATGTGGCTAGATACTTGCATTGCCAACAAGTGAAAGTCGAACATCAACGACCCGCTGGCTTGCTACAGCCGCTTCCAAGACCGAAATGAAAGTGGGAGCATATTACCATGGACTTCATTGTTGGATTGCCTCGCTCTTTTCGAGATATGGATTCTATTTGGGTAATTGTTGATTGTTTGACTAAGTCCGCACATTTCTTACCTGTTAAAACTTTTTATAATGCGAACAAATTGGCTAACATGTATGTGAATGAGATTATGAGATTACACGGTGTGCCAGTATCTATTGTATCTGACAGAGATCCCAAGTTTACTTCAAGATTCTAGCAGAGTCTACAGCACACTTTGGGAACTGAGTTGAGGCTGAGAAGTGCATATCACCCGCAGACAGACGGCCAATCAGAAAGAACGATACATACATTGGAAGATATGCTTAGAATTTGTGCCCTAGATTTCCAAGGCAATTGGGAGACCTACTTACCATTGGCCAAATTTGTGTATAATAACAGCTATCACTCAAGTATTGGGATGGCTCCTTATAAAGCTCTGTATGGTAGGAAATGTCGTTCTCCAATTTGTTGGGCCGAGATAGGTGATAGACCTTTGTTAAGACCGGAAGTGCAAGAAACAACAGAAAATGTGAAATTGATTCGGCAAAGATTAAAAACTGCACAAAGCCGCCAAAAGAGTTATGCGGATGTCCGAAGAAAGGATTGAGAATATGAAGTCAAGGATCATGTATTCATCAAAGTGACTCCTATGAAAGGTCAAACACGGTTTGGAGTAAAAGGCAAGTTGGCACCGATATATGTTGGGCCATATGAAATTCTTGAGAAAATCAATCTGGTGACGTATCGGGTAGCCTTACTGCTGGTCATGGAACATATACATAATGTTTTTCATGTCTCAATGCTTCGGGAATATCTACGAGACCCACTTCATGTGATTGAGCCAACTCATTTACTTCTAAAAGATGACTATACGTACGAAGAGAAGCCAACACAGATTCTTAACCGTCGAATCAAAAGACTGAGGAACAAGGAAATCCCACTTATAAAGGTTGATCGGCAAAACCACGGAGGGACCTATGCAACTTGGGAGACTAAAGAAGATATGATGAAAAGATACCCTAACTTGTTTTCATTGGATACGGTGTTCTTTCAAAACGAAGGTAATTCGAGTTTGGACGACCAAACTCTTTAATGGAAGAAGACTGTAACAACCTAGACCTATGATTAGTCGATAAACCATGATTAATTATGCCTAATGAGTAATTAAGATGAAATTCTGAATTAATTGCATGTATCTGGCATTATTTGTGTTTATATCTGTCGGTTGTAGACATATCTGTTTGTGTTCCGGCTTTGTTCTATGAATTGAGGGCCTTATCGGCATTTGATCATGAAATTTATTTGGATTATGTGTTATTGGCGATTTTTAGGAAATTATGGTATGTTTACTTGAAATTCGATTCGGGACAAATTAAATTAGACTAATTAATGCTCATTTGGTTAGTTTAAGCCAAGGTTAATTAAGCTTCATTAATCAAGCCTATATAAGGCTTATATGACTCAAGACACCCAACTACACACTCTCATTCCCTCATCTTAAGCAAACAAAATGTGTGAGAGAGAGAGAGAGAGTAGAGTAGAGAATTAAGTTCAAGCAAGAATTGCTAGAGAATTCAAGGAATTGGCTTGGAACCTTAGTGAATTCACCAACTAGAGCTTAATTGAGAAGTTGAGGTAGGAATTCCACCCTTGAATTGTATACTTATGATGTCTAAACCATGAATTCAAGAGAATTTAGTTGGGTAATGCAAGAATTGAGCTAGTTAAGTAAGAAGGAAGAGCATTGAAAAATCTAGAAACCCCCTAGATGTTGATTTGTGATTATGTAACAATTTTAAGCAGAATATAACAATCCCAATCAAACAATCAAGAGAAAGAGACACAACGATTTTACGTGGAAAAACCACAATTGGACACCTCCAACTGTGATCAAAAACCACGGGCAACAACCACAAGACAATCCACTAAAAAGATATAAAGGAATTACACAGGTATACTCTCAATTATCTAGCGAATCCACAACGCCTAATTGAACCAACCTCTATGTGCCTCTTCCAACCCCATCTTCACCACGGAATAGTCTTTACGATGAGTCACTCCAGAATCCACCGAAGCTTCAGGCTTGAATTCTTCAGAATCCACCGAAGAACAACTCTCTCTTTTGTATAAAAAACAAAACCTTTGATGTACTCTCTTTTAAACCATGAGTTGAATACTCAATAAATCATCAAAGAAAACTAACAAAATATCCCCAGATATAAACCTTAAGAACCAAAAAGAAGATCTGGAGGAATTAATTAATTATCTAGTTTTGGGAGAAAACCAACTACTTATAGAAAATCCAAAGTAATCCTATTTTTGGAAGAAAACCAACTTCTTAAAGAAATCCTTGTCAAACGGGATTGCCAATAATAAAACCTAACAATCTCCCCCTTTGGCAATGCCGTGACAAAACACACCTAACAAATAAAATCCTAATCACCCCCAACCCATTACAGCCAACAAAAGCCAACTTCTTTCTCAAGGTCATGATTTGCAAAACATATTAGTGCCACATTCTCCAAAACAACTATTAGTCCCACAAGAGTATATGAAAAAGCAATAAACATATGACAAGATTATCTTGAAGCATGAGATGGAAAACATGAATAGATGCAACTTGGAGATTTTAAGAACATGTAGTATGAATAGATGAAAACTAAGACACATGCACCTGACACATGACATGAATACATGAAATCCTAAGACACATGAAAAACAACTTTCTCCCCTTACAAAACAAATCAAAGTGTTCATGCTAACAAACTCTTGTAATGATAAACCAAACTCCCTCTCACTCAAAGCAACCACAAACACTGTACTGAAAACAATGAATAAGAACAAACTGACAAAAATAATTTGGTGGAGCAAGCATGAAATCTCAGATTTGTACCTTAGAACACACAAGATTATCCAAGAAGTATAATTACATGAAAACACAATGTGCACAACCTCTAGAAGATTCCTCATAAAAGAAAGTGATGCATTATGTGAAAAGTATAGATCCCATGATAAAAGTGTGTGTGTGACTCTTGGAGTTCGACAAACACTAGATTCAAATCCTAGTAGTGATATGGAAGCTGGACCTCTGACAAGAGAATCTAAGCACAACAAAGGAAAGTCAAACCACTAGGAATCAATGGGGTATTTGGTGAGTAAGGGCGGAGGCTCCCCCTCACTCAATGAATCTTTTCTTTTTTTTTCCTTTCTTTCTTTTGCACATTTTTTTCTTTCTTTTGCATATTTTTTTCTTCTTCTTCTTCTTCTGTTTCTTTTTCTTTTTCTTTTTCTTTTTCTTTTGCACACTCATTGGCGGCTGACACGCTCAAGAGTATGGAAATCGAACCAGAGAAGCATGGATATAATAAGGATGGCCTGGTTGGTGACTCTGAGGTAGCCTTTTCCTCATGCTTGGACTACAAAGAATAGAGGGGAAAGCCATGGAGATGTAAAAAGATGGAAGGTGGTTAAGAGACCCAACATCACCCATGATATGGTAGTATAGGTCAATTCCTCTAGAAAAGCAAAAGATACAATGCTAGAAGTCCATAAAAAAAAATGATCACTAAGATGGAAGACTCCAAAATTTGCTAATCCAAGAGTGTGTACAGAATGAGACATACTAATCAAAGAACACACACTCCAAAATGAGAAAAGACCATAAAAAGCACACACATATTAACATGTAATGGATATTCTTATCAATTCCAATATGCACCAAGAACCACTCAAAATTTTCAAGCTTGCAAAGCCATACTAAGAAAATCTTTTTGAATTTTTTTTTTAAATTTTTTTTCTTAACCAAAGCAAGACAAAAAAAAAAAAAAAAAACATGCACACATTTTTTTTTAATATTAAAAAAAACACATAGAAACCCAAAAACTAAAACAAATAAACAAATTAACACAAGTCAAGTTTTCTCACCCAAATCTTTTTGGTCTTAACAAAATCAGGTCTAGCGGTCTTGATAAATGTCGTGGTGTTGTGAACACCCTCATGAATCTTGGTATTCCGCCTAGACATGTAAGGTTGTCTCCTAACCCAAAAAGTATTCGAATTTCTACCCTTTTGAGACACTCTCCCATGCAACTTATAACAAAAAGGACGAATATGGCCATGCATACCACAATGATGACAAATAAAAACAGGGTGTACAGAGTGTACCTTCTTTTCTTTTACCTTACCAACTCTAGGGAGTTTGAGAAGTCTTTCCTCTTGTTGAATCTTTTGTCCTCCCTTTCCTTGAGTTCTTGTATCATGAGATATGGAAGCGCTCTGTTTTGCTCTCTCTTATTTCCAAAGCCAATGCCACTCTTGTCTGAACAGATTTGTTGAGACCCAATGATATCCTCCAAAGTCTTTGATCCTTTGTTCCAAAGACCAATGGTAACCATGGCACACTTGAGCTCTTCCTCTTTCTTGATCATTAGTTCTTCCAAAGCAACTTGAGACATCTCAAGAGATTCAATCTTTTCTTCAAACATGGCAGGGGTTTTCTGTAGCTCATTCCTCTCTGTCTCACAAGTCAACAGTTTTGCATAAAGAACTTGTTGATCATCAGCTATCTTGATGGCATTGATCCTAGCCTCGGAAATCTCCTCCTTAAGTTTGACATTCTCACTTTCACTTGCTTTGAGTTTCTTTGTGAGTTTGTCATTCAATTTGAATAAATTAAGAGACTCCTTATACAGCTTTTCATAGGCTTGCTCAAGCTCTTCATCATCACTACTCGAGGATTCATCATTAGTGGTATTCTCAACCGACCTCTTTGAATCCATTATCACAAATCAAACAAGATCTCGTTCTAAAAAAAATATTTTTGTTTTAAACAAATAGAACGACCCGCTCTGATACCAATTGAAAAATCTAGAAACCCCCTAGATGTTGATTTGTGATTATATAACAATTTTAAGCAGAATATAACAATCCCAATCAAACAATCAAGAGAAAGAGACACAACGATTTTACATGGAAAAACCACAATTGGACACCTCCAACTGTGATAAAAAATCACGGGCAACAGCCACAAGACAATCCACTAAGAAGATATAAAGGAATTACACAGGTATACTCTCAATTATCTAGCGAATCCACAACGCCTAATTGAACCAACCTCTATGTGCCTCTTCCAACCCCATCTTCACCACGGAATTGTCTTTACGATCAGCCACTCCAGAATCCACCGAAGCTTCAGGCTCGAATTCTTCAGAATCCACCGAAGAACAACTCTCTCTTTTGTATAAAAAACAAAACCTTTGATGTACTCTCTTTTAAACCATGAGTTGAATACTCAATAAATCGTCAAAGAAAACTAACAAAATATCCCCAGATATAAACCTTAAGAACCAAAAAGAAGATCTGGAGGAATTAATTAATTATCTAGTTTTGGGAGAAAACCAACTACTTATAGAAAATCCAAAGTAATCCTGTTTTTGGAAGAAAACCAACTTCTTAAAGAAATCCTTGTCAAACGGGATTGCCAATAATAAAACCTAACAAGCATAACATGCATGCATGCACATTTTCTTCTATCTTGAGCTTAATTGTTAAGAATTCTCACATGCATGCACCAAGTCTACCACAGTTTTGAGAATTCATCATCTTTTCCATCAATTTGCCTTATTTGATCATGATTTGGAAGCTTTGAAGTCAAGAGATTACATACATGATTTGTTCTCAACTTTTCAAGTTTTATTTCACACAATTGGTATGCTTTTGGGCCTTGATTTTGCGAAATGGTTTTGAATTCTTGATGTTTGACAAGTTTACACAAGTTTCCTTAAGTTTTTGGCCCAAAAGGATGAGTTTTGATGTGTCGAATTCGAGTTTTGAACTTGGTAGAGCAATCTGGAAATTTCAGATTCTGTCTCTCTGCTCAAGCGACAGATATTGCGCTCAAGCAACCACTCTGTGTTTTGCACCTCCGCTCGAGCGACCAAAAGTTGGCTCGAGTGTAAAATGCTTGCTCCTAGAATTTTACACATTTTGCAGACCGTTTGAGTGACAAGAGTTGCGCTCGAGCGAAAACCTCAGTCTCACGCTCGAGTGACGATCGAGCGTGCGTTGAACGGAAAATTCAAGCAACCAGTACTTTTGCAAAGTTTGCAAACCACTTGAGCGAATGAAGTTGTGCTCGAGCATCCACTCACATGTTTGGACGTCCGCTCGAGCGAGGCCCTTGTTTCCAGCATATTTGCCGAAATGTTTTCAAGTGCATTTTAGCATCCTCATTGCATCCTAGGCATTTCTAGGCCAAGATTAAGACATAATAATGAAGATAAGAAGTAGAAACACACTAAGATAAGAAAGAACTAAGTTAAAGATTCCGGGTGTGTAATTCGGTACGTATTCGTTTTGAATCTGTGTAGGTCACGAACTGTAAGTTAACTGATTTGTCTACTTTGTCTGTTTACTTTGGAGCCATCTGTGAGTAATAACTTTGTAAAGCTATGTTTATGTTTAAGTAATTTTTTATATGATATGATATGGCAAGAAATGCTCTGTTTTCTTTCATGTTATGCTCTGAATCAATGAATGATTGTCCACATATTGAAAAGTATCCGTGGCATCCTTAGCACAAGGCCCTAGCCCGAGGGTAACAATACCGTGGTCTCATGGCCCTTACCCGAGGGTAATAATACTATGGTCTCATGGCCCTTGCCCGGAGGTAACAATACCGTGGCTCAAGTATGTTACAAGTTCCCAGTACTAGAGGTTCCTTAATGGAACTGGCAAGCATGACCCATTTATGCTCTTTATACTTGATCTGTTAACGCTAAGGGTTGTACCATGTATAATTAAGCATGGACTTTGATTTCTGTGTATGATTTGAATAAGAATATGAATATGAATATGAATATGAATATGAATATGTTTCTAATATGAAGTCTGTTTTCTAGATCTGTTATAGGACATCATTCATTAAACCCCTTTACTCTATTATTATTCACTGGGCTTCCGCTCACTATTTATGTTATGTATGTAGGTGACCAGGCTCGTGACCAAGCCCAAAGTTGACGACCTGGAGCTTGAGTTTTGTCAACTAGCCCTTGTGCCTCCCAGAGAGGTTCTCGATTATAAAAGTCTAGTTTTGTGAACCATGTCAAGAATGTTTTATTATTTTCTTTTTGTTTATCTGTACGCTGGGCTAAGTCCCTTTTGATAATACTTGTACAGTATTGTATGACTTATGTGGATGTGATGTCATATATGTATATTTCATATATAAAGTTTTAAATTATCTGTCTCATGTAAGTCTGCACAGCTCAATGGACTATGTATGCTTTTACATTTGCTTCTGCATCCCCTTATTCTATGTTAATCTGAAGAGAGGCCTTTGGTAATCCAAGTATTACTGGCCGGTTACGATGCTAAACCTATAGGGGTGGGTTTGGGTCGTGACAGCTATGTTAAATAAGTTTGATGTTCATGATAATTCTTGGCTGCAAAGCATTTTTCAGTTGAGAAAAAAATTAGTTAGGGCACATGTTAGGTGGACATGGTCAGCAAGGATAAAGAGCACACAACTTAGTGAAAACTTAAATGCTGATTTAGAAGATTACTTGAGATCATATACAATTTGGTTCAATTTTGCACTCACTTTGAAAGGGTACTTAATGAGAAGCGATATAAAGAATATAAAGCTGAGTATTCATATAAGTTGCCCAGGATAAAAGTCCAAGCTATGATGTTGATTCCGGCAGGAAATGTTTGCATAAAGGCTATCTTTGAAGAATTTCAAGATGAATATGTGGGTTCACTTGAGTTATATGTAGCAAATCGTGTTCACAAGGATGATTGTTTGTTTTATATCGTTGAAGTGTATCAACAGTTTACAATGCGTGAAGTGAAGAAAGAAAAATATGGTAATTTGTCTTGTTCTTATAGGTTGTTTGAGATGAGAGGAATATTGTGCAGTCATGTTATTAAGGTTCATAAAGATGAAATTATCATAATGGAAATTCCAAACCAATATATCCTGAAAGGTGGACCAAATTAGCAAGAGCTGAAATTGTCCAAGATTACAAAGGACGCAACATTCAAGTTAACCCTAAGTTGGAACAAAGCAATAGTTACAAGTCATTGTGCTCCCTCTTCACTATGACTGCATCCTAGGCATCTAAATTGGAAGAAACATATGAAGATTGTGTTCAGGAAAGGAAAAAATTGCTTCCACTTGTTCAAAGCAAGTTGCATCTATGTATCACCAATAGACCACTTGATATGAATGATGCTAGCTCTACAATGAGAACAATGAAGGCAGTGAAAATGTCATTCAAGTGAAGGGACTAAAGAAAACAATTGACCCCATCCGTGGAAAGCGACAGATTAAAAGTAGCCTGAAAAAAGGCATTGAAGACTTCAAGAAATAAAAAGCAACATGTTCAGGTATTATTTAATTTTTTTTTTTTTTTTTTTTTTTGTTATTATCTTTACATTAATTTATGCTACTTCATTTCATATAATTTTACTTTATAGAATGTACAAACATCTTCAAATATGCTCCCACATGTGATGTCACGATATGCTCAAGTACCAACTTTAATGCAGGTATCACTTAATTTTTTGTGTTCTTATCTTTACATTCTTTAATTTATTCGAGTTCTTTTCATATAATTTCACTTTATAAGATGTGAAAATATCTTTGAATATATTCCTACATATGATGCAACCATATGTTGAAATACCAAATTCAATGCCTTGGGCTCAATATACTAACTTCCAAACCTTACTTCAAGGATCTACTTTGGTTTAATCATCGCAATGCTCAACCAGCACACATTATAGTCAGGTATATAATATGAATTATGGTGGATATCTTTCAATATATGATTTGAACTCGTTCTGATTATGTTTTTTCTTCATAGGTTGCCAATCTAAACATTATTTAGAATTCCCATACACCTTCAAATCCAAAAATTCTTGGAGACCAATGAAGATTGTTACAAGTGAAAGATTTTTATTAATGTTGTTGATGACAAGCTATTGATGAATTGAACTATATTGTAACCATCAAATGGTTTTTTCGGTCAAACTTAAATTTGGGAATGTTTATTGTCAATTTGGATTGTGAACATTTCTATTGCTACATGGTGGATTGAATCCTCGAAGTGGTGTTTCTATTGTTATGGAATTTTGTTTTGGGGACAATGAAGAATCTCTTCCAAGAGTTGATTTTGTAGGACCCATTGTTGATGAGCATATTTGATGATGTTTCTTGACTATGAATTGAGTGCTAATTTTTTTTTTTTTTTTTTTTTCTAGTTCTATAAGGTATGGGATTGTTTACAGGGGTGTATTAGAGGACAATACTGTGGGATGCCTTTTTTGGGGTTACCAAGTGCACCCGACAATTCAGACTTTCGATTTCTGATCTACTATCACTAGTGCAATGTGAAACAAAAAATGAGAGTCCAAATCCGGCAACTTTTATAGAAAATCCATTTTATTGCAAAACATTGCCAGAAATGGACTACATCACCAGATTTCAGAGTCGCCACTTAATTTTTTGGGAGAATTAAGAAACTCGTGACTCGTGCCAAAGGCTAAGTGTCTTAGCTCGAGAACTTAAGTATGAGAAGGAAAGGTCATTAATTGAGCACCTCACTCACCAATCAAAGATCGGCCTCTACTAAGTCATAATGTGATTTTATAATCAATGTATATCTACATTCTGATTATTAATAATGCTACCATTACTATCTGAGGCATGCAAATATAGATTGTGTCATTAATTTTGGTTATGCTCTGACTTCATGTGTTTTGAAAAGGGTTTTTCTTGAACAAAATACACAATATAAGAATCATCTACATTCCAAAATAAATAACACAATCTTCATCCACCACATTCAAACAGATATCTCACTTAAGCACTTAGGCATACGATATAGCTACAGATATGACAAGGAACACAAACATGCAATGTGCTAAAGCTCAAAATACTCACCAAGTACTCTAAGGTGAGTCCCAAGACATATACAGATTGGCAAATATACATGATCCTATATACAAAATTACTAATGCAGTACATATATAACATGCATCTAGGAGTCCGGATACTAAGACGTGACATGAGCACCATCTCAAGACATGGATTTATGCATGTTTTCATCTTTGAAGATATTAAATCCCACAAATGCAGATGAATCGAACTTGAATGCATAAAAAAAATGGATGCAATATATAGGTATGATAAAGAAAAGACGATGCAATACCGAAAGTGGGTAAATAAAAAGGTTAGAAAGACATGAGGTTGGAAGATTATTACAACAATTCGAATAAGAAAATGGGGGAAAGAGAGATTATTACAATAATGAACTGATTCAGCCTAACTACTATTGAATCTAACAAATCACAATGAATAAAGAAAAGAAACAACCCAAGAGCTCCAGTGTAATGCCGCCAAATTAATTAAATTAATACACTTCTCATAACTTGATAAATCCAAAATCTCTCCAAGCCAAACCAAAACGTTAATCTCAAAAGTCATCTTTTCCATTGAACTACATATCAACTATTACAATTTTCATATTCTTGTCTTGGTAAAAATAACATTTACATAGTTTAAGAAACTAGAGAATAAAAATAATAATGCCTTAATGGCCTACAAACATCAAGGCAAGGCCTTGTTACAACAAAATGGACATGTGGTCCCAAACATATACACTTGAAACTTTCACGTAATACATCTATGAGCCTTCGTGCTCCAACAAAACAAAGAAATCCACCTCCTTCTCATAGGGGTGATTGCACATCATCAATTCCTGAAATTGTTAGATAGAAATGAGCTAGATGCCTAGTAGAAATACTTTTAACAAAGTGTCTAATTATTTAAAAATCCATATGGCATTATCACAACCAAAAAAATTTTTTATTCAACTTATGTTAGGAGTTTAAGCAACAAAACTTAGATATTATAATTTCCATAAAAATCACATTTCAACACCGATGGGTAAATACACCATGAAGTCCCTAAAGAGAGTCACAAATCACATACACAAGTCATTTTCATTTAAAACCACTCCCACATTTACCGACTATTATATGGCAGGACGTGGGAACCCAAAATCATCCATTTTTTCACTTTTATCGACTACAATACGATAGGACCAGTGGACACCCAAAAATATTTTCTCACATTCGTCCGACAATAAGCTCATACAAGGCAATTTGGCACCTTGACTTCCCGCGCGAATACCAAATATAACACAACTCAAACCAAACCTGACTCTCTACCCGGACTATAGCGATTCCGGTTTTGACCCGACCCTTGTTGTATCCCGGACTTGAGTTCCATGGTTTCATATTGTTGGTCATGTCTTTTCCTCCTTATTCTTACTTGAGTTTGACTATTGAGTTGTATCGAGCATGTTTGGAACAGGTTGGTTGCTTGGTTTTCAAACTTTTGTTGCCTAGAATTTTGCTCTCCCGCTCGAGCGGCACTTCTTGTGCTCGAACGGGCTTTTTGAACTCTTGGTACTTTTGTAGGTCTACAAAACTACTAGGAGAGTGCATTCTACACTCGAGCGGGCTCAACTCGAGCGACCCTTCTTGCACTCGAGCGGATTGTGCGTATTCAGTTCGCAGCAGTACCTTTTTACATCACTTTTTCACATCTTTTCACTTAAAACCCTAAAGTTGAGACCCTCTCTCTCTAAAACCTACCTTCTCTCTACATTTTCATCTAGATCCGTTGGTTTATCCACCCTAGTGTCTTTAGGAAAAAGGTAAAGCATCTCAAGAGATCTATTTTGATCCGAATAGATCTTGGTTTCAGCGTCTTCGAAGCTCCTCCAATTCTTCCTTGGTCTTCTAAGCTTGAGGTAGGACTTTCTACACTCTTCTATGATTTTTAACTTAGCTATTTGTGGTTATGTAAATAAATGTTGGGATTTAGAAATGTTAGACAAACCTAGGGTTTTGGTTTAAAATCAAAAGAGACGTTTGCAAATGAAGGTGTTGAAAATGATTATATAAGTGTAGATATGGGGATGTGTTGTGTTTGAATTTGTTGATTTTGACACATGAGTTGGGTTTTGGATGAAAATGGAATTTTGCCCTAAAATGTCGCAAATGGTTATTTTGTATAAATAAATGAAATTGGTATTGGAAATATGAAATTGGATGAATGTTTATATAAATGGTGGAGTTGGATATGTATTACCTCTCACCTATGGAAATTAGGATAATTTATCTGTTTTAAAGATTGTATATCTGTTTAGAAATATCTATTTTGGGCTATCGGTGGAAGATAGCCATGATTGTTGTAGAAATTGCATGGTTGTCATTGAACATGACTGTGTTTTAATACATTGTATATGTATGATGTTTGGGAGGAGAAAGCGGATGTACTCTATGTTTGGGAGAAGAAAATGGATGGACTCCATTGAATTAAGTTGGCCTGTGTGTCCATGGTGAAAGTCCCAAAAACATTATGTATACATGGGTGCCGATTCCCGCGAACGAAATTTCCGTAAAATGACAAATGGAAATGTTTGTGTGATGATTATATTGATTTGAGAACCTTTGAGTTGTATCCTCAGTTTGGTTGTTTGTAATAAATGGAAATAACTCAGGAACTGCGATAACATGAATTGAGATGAAAAGGGGATTAAGGTAGCATGAATTGGCATGGTATGGCTTGCGAAAGAGTTGTAAAGGGTTTGTTTCAGGCATTGTATATACACATCATATTTATATCTTTGTTAAGATTCATATATTGTGTTAGATTGTTTCTATTGAGCTTTGGCTCACCCTACTTGGAAAAAACCATTTCCAGGTGCTAGTGATATGCCTCCGCCAAGGACTTAGCTTGGGAGGACTATGGAGCTAAAGGCTCAATTTTGTTTATTTTGTGTTTAACTTTTGTACAAGCCTAGGGCTTTATTTGTATTGAGCTTCTGACTCATTTTGTTGTAACCAAGCACAGTCTTGGAAAAATGTAAGCCCTTAGGGCATGTGAATATCTATTTAGCTTTCATTCCTTATTACTACTTGTAACACATGCTATAGATTCAAGATGAACTATTTATGAATGTACACTACATGTGTCACCTTTTGTATACTAACTCTGATTAATGAAAGCTTCTTATTTCACTTATAGCACTTTGAATTAGTTGTTTGGGGTTGAATTTTGTGATTAATTTTAGGGTGTTACATGGACTCCCATGCTATTTACCACCCCCTTAAAAAACCTTTCCAAGATTTCCACAAATTCCAATTATTTATACATCCATGAGAACAAAGGTAATATCACCATTCAAATAATTGAGCTTTTATGGATACATAATCTTCAGATTTCCAAGGAAAAAATTTCAAAAGCTTTCAATTTCATGAGTCTCAAGTCAAAATACATCTCATTCTCATAATTCAGTTATAAATTTAAAGAATTGAAGGTTAATTCCATTTGAGCATATCATGGTTCAAGTTCAAAAATTAGGATTTTCATTAAATTTGGGGCTTTAGCCCTTCCAATATGTAAAATGCTATTTTTCAACTAAAGTCTTCGTAATCCACAAACAGTAATATAAATTTTGAGAAAATATAGGAGAAATTCCATTTTTGAAATCAAAACCTAATTTTTGTAACCTCAAACATCAATTGTAAAACCAATGTCACAATAATACCAATAAACATCTACAAAGTAAAAAGATACAAAGTTAAAAGTAATCCTACCTTCAAGATGAGAGTAGAGATGCTAGATCAAGAGGATTCTTTAGAAAATTCAAAATCCAATCGGTTAAAAATATTGATCTTCACTTGTTTTTCATCTTTATTGCAAGATCCATGGTGGATTGTTGGTGAAAAATGGATGAAATCAAGGTTTTGAGAGCTAGGATTTCGGGCATGGAGGAGAGGGAGAGAAGAGAGGAAGAAAGAATAAAGATTTTGGGCCAAAAACTCATTTTATAGTGCCTAATATCAACCAGATCGCTTGAGTGGTCATAGCCTGGCTCGAGTGGTAAAAAAGAGCTCCCAGAATCTCTGAAATTCGCGCAAACCGCTAGAGCGATGAAAAGTTCACTAGAGCGAACCTACTTCCAACATAGATACTCAAATTTCAAACATGCATAACTCTCTAGTCTGGACTCCATTTTAGGTCGTTCTTTTGTCCAAATCGAAGCCTCAGAAACAAGATTTCCAATGGTTCTAACCTCACATTCAAATTCAAAGTGTGGAAAGAAAAAAGGACAAAAGAGTGAAGACTACTCATGAGACAATTATCTGAATCAATGTTTTTGGTCCAATCTTACTTTACCATCATGATACCATCTCAATCAATATTCCAAAATGAACCAAAGAGACTCTAAGTATAATAAATAGAGTTTCAAGAGCAAACTCACTAGTCCAATAAGTACAGGTGTTATATCCAAAACTGCCCAGGGGAGCATTCCCCAAAAATTGTTTGTTCTGTTTTTGGAGGGGGATGACCGGTGGCACAAAGAAGTGGCCAGTCAAATTTCTTCTCTAGCTAGGGAACAATTCAGTGCAAAATTCCAAGACACAAGTCAAAAAGGCACTTTCTGGGGGGTGCTCAACCCCTCTGTCTCATCTATTGACGGGGATCACTCGAGGAAGAGGCGAATAGGCCAAAGCCATCAATAATGATAAAACAAGTATATACAATAGACATTTTACAATAAATCAACAATTAAGTTAATCAAAATCAAAAACAAATTCAAGCCCGTGAAAGGAATAGAATCCTACATCTTCTCTTTGTGAATAAAGGTAAATTAATACCCAAATCCATGCCATTAAGTGGAGAGCGTAGATTAATGCGAATCATTTCTTGGCGGAAGCTTTTGCTTAACAAAATAAGAGATTCATCAAACTCATCAAAAACCTCCTTATCTGGTCATAAAATAAGGATGATGACATCCATTTCTATGTTCACAAATGATTGATAAAAGAGGTTTCAACTTCCTTTGACCCAAAATTTCTTATTTTACTTCCAAAAAACTCAATGAAAAGGGAACACCACTTATCTACACCAAATCCCATGGATCACCTAAGCAATCCTACGGAACAACCCCTAACACTCATGGTAATGAAATAAAGAGTTGAACCACATGGATTAACACACTTGAGAGATAGGATATATAAGGATAAAGAGTGTAATAATGAGAAAATCTACCATACTTACTGAACTTATGAATTGATGGCTAAAACCACTTACAATCTCATCCAAAAAAATCCAAAATTCATATGAACTAGATAGTTAAACCTAAGAAAAGCAAGGAAAGAAAGAAAAGGCTATCAACTCAATGGATGGGTGGCTAAGGCTACTCCCTCCACATTCATGAGGACTTACAAAAATTACATATTTGAAAATGAAGTTAGAACTTAAAGAAAAAGTAGGGAAAAAATGATCAAAGAAGCAAATGATTCACCTCTTTATGAGGATGAGTTTTTTTTTTTTTTGTTCACAAACTCTCTTTAAGGTCCCTCAAGAACTCTTAGGTACACTCCCTTAATGTCCAAAAGTCCTTTATCTAGAGCTTAGGATCAAACTTTAATGGAGGATTTAGTGTTAAACAGTGAAGGTGGTATATCTGAAGCAAGGGAAGAGAATGAGAGAGACAGAGAACTCTCAAGCCTTACTATGCCTTGGGCAAGTTTTTCAACCCTTTGAAAAGAGTTGTCAAGCTCTTATATATAGAGCTCAGGTCATAAATAGCTGAGATATTTGTGGTAAGTAAGCAAAACATGCTGAAATTCTTGAAAATGCTCTATACCCGGAACATTCAACCGACCGAGCTTCTTGGAGATCGGCCGAGTACTTTTGTAACCGGCCATCATATGGTGTCCGGCCAGCCAGTGGGCATATCGTCAGATCAACAAGAGCAGGTTAGCCTAAATTAAAAGAAGAAATGGGTATTTTAGAGGATTTCATCCTTTCCATTCATTTCCATTATGTTCATCGCTCAATTTGTTTGAAAGAATACAACGCTTTTATTTTGAAAATATAAGCCTCAGAACATTGCAAGAATTTCTGGAACTACACCACTAAACTTGTTTTTGAAAGAAGTTTCCATTTTGGTCAATAAACATTTTGTCTAAAACAGGCACCGATGGTTTAAAGCTTGATCTTTAGGCTTCTTGACGTGGAACTTGTAAGGATTAACACATCTTGTCTTCATTATCAGGAACTCAAAAAGGAGCACCCAAGTCTCAAGGCTAGTAAAAAATGGGGTGTCTACAAATGCTAATGTGGTTGTCAAGAATTTGCTCAATAACAAGTGTAGTGTTTGAATTCTTAGTCCCATAAACATGCACAATAACTCACTCAACTATGTGTATTTGATTTAAAGGTATGGCTTTATTAATCATGCTTGCATGCATTTTTGACTAATTGTTGTTGAATGAAATGGAATTCACTAATTGATGCTAAAAAACAAGGAGGGGGGGAAGGATCATGCTAACTTACTGTGCCCATTTAGGTTCATTAAGAACTAAATAATGCTGGAAATAAGAATTCCATTACACTTCTATATTTAACGATATATTTTCACATATTTTAATACCCTTTTTACACATCCATTTATGATGATTGGCATTTCTAACACACACACACACACACAAAAATGATTGTGTGGCATATGTAGTCTAATGTAGCACGAAATTTGAAATTGCATAGCATTGAAAAATATGGATGATTGGGATCATTTGTTGACTCCTCAAGCTCTGTGAGAGTGCTATTCAAAAAATAATAAATAAATAAATAAAAAAGGCTCTTTGAGAGTGTACCAATTTGTTCAAAACAGAGCGATGTTCATTTGCTGTCACTTACCATATCCAACAAAAAAAAAGTAACGTTATACAAATAAATTTTAGATATATATAAAAAGTTTAGAGCAACTAATAACAGTGGTTCTTTCATTCATTCGTCAACCATTCTACAAAACCATACGTGCATTCCAAAACCAAATGTATAAGTTTACAACATTCACTTGAACATTAAAGAAATTAACACCATTAACATGCTAAAACCAGTACACACTACGCTTGTCATTCAAAGTAATTTCATAGCTCATTCATTTGCCTCAAGCCTCTCCTATCTGTCTAAAACTTCATTGTTTCTTTCAGAATCATTCCTTCCCTCATCTTCATTCTTCCTATGAATAGGATTTGCCCTCTATTGGATATTTGATGCATTGCCATGTTGGCTAGTAGGCGCCCACCATGCAAAGTAATTGCACATGCCATTTACATACTTGAAGTAATGTCTCCCTGGATTTTTCTCTGATTCTGATATCTTAACGGCCTCTTTTTTGCCACAATTGCAACTTCGATTTTCGAAAATGAGACAACCGTTGCTTGAACAAGTGGATGTACAAGCCATTGACATGTTACTCCTTATAGAGACTCGGGTTAAAACTTGACCCTTTCGTATTTTTTGGTCCGGGATCCGATAATCATGCTTGTTGTTTATACTCCTTGTTGTCTTATTGTAGTGTGGTATTGGTTGTTTGGAGTTGTCGATTGTGTTTTGAACAGGTTGGGAGTTAGTTTTCAAAAGAGTTTATTCTTATTTCTCTTCAGGTTCGCTCGAGCAGTCTTTGGTTCCTTCTAGTATCTGTGTTTGCAATCTAAACTTCTGGAATTGAGGTATTCTTCGCTCAAGCCATGGGTTGGTCGCTTGAGCGATATTCTGTATCTAATGCTTGAGCGGGTCTTTCTTTCACTCAAGCGGTCTCTTTACAGGTCTGAACTATTAGGAGAGGGTCATTGTGCGCTCGAGCCTTGAGTTAGTCACTCAAGCAGTTCTTTGTATCTGACGCTCAAGTGGTGTTTTGATCACTTGAGCGGTCTGTCCGTATATCTGTATGGGAAAAAGACTTTTGCTTTCACTTTTTGATCTCTCTCTTTCTTTAAAAGGTAACTTAACCAAATTTCTTCACCCTCTCTCTAGTTCTTATTTAAACACCCTTATGCACTCGAATTCGTTGGTCTTGCCGCCATAGTGCTTTGGAGAAAAGTGTAGAGCTTGTAAAGGTGAACATTTTAATCGGAAAGGTTTTCATTTTCGGCTCCGTCATAAGTCGAGTCTTGTTCTTCTCTCCTTCTACTCTTGAGGTAAGGATTTCTTTAATCTCTTTGTATGATTCTTACCTTTGTTATGTGTTCCTTGAAAAGTTTAGTGATTTGGGAGTTGTGTGTTTGATTTAGGGTTTGGTTTTAGGAATATAAAAGAGGGGTTTTCAAATGGATTCATGGGAAATGTTGTGAAAATGAGTATATTGCTAAGTTAGATTGAAATCTTGAAAATCTCTCATTTAAATGTGTTTTGAAAGGAATAGATGTTTTGTTGGAAATATTGGGGATCATTGGTTTTGAATTGAGGAAAAAGGGAAAAAATTGTGAGCTTTTGAAATAATAATATAAATATACCTACGGATGATGAGAGTGGAGTTGAACATGTATTATCACTCCTATATTGAGATTACGAAATTATAAAAAAAATTTTTTTGAACGGAATTGTGAAATTATAATTGTTGTTAGAGATTTATCTTTTGTACAGAGATATTTGTTTTGAGCTATCAGTGGAAAATAGCTTTGATTATTGTAGAAATTGCATGAGAATTAGGTTAATTGAAACCAACTACTCATACATCTTGCATTGAACATTGTTTCATACTTATACATTGAAAAAGTATTATTTTGAGAAAAATAGGTGAATATCTTGGTGAATTTGGGTAGGGGTGTAGTTGTGGTATTATTTATGTTGGTATGTGTGTCCTTAGTGAAAGTCTAAAAATCCACGCGATTGGGTGCTGATCCTTTAAGTTAGTACCGATAAAATGGCTTTGGTAGTGCTTATATAGCCTACTGGCAGATATAACCTAGAGATTCCCAATATTGTGTATCCACTACCCCTTTTTCTGATTTAAAAAGTGTTGTTTTATGAATTGACTTATAATCATGACATTGCATTGTTTTGAAAGAGAACATGTAAAGTTTTGGTAAACAGCATGCATATGCATTTACCATATAACTTTGTTAAGCATCATGCAGTATGTTCAAGTATTCTCTACTGGGTTTTAGCTCACCCTATGTGGAAACCAACTTTCAGGTGCTGATAGTATGCCTCCGTCAAGGACTCAGCTGAGAAGGATCGTGGAGCTGAAGGCTCATTTTGGTTTTCTTTTGTTGTAAATATCTTTTGTACAAGTCTTGGGCTTTTTACTTGTTTTGGGCTTGACCTACTTTTGTTTTAACCAAGCATCGTCTTGGAAATATGTAGCCACTAAGGCATAAACTTCTCCAAATTTCCTTTCATTTTTTGTATATCGCCTTGTGTCATATGCTATAGATTCAGAATCTAGGATTTGTGAATTATGATGCATGTGGTATCTTTGTTAATGATTATCAAATGAATTAATGAAAGAATGAAATCTTATTAGTTTTCCGCATAATTAGTGTACTTTATGGGATTATTTGTTGTTATTATTTGGAGGCATTACACTTCTAATAGCAGCATTTTATCAAATAATTAGTGCATTATTTGAGAATATATCGTAGCAAAAAAAATACAACGTAGATGTGTCAATTAATGCTCTGCTAAGAAAATGAAGGACCCTAATAAGGATGGGGAATCTCTCTCCATTAATAATGTCAAATGGCCGATAGAATGAAAAAGAAACTAAGAAAATAGAAAATGGAGGACCCTATATATAGGAGAAGAAGAAGAAGACAAGAAACCGATGATTATGCATCACAGAGCCATAAGTTATAACTTTGTTTTTTTTAAAAAAGAAAAAAAAAAGAAAGAAAGAAAGATAACCCAGTTCCCTAGTTTGAATACAAATCTCATAACTCAAAAAGAAAAACCTTTTAAAGAAACAAACTCTATTTCAAAGTCTAAATTGCTCAAATCCTAACAAAACCCATTTGGAAATATCAAAAAACAGAGCAACTTAACAGTTCTGAGAACAAACAGTGCTCAGTCAAGAAAACTACATAGAATTTGAAAGAAAGAGAAATAAACAAACAAACAAAGAGAGAGAAATACAAAAATCAGGACTAAATTCACTACATCACAAAATAGGTGCTAGAAAATGAGATTGTAATTAATGCACTATTTTTCAGTTACAAAACCCTCATCCCTCTCCCCAAAATAAACTGCCAAAAAAAAAATTTACTGTGTCAAGGGACTTTAATTTGTCATCAAGCTTTACAACCAAGCCTTCTTCATGATAATCAAATTATCAGTATATATATATGTATTGTATTATTAATTAATATATCATGTAAACCCACTAGTTCTTTACATAATCTAATCAACTAAAGATGACAACCATTAACATCATGTTTTGCTGTATTTATACATTTCCATATATATTTCACATATATGCAAAAATATGTTTTGTTGTTGTTGTTTCACATGTCCAAAAAAAGTTCAGATACATATAAACAATAAATTTTTCATTGAGGCATTTCATCATACACTTGCAATGCATAATGTAAGTCTAGAGAGAATCACACATGCTTTCAATTAATCATTTCAACAAGTCCATTTTTCAAAATCACAAAGCATTTCAATAAGTCTGTTATTCATAATCACATAGCTTTTCATCATAGGAATTAAATGGAAAGGATATATTAAAAAAAACAAAACAAAACAAAATTCTGACCTTTTCTTGGTTGTCAATGGAGGAGATTTGGGGATCTAGGGCTTCTAATGTGTTTGGGTTAACAAAGCAACGTGTCAATGCAAAGAAGGGATGTCGGAAGCCCTCTACCACCACCGACGGGTTCACTAATGAAGAGGAGGGAGGCCAAATTTAAATGCAAGAATGTAAGTCTAGAGAGAAAGGGGTTGGGTTGTGAGTTTTCGATCTAGTCTAGAGAAGAAGAGTGTATAAAGAGTTCTCATTACTTATCTCCTGTTTGCCCAAACAACAAAAATCGGTGTCGTTTTGTTTAGCTCTTCAACTCCTCAGACGTGGTGTCCTCCTTGCTTTTAGATTCGTCGTCGCCACGTGTCTCTATTTGCTGGACTTGGCTGGAGAGGGCTGGACAGTAGGAGGGAAATCCTAGATAATATATATGTATTATGAATTGGAAAAAAAAAATTAAAAAAAAATAATAATAATAGAGAGAGAGAGAGAGAGAGAGAGAAGAAGTTATTTAAGGTGAAATTGTAGCAAAAGTTATGGTTGCTTAAAAATATTGGGATGGTTAGGCAAAATTAAAAGAGTTTTTATTTATTTATTTATTTATTTATTTATAATGAAAGAAAACTTATTGTATAGAATTGGACAAAACCGCCCGGAGGGTAAGTCACCCAATTGAAAGGGAAGATAGCCACCTAAAAATGCTTGGGCTATTCAATAAGCCGCCTCATTGGCACTCCTAGGACACAAAGAAAAAGATAAAATGGTTTGCTTAACCATGGATCTAATATCATCAAATATCAGCTAAATCAAGAGAGTTCAGCTGATCCAAATCAAAAAAGAAACCTAGTTCGGCAAAATCCAACCATTGATCACATAATCTCTACTAATACTCAAACATTATAGCAGATTATTAAAACCCACCACACACCCAGACATACATATCAGAGAGATAAAGAGGACTCATTTGGGAACATGCTTTTTTAGTAACTTTTTGGCTAAAATATGATGTAAAAAAAGTTTAGTTGTTTGGGATAAACTTTTTGACTTTTTACAAAAGGACGTGAAAAAACATAAGATAAATAATAAGAAATGTGTAAATTGACCGAAATGCCCTTCTCTGTGTAGGCGTGCATAGTACCTGTGTACCTGTGACCAGCGGCAGACTGATGGCTTCTGCAAGGCATCATGTCACAACGGTATTTTAAATTTCCTTTGGAGAATAGAGTTCGTATGTAATACAACATATATTTAAAAATTCCAAAAAAATAATCATGTAATTTGTGTGATGTAATAATATTGGTTTAATAACATCATATTTTAAAAGTCAAAACGTTTGTAAAAAATAAATTCAACAAAACTATATAAAGAAGTCTTTTAATTCTCTTTTAGCTCTATATATATATATATATATATTCATAGTGGGTTGTATTGATTTTATTATGTACAACAGTAATAGTTCATGTTGATGGTGGGTTGTATTGGAAATATTTGTATTTGATTTTATTATTTAAAAACTTAAAATCTTAATACAAACACACTTCTAAATCAACGTTGAAAATAAAAGTGATAGCAATACACCAGACATGGTCACAAAATAAATTTATTGTACAGAGATTGTCAAATTTAAATTTTACAGGAACAAATTTGTTAAAAGTGTGATTCACAGTTCGAATATTTTTCTTCTCATCCAATCTCTCATCCAAACACATCATAACTTATTGTTCAGTGGTGGTGGAGGGAAGTAGTGCTGGTAGATGTCATTTACGCGATGCTCAATTTGATCTAGGCGATTGCTTACCACTTCATGACGTCTTTTACTGTCTAAACGAAACTCACCAAATTGTTGAATTAATGAGTTCTGAGAAGTGGCAAATGCATCGAACTGAGTACCCAATGCATTGACCTGATTTGCCATTTGTTGTTCCCATTGAACGCGCCGATTATGTCGTTCTGCTTCTATGGCCAAAAAATCAATCCAATATTGAGGTTGTTCAGTTGATGGCATCGCTTGGTTGTGAGGGTTTTCCAGAGCATCCACAAGGACATCTGCATTAAAACTTTCCATTAAATTGTCCGCTCCAACAGCACGGGTCAGTGTGTACTCCGAAATAGCCGAACAGATTTTCATCTCTGTTTCATCTGCAAGGCAAACCTTAAAATGTTTGAAAATTTTAGTGAGTAGAGCCCCAAAAGGTAGTGACCGGCCAGTGATTTGACCAACATTTGTTACCGTCATTTCTTTCATTATTATGTAGCACAAATCCATATTCCGGCCAACTTCAAAACAATATAACAAATAAGCATTAAAATATGGGACAGCATCAAAATGTCCTCTTTTTGGAGTGACATTTTCTACTATCCACTGATGGAGAATCCGAAGGTAGGGTTTCAGATGTTTTGCTTGTAAATTAGTCCTAGTAAATCTGTCCTCACAAATGGTAGTACATACGTCACTAATATTACCAACAATGTCAATTAGGTCAGACTCATTCTGAAAATAAATATACATATTTTCTTCCTCAACTCCAATAATTTGTGCCAAAGTGGGGATATCAAACTGAATACCATTACTCTTCACATAAGATAAAAGAGTACAGTTTCCATCTTCTTCGTTAGTACCTCTCAAGTGAACATAAAATAAAGACACAAGCCGTGGAAATATCTTTTGTGGTAAATGAATTAAATCTAACCACCTCATTGCCTCAAGTTTGCTAACCAACAATGGATCATATTGATGTGGAAGATTAACCTTTCTCCCAGTTACAATACGTCTGCTACAGAAGCTTTAAAAGGCATGTTCATGACTGTAACTGAGAAAATCATTAGTAGGATAACCTTAAATTTGTGGTTGTTGTTGTTGTTGTTGTTGTTGTTGTTGGCATGATGAAGGGTTCGAGCTTTCACCATGTTCTGATCTTGCTTTTTTTGTTCTAGGCATGATGTGAATATCTGTTCAATTTTTTTGGAATGTGTTACATATCAATGGTGAATTACAAAGGTTAATAAATTCAATATAAGGAGCTCAAATGGTGTGAAGTGTGATGCAACAGATAAGGAAATGTACATTTTTTCTTTTAAAACCGATTGATGCACACGTATAATAAAAATAAATAAAAAATAAAAAAAACACAAGGCCGGTTGATGCACAGATAAGGAAATGCACAATTTTTTTTATTTTTTTTTTTTTGTGCAACAGGTAAGATAAGGAAGTGCACACTTTAAAAATAAATAAAATAAATATAAAAAATAAAAAAACAACGGTCAACCATCGGATGACCCACTGTTGCAGTTTTGCAAACGTGGAACAAATAAGGAACTGCAAACTTAAAAAAAAAAAAAAAAAAAAAAAAAAAATTGCCACGGCCGGTTGACCAGCCGGTCAACCCATCGGATGACCCACTGTTACAGTTTTGCAAACGTGCAACAAATAAGAAAATGGTGCAACAGGTAAGGAACTACAAACTTAAAAAAAAAATAAAAAAATGCCACGGCCGGTACCCAACTGTTGTGGCTTTGTATGTGATGTGCAAACGTGCAATAGATAAGAAAATGGTGCAACAGGTAAGGAACTGTAAACTTTCAAAATAAAAAAATAAAATAAATTACCTATTGTTGATTTGTATTTCTATTGTTTCTGTTGCTTTGCCTTGCACTTTATGGAGTGAATATAGAGTGTTTTGGGTGCTGAATTTGGCTGGCTGATTGTGGAGGCTGCTGCTTTGGCTTGGGGTTTGTGGAGTAGATTTTTTATAGTCATTTCTTACATAGAGGGTAAATAAATGAGGTAAATGGTGGAGGGAAGTAATGAGGCTTAAATGAAGTAGATGAAAGTAGTTGGAAGGTGCAACATCCTTTAACATTTGATTCATCCGTGCAACGTCGTCATCGTTGTTGTTCATACCTACTAATAATACGAACAACCATTAGCACAAATCATTATCAACAATGATGGCAGTAAGCACATGTTCGTAGTATGAAATTTCATTTGAAAAATGTGAATTTAAAGCAAATTTTGTAAATAATGAAATTTTATGTTCAAACCCCTAATAGAGATGCTGTACAAAATAAATGTCATCACTAAACAATTACAAACTACACAGAAAATCACATGGAAATTTCATAATTTTAATAATTTCATACTTTAATAATTTTAGTAATTTAATTTCTGAATTTTTAATATACAGAAAACCACATTGTATATAAAAAACCACATGGGAATTTCATAATTGTATATGAACAACCTGGTCATAACAAACCACATGGATTACCCAATTTGTTCAACCCTGCAGCAATTAGCATAACAAACATATGAACCACAAACATAGCTTACAACCTAAAAGTTAAGGACAATGGGTCGACAACCATGTCCCTTGGCCAATCCATTGTCAAACCAGCAATGACAATATAAAAATAAAAAATAAAAAAAAAAAACAAAAACGAAAACAATGCACACACAGAAAAGCACAATTCAACTGAAAATAAACAAATTCACGAGAGTTGTTTCCCGTGCTGATTTAAAATCGAAGGCCTTCATTGTGCAGCAAACTCGTAAGAGTGATACCCCCATTCCTCTCTTTGTCCTATTTCTTCGCTTGTAGCCACCCGATTATGCCTTGGTCCGTGGGAATACTTAACCATCTCCCAATTGTTCAGAACCTCCATAAGCATGACTCCAAAATGGAGAAGTGGATCGGCGAAGTCTAGTCCCTATATTTTATACAGCTGTCCAACAGCCTAGCCCATGGTGTAACTGTGCCCCCCGACAACGTGGTTGACAATTAGTTCCTTTCTCCGAGTCTTCACAGAATTTACCAAGTCGTCCATGCTAGTTGCCAACGTTGTATCCCCGGTAATGCGCTTGTTTTGCAATGTTTTGGTCGAGGAATGCTTTTGCTTACTTCCACTACCTGTGGGATTGATGTTGGCAGAGTTCATCAGGTCAGCCATTTCCGATGCTCCTAATTCATTGATATCGCTGGAAAATTCTGGACTATCAGACTCTCCTTCCAACTCCATTGGGTTACAAGTTTCGCTGGGCGTCCATGCATTTTTATCTGTTGCCGCTGTGCCAGTGAAGACGTGCTCCATCAAATCTAGATGCTCCAAGGTTTTGGTTCTAAACTTGCAGTAGTCTTTGTCAATCTGTAAATGAGCACAATGTATGTAGCATTAGCGTGTTAACATGGAATAAATTCAATGCAACATGGTGCAGAAATGGCAAAATTATAACCTGTTAAAATGCTAAAATATTCAAGGAGGTTAAAGTATGCTAGAATGAACAAATCAATGCAAGTACATAACAGCAACTGGTGGGATCAAATCAAAATTATAACCTGTTACAAACAAGTTTAAGCAATTGGTGAGATCAAAGTTCATAGTACCAAAAACCAAGTGTTACGTTGAATTTTTAACAACATCCAAATGAAGTTCATTTTGAATATGTAGGGGACATTTGACAACCTTTCAAGAAAGTATAACAGCTAAAAACTCGAGTATAATAATGTTTTTCAGCTAAAAACAAGTATATAACAGCTCATATTTTAAGCATGACTCATGTGAAATATAATAAATTTTTTCATCTCAATTAAAAAGCAACTAACAAGTGTGTACTAGAATGACCCATTATATTTTATGTTAGGTTCTCCAGATTAAAAAATACACCTAAACTGACCTAGACAAACACCTTAAAAAATAAAAATTTCATATCAACTTTGGAAAATGAGGTGGGTATCAACAATAACTAAAAAAAATTATTCTTTACAATAAAATATATCGTAACTGTATGTACTTTACAACAAAATATATATATATATATATACATATTTATATATTTTTTTCAATCATAATTAAATAAAATATATCATAACCAAAAAAAAATGATGGGTCATAAATAAAATCATGTCATAAAACCAAGTGCCTATTAGCAAAGTCAAGTAATTGGATAGAGCTAGTGATATTTGATGAAATTTCGTCAATCTTTTTTAATTTTAATTTCGTTTAATTTTAAATTTCATTTCAGGCATTAGAATTGTGTCATAATTGTTTTCTCTAAAATATTCCTTTCGTTAAACCTATAAACATACGACGTTGTGTGGATATAGGAAAACATGGTATACATACAGAAAATGAGATATTAGTTTTGTAACAACAGACAGGAAAAACAAAATGTAAAGCATTACCTTCTCCATTTTCGTCCACCAATCGGCCGACGCATTGAACATCCCAGTAACTTGGTCAAAGCCAATTCCAATTGGGCCTTTCCGGCAATCCATTAGCTTAGACCATGCACACCACTCGCTCTTCAATAAATCGTACTTGTTTTTAAGTTGTTTCGGTGAATACAGCCTTCCAGTTGCTACCTCAAACGTCTTAGACAACGAACGGTACCCATTTGGCTTGATTGACATGTGCGGCTAGTTTCCTGCATCAATTTCCTTAATGACCAATTCCAAGAATATTTGTGTCGACTCCCCATCCCAAGTTGCTTTATGATAGTGTTGTTGCCCTTTCCCTTAGCCGGAAGGGGTACGAGACGCAGGTTAATGTGACGCCATGCGACTATAACAACATCGTGGAACGGGAACCAACGTAAAAATATTTATACAGTTATATACAACCATTGCCAAACTTATGAACACACCTTTTATGTTAGAAATGTGGAATTTGAAACAAAACATAGCGCAAAAGATTCATTTAATTACATTAGTATTTGAAACAAAAACAAATAGTTGCGGAAAGATATAATAACTACATGTTTACGAAACAAAACATATCATTTCAGAATTTTTTTTTTGGGCCACAAACATTATGACTCTAATAACAATTGGGTACGGTCGCAGCACGATTACATATATCACATCCGGAACAGCAAAACAATGACGACGATGCACAGCACACATGTCACTACTGTAAGTACACGCAAAGTTTGTTCAATGTCACTAAAATGAGCCTCAAAACGAGCAACATTGTCTATATCATTCTCCGCAGCCCTTTGGTGCCCATATTCGTCACACCACCCAATCCAACTCACACATGGCTGAGGTTAAAAAATATATTAGTGGTGGTTTGACAAGGAAATGTAAAAGTGAACGTGCTTGTACTCACCACTCCACGAGGGCATTGGTAGTACCCACGACCAGGGTTTCTTGCAGAACTGGAAATCTTTACAACACACTACCCGTAGCCACAAGCACACATACGGCCTGGTTGTGTTGATGTGGCAGTTGACATAAACGAGGCCATGGTTTCTTTCGTGACTTGTTTCGGGACATGACAAGCAGAACAAGAACAGGTCAATGGGTGTGACACTTTTGTTATGGACATAATTTTCTTGTAGAGGAGATGGTAACAAACAAGTGTAGATCCTTAACAAAAACATTACTGGTTCATTGCATGCCAATAAACTGCACTCGCATTATTGGACAACAAAACAAGAACTACAATTTTTGGAAACATGTAAATAATTCCTATGAACTATATTTTCCCCCACAGAACCTTTAAATCCCTCATATTACCATTTTGTTAAATAGTGCATGTAAACAAAGAAGAAATACATGCAGAGCAGAGCATAACAATGCTTGTAAATCCCTAAAAATTGGGTACAAACCAAAACAAATACATGCAGAGCATAACAAAAACAGGGTAGGAACAGGAAGAACAAAAAAAAAAATTCAAAACTGTGATTGCAGATGTGCACCAAAAATTATCAGAAAAAAAATTTCCAAAATGTGAACAGGAAGAACATTTAAATGCCTTAAATTTTCAAACATGTCGTGGTGATTTTTCTAACAATAGTATGGAAAGAAAACTTAACAACACTCCATATTTGTTATCTTATGTCCATCACCTCAGTTCACCTCAATTTATCAGATGACACACCTCCTTTCCAACGAACTCGGTCATTGCTAAAGTTCAAAGGAAATCCTAAAACCATCCTCTCTTGTTTTTAGGGGACTTTCATTTTCATTACCCAAACAAAATAGAGCACAAGTCTGATTTTGGAATGACATGAGTTGTCTGATTTGGAAGAGATATTGAAATTGGAAAGTGGCGAGCGAGCAAGAGAGAGAGAGGGAGAGAGAGAGAGAGACAGTGAGAGAGAGAGATACAAAGTTCATATATTACACAAAATAGAGCATAGGTCTCATGGTTACATATACAAACATAAACAAGAGAGGCTAAAGAGAGAGAGAGAGAGAGTTCATACATATATAAAATTCATAAAACATAGGTCTCATGGTTACATTCAGCAACAGAAACAAGAGAGGCTAAAGAGAGCGACAGAGACAAATATAGAGAGAAAAATAGGATACTTGCGGTTAAGGCGATCGTCAACGGTGGGATTGGTTTTCCGTTGGGCTTTGCGGACTGTCGTCGTCGCTTGCTTCATCTTCGTCTTCGTCTTCAGATCAGAGCTTCTACAACTTTGTGGCCTTGAACGAAGGGGCCTCTTCATCTTGCGTGTTTGATGTAAACTGTAGATAGTAGTTGAACTCTGGATAGTAGACTCTGTATGATGGCTCTGATAATATTCCCATCAATGTTTGACATAAAGCAAGGGTACAAATGAAATTACGACACATCACCGAGGGGCAAAAGGGTCTTTTTACACTGAATCTGGCAGCCATCACGTGAAGCCACTGTGTATACGGTTGTAGGGTAAAAATTATAGACTTTTTGGCTTTTTTAGGAACTTTTTGGCTTTTTGACTAAAATAGCAGCTTGCCAAACGAGGCCTAAGTATCAATTTCTCTATCCAAAAGTACAAAAATAATAGTTACAAGAGGAGGAACATAGGACTTGAACCATGACCATTCACTTAATAATAAAAAAATACTTTCACCTTTCACCACTTAAATAACATAAAAATATATTTTTAATTCAAAATCAAAATTTATATTTTATGCACACCCTTCAGATGGGCTCAGACCCCTAGTACTATATATAAAGTGAACACCTCACTTAGTGTCCAAACTTTCATCACTTCTCCTTGTGCTATATGTCCCCATTTTCCTATTTGAAATATAAAAATAAAATAAATAAAAAATAGATAGTTGAGAATAGTAGGACTTAAATCTTGAACCTTAGGCTTACTAAACAAGACTCTTACCATTTATAGAACATTCCATATATCTGTTTGGTAACCATTTTGTTTTTAGTTTTTTTGTTTACACTTACAAATATTTTAAAAACTAACATAAAAATTTGTTTGGTAATTTTTTGGATTTATAAATAATTAGTCCTAGTTTATAAATAAGGCTGAAAACATAAATACAAAAAAAAAAAAAAAAAAATTTTGAACTTTGTGTATTTACTATTGTTGGAGAAACCAACTGGTGTTGAAATTGATACAATGGCATGGAATTTGTGTCCCAAAATAAGTAGAAGCTTTACAATTAAACTATAATTGTGGTTTGTATTTATTTTTTTGATTGGCAAAAAAGAAACTTCATTGATGTAAGAGTAAAGTATAAGGTACAAAACACAATACATCAATAAAGAAAAGAAAGTGCAAAAATATCACGATGAGCTAAATCATCCCAACTATGTTGGCACCAAAAAGCCCATCCTATCATTTACTAGCACCTCCAAAGTTGATGAGCGACCAACCAAGGAAACAGAAAAAATACCTCAACACCACAGCTAAGCATAGCAGCCCAACAAGAAAACAGATCAACCTCCTTCCACCAACAAGTAACAGTAGCATAGCACCAAAATAGACTCATCCTCCATTCTTGCTGCTTTACTCAACACCAAAACAGACTGACCACCACAGCTCTTATTTAGTCCATATAGTCACAGAGACATATAACAGATCAAGCAACAACAGGTTAGTGCAGAACCACAAAACCAGAACAACAGACTCAGCCACCAAAACAAAACAGATCAGCAATGACAATTTCCAATAAAAGCAAGACCAATATGCCACCATGCAGTACTCAAAAGAACAGCAAGACCTCAATCCATTTGCCATCCCTATGTTTCACTTTGTCATTATTGTTGGTACTTCTTTTAATTAAAATTATGATCAATTAAGTTTCACATTTACTGTAATAGGAAACATAACTTAATTATGTATGTTTAACTATTAAATTGATCTATGGTTGGTAATGTACTAAAACATTTATATTTTAGATGTTTATTATAATTTGTATGATTTGCATTGTCATAAATAATTAAAAAAACAAAATAAACATTTTATGCATTAATATTAACAAACATGTTTTTGAGTTTTTGTTTTTAAAACTTTTTAAATATTTTGTTCAAACTAAATGTGTTTGCAGTTTTTGTTTTTCTAAAAAAATAAACAAAAAATAGTTTACAATTTTTTTATAAATATAAATAAAAAATATATAAATATTACCAAACGCCACCTACAAATTTTGTTTTATTTTAATTGCACCGCTAGTAGAGGTGAAAACCAACTCTCGGCATTTAGTGTCATTAATTTATTATTTTCTCTTTAACTTTAATCTTATTTGGTTGATAATAATTATATAAAATGAAATAACAATAACAACTTTACTCATTCAATTTACACTTATTTGGTTGATAAGGACCATGTTGAATGAAACAAAAACCAAACCATAAAGTTTCAAAAAGGACACAAAACCAACATTATTAAAAAAATAAAATAAAATAGTATATGAATAAAAATTAATTTTTTGTAATAAAAAATGTGCCTCCTATCATTTTAGATTATTGAGTCTTTGAAAATTTAAAATTTTATTGTTATTTATCACATTAATTTGTAAGAATTTGTTTATATATGATTTTTCATTTCATTATATAATGCATATCACTCATGCTTTATTTGCACGTTTAGTTCACAATAATAGGGCTTTTCAAAAAAATAAATTATATTAATAAGCAAATTCAAATTGTATTATTTAGTCTGGTTGTATGTTAAACTAGTCCGATTCGATTAGAAAAATATGAGAATTGTTTCGCATGGTTGCATCTACAAATAGTGTGCCAATAACCACGATTTGAACCAAACTAAACTTGTTTTTAACATAACTTTACATATTCTTATAAATATGACAAATTATCTAATCTTTCAATAACACCATGACTGTATGCCAATCGATAATATTTCATATTTTATTTACTTAGAATAGAGTTCTTAGAACACTTCTAACCTATTTGGAATAAATAATTCTATCTTATCTATGTTTAGTTTGCAATGAATATGTTTTGCTTTGCATTATTAATTGTAAAATTTAAAAAAAAAAAACTACTATAAGTGAAATATGGTTCAAAATTTAATTTAAATAACAAAAAAAGAAAATTTGTGAAAAATCCACTCTACCAATTGTCTCAAGCATTAGATCTAGTGAATTTTTTTATTTTTTTTAAATTTTTTTTTTATTAGTGAGAAGTCTACACTTTGTGAAATAGTTTGGTGAAAAGGCTTACAAGACATTTTGTTTCCAATTTTACCTCTTGACTTTTTTTATTTGTTTGGCTTTTCATTGACTATCTGTTTTAATTTATATCTATCTGTTCAAATTTTATGTCTATCTGTTTAAATTTTTTTATCTATTTGTTCAATTTTTTTGTCTATCTGTTCAAATTTGTTAACTATATATTGAACTTATATAACCTATTTTTTCTATATGTTCAAATTCACACTATTTTTCAAACTTTTCTTCCCCTATCTGTTTATCTTTTCGCTTCTCTTTTCTCTTTATATCTACTGAAAAATTCTCACACTTTCAAACTTTTCTTTCTCTATCTGTTTCTCTATCCACTTCTCTTTTCTCTCTATTTGTTTCTCTCTCCATCTGTTGAAAAAATCTCTATTAAAAATCTATTTGTTGAAAAAGAAAAAAAATCTATCTGTTTTACAATCATTTTCATCATCATCATCAACAACAACATCATCTCAGAGCCATTTTGAACATATCAGAGCAACAACAAAAACTTATTACATTTCAAACAATTCATTTCACAATTTATTACTTTTTTATTTTTATTTTCTATTTTTTTATTTTTGTTGAAATACAAATTTGTGTGTTGAAATCCAACAACAAATTAGAGATAGCTATATGAACCAATAAATAAATCTATTGATCACTTGGATGGTTGATCTTCATCTTTATACTCTTCATAGAAGTTTTGAATGAGTTCCACAACACCAAATCAAGATGTCATAAATCTCAAATCTATGATCACTAAATGCAAATAACTCTAAACAACTCTTAGATTTATACATATATACACAAATACTAAACTCTTGGGCCCTGTTTGTTTTTAGGGGTAGAATGGAGGGGATTCATAGTTTTATACATATATACACAAATACTAAACTCTTGGGCTCTGTTTGTTTTCAGAGGTAGAATGAAGGGAATTCATAGTGAGAGGATTCTTAGTGAGGGGATTGATAGCGAGGAGATTAAGTAAATTTTGTTTGTTTTAATGATAGCTGTTAGTGTAGGAATTGTTAAATTATTTTTATATAAAATAATAAAACAAATAAAAAAAATACAAAAAAATAAACATTAATTTTCAAAAAAAAAAAATGTCCAACATGTAAAAAATAAAAAAAATAAAAAAATTTCTAGTCCCCTCACTATTTTTCTAATAACACCTCCACCTCCTCCATCCAAATTTCCCTTCCAACCTCCATCTTAATCCTTTTTTCCATCATAATCCATTCCTCAACTCTACAAACAAATATAAGTGAGCACCACCTCCATCCTAATCCCATCCCACCCTCTGCACCCCAAAACAAACGGAACCTTGTATATTTATACATAAACTCTTGTATTTATACATATATATACATAAATACTATTTGTGATCACTGATATATCTATATATATAAATAGAAATACTAATTTTTTTATGTATCCAATCATATAGGTATATGAATCAATAAATATAGATCTGTGAAATCAACTTCTCAATGGCGAAGATCATCAGTTGGAGTCCATGGATACCACCACAAATATCGTCTGCGACGGTAGGGGAGAGAGACGCCAACGCCAACGCCGAAAGAGGAGGATGAGGTAGATGAAGATGTCGCCGCAGATTGGGTGAATGAGGACGAGGTCGACGCTGATTGTTGACAAGGACGCGTTCGACGACCACTGAAGGCAGCGCACAAGTTGAGAAAGGCACGTACAGAAGGAGATCTCAGATTTGGATTTTCAGTAGGCTTTGATTGAAACTTCGTAGATCTGAGATCTAAGATCGGCGACGGTGCCGCTACAAGGGTGGTGGCAGGCCGACCGCCGACTAAGGTGAAGAAACCTCCGGTGGGATCTCAACAATGTAGGTGACGAGAGAAAGAGGATGACAGAGGTAAAGAAAGAAAGAGAACGTGATGAGAGAGAGAGAGAAGAGAGAGAGAGAGAGAGAGAGTAGAGTGTTTGATTAATATTTGGTTTGGTTTGGTTTGGAACAATATATATACAGGGGGTAGTTTAGTCATTTTACAAAATCATGACCTTATAAACATGTTATTTTTGCTGGAATTCTATTTTCATACACCTACTTACCTCAGTGCACACACTTAATGAAACTTTATTTTAATGACAATAAAATGACTATAATGGATATTAAAATACAACTTTAATATTATATCTCAACTTTCTCTATGCACATCTTTTTTAAAATAAAAAAATCTCAGTGCCGTAGCTAGTTTTTCGCGCTCATTAGAGGGATTTAGTCTCCTCGAATGCGATTTCTCTACAGTTTGGACTCCTGTGGTTCTGAATCTAGTTTCACAAGTGCAATGTGAAACTGAAAAATGAATAAGAGTTCAAATCCGACAAATCCTAGAAAATCCATTAATCATCAGAGATGCCAAAAATAGACTGCATTGCCAATTTTTAGAGTCGCCACCTAAATACTTTTGGAAAATTTAATAAACTCGTGAATCGTGCCAAAAGCCACTTGTTCGTCATAACCAAAGTATCTCGGTTCGAGAACTTAAGTATGAGAGGGAAAGATCATGAATTGGGCACCCCACTCAACCGATCAAAGATCGGCCTTTACTAATCATGATGTGAATTTTATGGACATTATATACTCATGTTCTAATTATTAATATACTAACATTACTATGTGAAATAAACACATTTAGCCCACGTCACTCATTTTGGATTGCTTTGATTTCATGATTTTTTTTTTAAAAGAGTTTTGAATATGTGCTACTCAAAGGAAAAGTGAGCTTATATGTACAATAATCAAAGTCATTCCAATTTAAGCAAAATAACCTCCATCCACAGGCATTCATAGAGATATTTCAAGTGAGCGAGTAGCCTCATGGTAGTATGCTTGACATAGCAACACAAACATACGTGCGATATGCTAAAGCAAAAAAATGTTCACCCAAAACTCATCCGAGGCAAGCCTAAAGAAAAAGAAGATAGTTAGGAAAATGCATGATCCTAATATGCAAAATGGCTAATGCAACACATACAAATATGCAACTACTTGATTCGGCTATGAACATGTCATGTGAATCCATTCAAAGCATACAGCAACGTACGTATTCCAGTATGAAATAATCAATGATATCAAGTATGATGAATCGAACCCTAATACATGCAAAAATGGATACAAATCATGGTAGTGATAAAATAAAATATGATGCGATACAATTATGATAAACATATAAATAAAAATGAGAAAGAAATGGGGTTGGAAGACATACAAATATTACAAATTTGTCCTCATACAAGAGGGTCTGAATGTCCTAATTTAATTAATTATTTAAAACACAAATGAATGAACTAATTAACTAATTATTACTAAATATGAATCTCAAAACTACTAATCTAAAGGACTTGAATGAGAGGCAAGGAATCGCGTGCGCATAAGGGAGAACATCTTCCAGAAACCTCTCTGTTTGCTGCTAAAAATTGCCCTATTCGCAGTCAAAAAACAGTTCTGTTTTGGCCTCAAGATCTGCTTTGTTTTGTTGGAAAATTACCACTACCGTACAATATGCTTGAGCGGCCGGCCTGATCAGATGATCAGTCATACAGAACAATGGCCGGCCGGCCACTGTTTCTGAGGAAACCCTGCTGCAATAGAACTGAAACAAAGCAAAACAGAGTGTTTCCAAAAGATGCTCATCATTTTTGCTCCCTCCTGTCATAAAGGTTTACAAGGAGAGAATAGGTTTGCTTCCTAAATTATCAACCATCGCAAGTTTGTTGCGTGATGATCTTAAAAGCAATAGGAGAAGACTTAGCTAAACACACACACAAAAAAAAGAAGAAAAAAGGGTCTATTCTCTTTACCTCCTTCCTATCATGAATTTATTCAAGGAAGAGATGGACATGCTTCACAAATCATCAAACATCACAAGATAGTATGTGATGATTATAGAGCAAATAAAATGAAAAATAATAACAACTCAAAAATTGTTGTCAACTCCTCTCCCTACTCATGGAATAAGGATAAAACATTCATTTCCATGCTTCAAAGTGGAACTAGGAGAGAGTTTTCAACACTTCTCGATAAAGAGCTCTCTGGGAGCAACAAAACAAGGGAAAAAATCAAAAAACAAGCTATCTATCAAAGCTTAAACACACAACTCACCAAAGTTGTGGACAACTCCTCTTTTATTCATGGAACAAGGATGAGACATCCATTTCCATGTTTCGAAAATGATTGATAAGAGAGTTTTTCAACATTTTGAACATAGAAGCTACTACCTAGCTTCAAGGTGGACAACAATAATATGAAAACAAGAAATTTATTGCTAGTTAAGCAAACTCATGGCAAGGTGGCTAAGCCTAAGCTCTAATCATCCCATGACCACAAGGTTCCAAGATACATAAGGAATGCTATAACAAAGTAAAACGATCAACTCAAACGGATTGGCTGCTATGTCCTAAACACGCCAAATTCGGGGGGGCTTACAACAATACAAACATGATATTCAAAGCATAGGAAGTAAGAGCACATGTAGCAGGGAGGACGAGGACCGTTTTAAGCCCATATTCAATTCATATCACACAAAACCAATCAAAAAAAGTGCTAAAAGTGCTGAAATTTAATCAAATGAATTGAAAAAAAAAAAGAGTGAAAGAAAACAAATAGTGCACAACTAGTGAGCTAGCCAATGAAAGGATGGTTAGCTCTCACTTTTAATAAAGTTTTAATCACATTTTAAGCTTAAAATAACTCTGAAATCAGTATGTAAAGACAAGAAAAAGAGAAAGACAAGATAGTGAAAAAGTTTCAAAGTTCACCTCTTGAAAGAGAGGAGGATCTTCTTAGTTTACAAACCTCAATCTAACACTCAAGTATTTGAAATTGTGTTCAAAACTTTTGCAAAAAGTTTCAAGTTTAAGCTTATATGGTGTATCTATTATGTATCTATATTGCAAGAGGGTAGAGAAGTGTGTTGGACAAACTTTAGGCTTTTAGCAATTTTTTTTAACCCCAAACCATAAGGGGGGTGCTATATTTATAGAGTTTCAGCTTCTCACGTCGAAAATATCTTCAAAAGAGGCAGCTGGTCCAAATCTCATGCATGGGGGCAACTGGCTACTGCAAAATATATGTTTTCATTAGACATGGCCGGTCGGCCATGAAGATGTACGGCCAGCCCAATAAAAATGGCTTACCGGCCATCTGTTGGTTAGCTGTTCTCTGAGTGGTCAGGTTAGAAAAAAATAAGGTTTTGGTTAAAATGAGGTGCAAGGTTTAGGTTTTAAAGCTTGAAACCGAATTCTTTTGCTAAAGATTTGAACGATTGTACAGCATAACATTTCATCATCGAGTGTTCAGAGTGAAGCGCCCAAGTCTTAGGGGCTGTCAAAATTGGGTGTCTACAAGTGCACATCTTTTTAGTAAAAAAACCCTAATTTTTGCACTACATTACACACTTATGTTAGAACAATAGAAACAAAAACCTGTTCAATCTCATTGGTATTCGGTTTCTCATTGGTGTACCAATCAAGATCATTCAACATGTTACATTTTCTTCTCTTCTATTAATTTTCTATATATATATATATACACACACAAATTCGTACATATATACTAATTGTTATAGTTGAAATTTATGCAATAACAAAGAATCAGTGTTCAGTTAGTTTAATTAAAAAAAAAAAAAAAAGGCTTGACGAGAAACAAAAACCTAACTTCATAAACAAAACAATATATATATATTATCTAATCCACGTCTAGAATACATAAAAGAAAACAATATTTTGCAATTGCATCGCATACAAGGAATAAAATTGGGGTTTGGAAGATAAGGAATTTTGGGGATAGAGCTAGATCAACGACAAAATTAAAGATAATTTGGGTGAGTTTGTAGAGAGGCCATGGATGAGATTAAGAGAGAAAGAGAGACTAAAGATAGTAGAGTGGCAAATTGTGTAAATAAATGGGGAAGATAAGGGAGTTTTATGAATGGTGGTTTGGGTCTACAACTTTCAATAGGTGATTCTACTTACACCACTATTTAACCTTTTTACACCCTCTATTTCATTACACCACTAAAAAAAAAAATGTAATTCTCATTACACCCCCAATATATTACACAGTACTAAATAATTTATATTATTCTGGTGTTATGTTGTCGGAAAAAAATAAATCTCCCCAGCATTTTATTGTTATATATTTACAGAGATACTTTCTTTCAAACAATGATTTTTTAATTTGTGGTGGGCCTATTCGGTAATACAATGCTAATTAATTTGAATTACTCCAGTGCCATGTTACTGGACAATATTTCTTTTCCCAGCATTATATTACCGTCCAATTAGATGATAAAAATAAATTAATTTGGGCCATTTGTGAAGTGCATGTTCAGTGATACATTGTTATACAAATGAAATTATTCTAGTATCATGTTGCCAAACTACAATAGAGTTGTCTAGGCCCCCGTCACTGTTCATTGAAAAATTTACTTTTTCCTTGAAGCATCCATAAAAAAATTCATAAATCAAACACGCATCCATAAAATTATACATAAAAAGTATCCATAAAATTATTTATAAAAACATTAAGTGTACGAATATCCGTAAAGTATTCATAAAATCTATCATTGTTTGCATCCATTAATCAATCATATTATCACAATTTGTCTTGGTAATTAGTAGGCAATTTTTCCCCCCTTAATAGAAATAGATATCCACACTTTTTAGAACCTGTCAACCTTAATCGTTCCCCCTTGATCTTCTTGTTGTCTCTATAGTAACCACTTCTTTTACAAGCAAGTGTAAGTCCTAATTTTCTGCCATTGTCTCCTGCATCTGATGTCTTTATAACAATGACAAATCCAATCTTCTTCCCAACGTTAGAAGCTCATTTAATTAATGCTTCACGACTACTAAAAATCTAAAGATAATAAATACATTTATACGTCAAATTATAATAAAACTCAATACAAATTAAAAATAAGAAAAAATCGTATTCATAAAAAAACTTAACAAATCTCGTTTATAATGAATTCATGACTAAAGTTCATTAATATTGCAATACTTGTGTTGTTGCAATGAGTATAAGTATAATCCTTCCAGGCAAAAAAATAAAAAATATAAAAAAACGAAACTGAAAATACATAGTAATGAGAAGCCGAACAAATTAAAAAAATTCGATTTGGGATTACCAGAAATGTATCTTTTATTCGGTTGTCGATTACTAAACTTATATTTTTTGTTCGGCAATGTGATGCTAGACTATTTTATTTTGTTCAATTTCGAACCACCGAACGAAAGTCGAACACCAGTCCAGAAAAACGAAACAAAAACTTACCAAATAAATAGAAAAAAAACTCACAATTTCACTTTTTTGATGATTCTTCACCACCATTTCTTTATACATTGTTTTTTTTAATGATCAAAATACTATGATTCTCACTTTTTGAAAAGAGATATGTAAGAGAAAAGAAAAATCAAGAATGGAAAAAAAGGAGTAGGGATTGAAGACTAAGGGGTGTAAGGAGATAACAAAATATATTTAATTTTACTGTTTTATCTTTAAAGGTAATTTCACACATGGATAAAATTGGGGGAAAAAAAAACTCATATGAAAAGTATAAAGAGGTAAAATTGTGGTGCAAGTAGAATCACCCTTTTCAACAAGTGTGGTGAAAGAGAGTTGAGGTGGTGTGTGTACAATGGTACAAGTCAAGGGTATAATTGAAATATTTAGTGTGTAAATTGAGAAGAATAATTGATAATCAAATTAATAAGTGTATATACTAAAAAATGATGTGTACTGAGATGTATAAGCGTGTAGAAATAGAATTTTCTATTATTTTTGCACATTGTTGTTAGACAAAAATAATTCAAATTTAAATCTTTGACCCTAGCACCCTAACAAAAATTACAATTCGTGAATTAGTAATTCTAATACAAATGTAATTAGTCAACAATGGGGGTGCAACTCGAGCGGGTTCGGTCGGGTTGAGAGATTATTTAAGCCCAACTCAAGTTATGTTGAGACATGCCTAGGCCCGCCCAGGTCCAAATTGTAACCCGAGGTTACCTGCTCATGCCTGACCCGAGTTAAACCCAAATTACCCGAATTGTAAATGAATTTTAATTTAATTTAATTTATTTTTTTGCAACTACATTATTAAATTATTAAAATTTGACACTATTTATATTTTTTTTATTTATAGAAAATCATTAATACTATCAAAACAAATAATTTACATAATGTAAAAGAGATGCCGCTATAATAGTCTTTACAATTTACGAGTAAAAATACTTTAATATCATATAATAACTAATAATTTATATGTATATTTAATATTTTTATATATAATTTGGCTTCGGAGTAGCTCAAGTTATTTGACCTCTTTATTTAAACTCGTCCAAATTTAATTTAAATTTTTAAATTTTTTTGATCAAAGCGGCATCGAATTTAAAAATATATGGCCCTGTTTGGTAAAACTGTGGGAAAGTGCTTATAGCTTATACCTTAACAGCTTATAGCTTATAACCATGAACATAAGCTGATTTCTGACTTAAATTAAGCTTCTCCTGCCCCACTCAAAGAATAAGTTGATTTCTGACTTACAAAAAATTATAAGTTGTATTGTTAAGCTAAACCAAACATATCAAAATAACTTAAATTAAACTAAAAGCTGAAATAAGCTGAAATTAAGCTGTACCAAACAGGGCTATTATCCAACCCCTTAAAAGAATTCGGACTGCGTTCCACGAGTTGCTCGGATTGAGCTCCCAAGTTGCACCCTAGTCAGCAATATACCCTAATGCGTCTCATTTCTCCTCCCCATCCTCACCGCTAAATGCTTTTGCTGGTCTCTACAACCACCAGGACTCTCTATCTCTCTCTGGGTCGGTCACTGCAAAAACCTCGTAAGATTTGCAAGTGGGAGATTTGCTCAGATTTTGGAATATTTGATCCAATTTGTGGGTGTTTTTCCCCAATTTTTAGGGTTTTAAATTTAGGGATTTTGCCTTTCTCGCAAGAATGCTCTCCGCTTCTAGTGGTTCAAACAAGTTTTCCAATGCAAACCCAATTTCCACATGACCAATGTTTTATTTTCTGTGTTTGATTATTTAAGCTTTTTGCATTGCATTAGTTTATGGGTTCTGATTTTGGATTATTGCAGTAGTTTTGTTGCTTTGCTTATCTATATGTATATTGATTTATGTTGCTCTTACTTCAGAACCCTTAACCCAACCAGAATCGATTGATCACTAGCTTCATTTGCACCAAATTCAAATGCTCTTGGTAAACACTAATCGATAGCACATTTTGGGGAAGCCCAAGAATGCTTGCTACTTCTAAGTGGTTCAAACAAGTTTCCCAATGCAAACCCAAGTCCTACATTTCTAGTATTGAACAAAAGGCATGCTTGAATTACCAAATTCATCGTCTTGTCGGAGAACAAGTAAATGGCAAGAGAACATGGTGGTTTGATGAGCATGTTAATGGGTGCCTTCTAACATCTTCTCATGCATTGCGACGGAGAAGATATTACCAGCACACTGTAAGTTCTTTCTCTTCACAGCTCTGCTTTTGTGAACTTATGAACACTAATGTCTCTTTGTTTTGTAAATTCTATGATCACCATGTTTGCTTATTTGCCTTGGGTTTTTGTTATAGTGAAGACTGTAGTCACTAGAACTCTTTTTTTGGGTCGTCGTTTTTATCTTATCTTGGTGTTTGGTGAATTCATTTGTGCACTTGGCTGTGGTCAGTTTTTTGTCTGGAAGTTGTCACAAGCAAAGTGTTCCTTGTTAATTCAGGATTTCACTTTTAAATAAAAAATTTGGAATGTCTAAGTTCTGTCTTTAATGTGTGCTTTTAGATTGAATCTCAATGATATGAGCACATCCATATAAAGGAATTACGGTTAACCCAATCGTGAGATAAAGCCAAAGTCTTCTAGTCCCATTTCCTATTTGAGGTGCGCAATTTTATGAATGGGATTGAATCACCAGACACTTTCTATTTCCCTAGTATTGTCATGAAAAGGAAATAGTTATCTTTGTAACATATAAGCCAAAATAAAATATGTTAAGATTTAACACTTCTGTAGAACACTTTAATCACGAGTTCACAATCTTTTATTATCATTGTCATGGCCTTTATGTCTATGAAGCATCCTTAGGAGGGGCTTGAATCTCTTTTAGAGAGTAAAGAAGATTCCAGTGCACTATGATAAGTCAATACTCTTGAAGTTCAAGGCTTTGAAAATTCCTATTTGATTGAAAGGGAAAAACTGAATGGAAGTGAGCTTTGACATTTGAAAATAGAATGCGCGAGTACAGGGCATGGCTTTGCTAGTATAATATCGAATCATTTTATGCTTCCTAAAAACACAAAGCGATAATCAAGTGGCTTGTCCTGGAATGTTGTCTGAGCTGGTTGAGGCTTTTGCTTAGGAACAGTTGGCCTCGTCTTCGCAACTTACCCAATGCATGTGGTTCTTTTGTCATTGTGTCTAGGAAGCATGGATAAGGATATGAAATACGGATACGATACAATATGATATGGATACGGCCATACGAATATAACTTTAAAAAAATAGAATAGGGGGGTACGAGTAGAATACGTTTGTAAAAAATATATTTTCTAAAATTATTAGTAGTGATTGAGTTACACATAAGCTAAAGAATGTTGAGAAACCACAATATAATTTATAATACAAAATACTAACCTTTAAGAATTAGGTATTAATTTAAGTTAGTAGCTAGTTTACCTTTTAAATTTTCAATAGGTCTTGCAAATATTTCATTTATGTTTATATTACAATAATAGAATAATCTACAACTTGTCTCTGTGCTTTTTCCCTTTGACACTAGTAAAAAATGTTGTATTCAAGTTTACTTGCTTATTTATTTATTGATATTTAATTTTACTAGTATTATATATTCTTTTGTTAATCATTACTTTCTATGTAGTTATAGGAGACATGCATGAAACAATTAGGATACATCAATTTGACAAATTCTATTATTTAACTCACTGTGTTCTTATTATCAAAGAACTAAACAAAGTATTAGAATAATGGTTCTTATATTTATCCTTGCAACTATATTATATTATAATACTATGCAATAAATGTTACAATTCTAATTTCATAAAACAAGTAACACATGACTTGGAGGATCTGATACTTCAATTATCCAATACTCCAAAATTAGTGAAAAATTAATTAAGTATCCGATACATATCCACTAGTATCCAAGGAGCATCGGTATCCGATATGGATACAACACGGATACGTCACCCTATTTGAAGTATTCGTGCTTCATAGCATTGTGTGCATCCATGAGAATTATTCTTGATTCAGAAAGTGTTGGGCAATTCCCTTTTCTCTGATAAGTAAAATTTTGTTATAGAGTGCTACAAAGATTGGGGAACACCCTGGCAACCCCTTCCCTGCCAGGGAAAAAAATTTAAATGGCTTTCTCTTAATGCCATTGTCCATCAATGTAAAATTTCGAATAAGGATGAGAAGGGACATTTGCAAATTTGGGGTATTAAAGAAACAGAGTAGCTAAGAGCTAGACTTGTGAAGAAGCTTTCTTTTGCTTGGTCATTATTGAACTAGTTAAGCTAGTAAGCTTGGATTGATTGTACTTGTGAACAGTTGCAATTTGAGCACATCTTACAACTCCCAAAACGTAACTGATTAATGTAATTTATTTGAAGAAAATACTTAGAAGGAAAAATGCTGACTGCATGAAGTTAGTGCGATACAATGAGGAATTAAATAACAATTTGCAGTAAATTAAAATCACAAAATTTAGTTTGGTAAACATAGGAGCATTGTATTTTGGATGTAAATGATTAAAGACCATATTGTGGAATGCTCATGATCTATGGACCCTACTTATTGAGCTTAAGAAGGTGATGGGAGCTGGCTGATCATTGACTAGACACAAGATTGATAAAGTTCAGCTAAAGGGGCTTAAAATCCCAATACTGGACTATGCTTTGCTTGTTTGCCCCACTGTTTCGTTTGTAAATTATGATTCTTAAATTTTTTGGCTAAGTTGATAATATTGATGATTTTAAATTTTAAATTTCACAAGTTATGTATCTAGACTTTATTTATAATTTTTGATGGCTCTACCCTTTTTATTTTCTATTGAATTAGCAACCCCATTATTACTCAGCCATGCAAGGCTGCTCTTTCAGACATTAATGCTAGCTGTTTGGAAAGCAAGTTACAAATTGCATTTTGCTGACCTTGTTAATAATGTCTGGATTTCTAATACAGAATTTTATTACATACATCCTAGTTGGGGTTTCCTGGATCTGGCCATCTTTTGCCACTGTGAATAATTCCATTGGCAATTATCAGTCATTAGCAACACAAGCTTCTCCTTCTGAAGAAGAACTGACTGATGAATTCTTGAATCAAATCATGTCTGCTATAGAGAATGCTCCAATCTCCACTAGGGAAATCTGTACTACTTACATTGAAAAGCTGTGTAGAGATGGAAATCTTGCAGTTGCTACTAGGCTACTGAAGTCCTTGCGTGATAAACACATCTTCCTTAGCGCCTATGCATATAATCTTCTTTTGATAGCAGCAGGTGAAGGGAGTGACATTGCTCTTCTGTCTCAAGTTTTCAAGGATCTATTGTTAACTAGTGAGTGCGTAAGTTCAACCTCTTATCTTAATCTTGCCAAGGCTTTTATGAACATAAATGACGTGGTCTTGTTACTCGGATTGATCAAAGAAGTATCAGAATTGACCTTTCCAAGAAGTGCAACAGTAACAAATAGAATCATCTTTGCCTGTGCTGAATGCAGGCAGATTGATAAGGCCTTGTTGATATTTGACCATATGAAGAGTCTGAAATGCAAACCAGATTTGATTACATATAATACTGTTTTAGGGATCTTGGGTAGGGTTGGTCGTGCAGATGAAATGCTTTTTGAATTTGCCTCCATGAAAGAGGCCAACATCATCCCAGATATCATTTCCTATAATACCTTAATAAACAGCTTGCGGAAATTGGGAAGATTGGGAATGTGCTTAGTATTTTTGAAAGAGATGGAAGAGAGAGGACTTGAACCAGATTTGCGAACATACACTGCATTGATTGAGAGCTTTGGCAGATCGGGGAATGTTGAAGAATCATTGAGACTCTTTGACGAGATGAAGCGCAGGCGAATTCAGCCATCTATCTACATTTACCGGTCATTGATCAATAATTTAAAGAAGATGGGGAAGTCGGAGTTGGCAATGAGTTATTTGGAGGAGATGACTACATCTTTCGCAGATCTTGTTGGTCCAAAGGATTTCAGACGAAAAAACAGATAGTTTAGCACTCCAAACTTGATATTTTGATTTTCCACTGATTGCAATAGCTTGAAGCTCATCAATTTGCTTCCTAATTAAAGATGGGGAAGTTGAAGTTGGCAATGACCTTTTTGCAGGAGATGAATATATCTCTTGCGGATCTTGTTGGTGGCCCCGAGGATTTCATACACAAAAAAGAAGAAAATGGTTTAGCACTCCAAGCTTGAGACTTTGAATCCTCACTGACGCAGCAGAAAGCTCAAGGAGAATTGTTGTTTGTCTTCTTGTATATAGGTACATAATTTTGCTGCCCGTGCCAATTTTTCTGTTGTTCCCATACTGTTTCAGGTCAAATCTTCAACTTAAAACAAATCCGAAGGCAATTTCTATTCATTGCAGTAGTATCAAACATCCTGATCAACATCATCCAAATAACTGTAGGCAGATTATTTGAGTTTATCGGCATTTAATATAACCTGACAAATATACTTAAAAGAAAACTTTGACCGACCAACGTCCTCTGAAGATCTTAATTTGATTCAAAAGAAATGCTTGGTACTTTTATATTTTCCTACTGTTTCCCATCCATCCTCCTCAGCATCATATGAGTAATGTGATTTCATCAGTATTCTATCATACATTAAAATCATCTGTATCTAAGGTGATTTGTTCAAATTAATGCAAATGTAAAACAAAGTGACCTTATGGTTCAACAAAATGGTGGATTAATTAATATATTTTTAATTAATTTTGGGGTTTTATGACAGGTTGGCTTATTAGAGGTATCAGGCTGTTCAAAAAAAAAAAAAAAAAAATCAGCTGCCATTGAGAAACACATCTGCAAATTGGTAACATCCTCCTACATGAGTGGAAGCTTTTAAAGAGGCATAAGCAGCGGTGTGGTCCGTGGGAGAATCTTATTTCTATCTTTCTCAAGATTAATGTTGGAACAAATGTATGAAGCTTTTGTCATTCCAAGGTCCTTGCTATTCCATCTTCAGCAACTGGTTCTGGTAATGAATATCTATATGGGAAGATGCAGTCTACTTAAAATCAGATGCAAATTCAGGATTGCATTCGACAACAGGTGCAGCCCCAGGGTATGCCTTGGATTTTTGTCATCCTCATCAAATCATTGGTTATGAGCCTTGCAATGGTGGCTGATGATAGTTGTCTATTCATTGGTGTATTGATTGAAAAACCTGAATGTGTATTTTGATTGGCAGATTAGGATGCAACTTATTTGTTACATAATAATCTCAATACAAAAGTACATGTTAAAATAATAATGAGAAAGATGGAGAAATACAAATTTTTTAGGTCACTTTGTTCTCATTGTTTCTTTGACAGTCAGCATGTTAGTTTCTTTAGTATGTTTTGTTGGAGCCGAATCTTCTGAATGTTGATCTTCTGGTAGGAAATCACTTGATGGAGGATGCTTCGAGTCACATCATGGAGTAACAATCAATTGCCAAAATGCCTGATAAACATCAACCTGTTAGGACAGTCCGATGCACCAGTTCCCGGGATTCTGGACCAGCTAAGAGAATGGCAGAGTTGATTGTAAGGAAATCATACTTCTGCAATGAAGAGAAGCAGAGCTAGAAGTTTGTCAGGCCTCAAGTTTTACAGAAGAAGATGAAAAATATGGGAAGGGTTTCCCCCCATTTCTCATTTTTCAAAGTATAGTTTTGAAATATACAATAATTGGTGTGCCGCGGGGCATAATTCTTCTAATGGTGGGGTTAAGCATTCTTTTGCTTCCTTTATGATATTTAAATGTCTAGCTCCCTTGTAATGCCATAATGTGATTATATGTTCTTTTGATTCTATATAGGGTTATGTTTTCATAATCGTTGCCTTTGTTGAATGAGGGCAGATTACGGCCCTACTAATATTTGACCATATGGGGAATTCTGAAATGCAAACCAGATGTAATTGCATAAATGTTGTGCATTTTTGTGTTTGTGTTTATAACATTACTGTTACATAATGTACTATTTTAGGGATCTTGGGTAGGGTTGGTTAAGCACAAGAAACGATTCATTAGTTTCATGAGTTTGACTCCATGAAAGAGGCAAACAATATCCAAAATATCATTTCTTATAATACCTTACTAGAAAGCTTGCGGAAGTTGGGAAGATTAGAGAGGTGCATAGTATTTTTGACTGAGCTGGAAGAGTGAGCACTTGAACCAGAATTGATTGAGAGATTTGATCAATCATGGAATGTTTAGGAATCATTGGGACTCTTTGAAGAGATGAAGCACATGTGAGTCTTTTCCTCCTATATTGTTTTGATATATATGTGTGTGTGTGTGTGTGTGTGTATTTTAAATTTTTGTTGAGTTTGTTGTATGCTTGCTATTTGTTTGACTTCATTTTAGAAAGTTAATGTCAAAATTAGTTTGATTAGAAACTTTTCAATAGCAATGTGAGTCAAAGTAAAGCCTGATCCTACTGCAAAGCTCCATGTTTATAGCTGTGATTGCTTGCTCTGTTTTAGCTCATTATACTTTTCACTTCTCTTCTTTTTGTTCTGTTTTTTTTGGTACAGCAAGATTTTCTTGATTTGGTGGCATGTAAAGCATCCAACTGCAATGACCTCTTTAAGAAAACAAAAAAGAAAAAGAAAAAAATTAGCAAAAACAAGATTTTGTGAAACTATTGAGACATTTTCTGACTTCATCAAATATGGGTTATTAACATATTTTGTTTAGAAAACAACAGATTTCGTACCAATACCACAACTATTGACAACATTTTTGGGTGGTTTTTTCTTGTTTTCCCAAATGAAGCTTTAATATATTTTAACTTCAGACATTGTAAAGCATCAAATACAAACACAAATTAGCTGATGTTGGTTACTACTAAATGGTGCAAGGATTAAAAAATAAATAAATAAACAAAAAACAAACTTTTTCACAACATAACAACAAAGTTGACATGACCAGCCATCATTCTTTAATTTCAAAAATAGTGAAACTTAAACACTATTGTGAAATTCTTCACCAATTTCAAAAACATTTTTATTTATTTATTGATCCAAGATCAATTTTTTAACCTATTCAACACTTTTCTATCTAATCACATAATTCAAATTAATTACATATACAATATATATATATATTAGTTCCTTGACAGCATTATGTAGATAGTAAATACATTTCCATAACAATCAGTTGTCCAAGAATCCACCAGAAATGAACATGAGAGCGAGAGAGAGAGCATAAACATAACCATGCCGCTTCTGGAAAGACTAGAGTTTGACCCAGTTGTTGAAGCTCAAATCAAATTCGACTTGAATCCCTCCCAAAAATGAATCTCCTTGTCCAATCAGAAACAACTAAAACCCTTGTGCGCCAGCTGACTTGCTTGCTGAAAATGTAAAACAGAAGAATAAAAAGAATTAGATACGCCAACATTACACCTCACTCTAATCTAAGGAAACCACAATGCAGTTCGAGCACAGAGCAGTAAAGGATCGATCACCTTGCATATACAGAATACCACAGCCACTGAGTGCTGTGACCCATTGATACCCAGTCTCCAGGCAGTTCTGCTGCTGTCTGTTCTCCTCCCAGAGGCGCAAATTGCCCTAGATGCTTGTACCTTGAGACCAAATTGCCCTACTTTTAACTTAACTCTTATCGTTTATGTCTTTTTATGGATGACTTATTAATTATTTTAATCTAATTAAGCAAAAAGTAAATATCCGACATCTCTATCAAAAGAACTAAAAAAGAGGGCGAAAAAACACTAGTTGATATGTCCACTGAAAACAAGTAAATTAAATAAAGAGACATGGCACGTGGCATGTCCTGTACGTGTCCCCACCATGTCTCGTATCTGACACCATTACAACACCTTTTTTGGAGTGTTAGTACTTCATAAACTACGGTAGATTCTATAAGGTCTAGGCAATTGTAAGTTTTTTCTCCCTTGCCAAATTATCGCCAATCATTTAAGAAAGATGAACCTTGCTAATGTTATGATTACCGGAAAGGACGAAATTGATGACGTCCAGAACCTCTGAAGCGGCGAGGGCCTTCTGGTTTACTATCACACTGCTCCATACGGTTAAAGCACCTAGAAAGATATGTTCCTTGTTGAGCAGCGACCTAAGATGCCAAAATATGACAACAAATAGAAGTCACTACATTCTCCTTGGCAGCAGAAAACCATGAAACATGAAGGCTGTGTTTGGATCAAGGATTTGACGATATGTGAAGGAAAATGAATGAAATAGAAGCTAAATTCTTGTCACATCTTCCATTCTTTTTTTCTTTCCCTCCATAAATCTCTCCTTAAATCTTATATACAAACAAAAACTATGAGGTAAGAATCTTTTAAGCCCTCACTAAGAAAATGAACTTGTAAATACCTGAGCAGTTGCAGGAAGACTCTTCGTCTGTGAATCCACAAGACAAAGGGCTGACTTGAATTCTTCATAATTCACCTCTTTTCTTTCATTACCGTCGGCATCTTTCAAGAGGTATGTCACATCAGGCAAATGGTTGCTCTTTAAATAAAGTTCCACTTGGGGGTACCTTACAAGGATGTCTTCAACTACATCTTTAAATTCTTCATTGGTTAGGGTACCAGAATTGTCTTTGTCAGCAACCTTAAATATGTTCAAGATATCTTCCTAAAAGAAAATGATGTCCAGTAAAATGTTTTATTGTAAAAGTAGTAAAGATAATGGTTCATAATGATGCTTTCAATTAAGTTGATGTGATTACTAAACTACTAAACAACAAAAAACATATGATAATCCTAAACCTACGAGGGTTGAATGTGTGAGACATGGTTTGTAATGAATGAAAGGAAGGAATTTTTGGCAGAATATAATACCACAATCACACACATTCTGTTTTAGTATCTCGTGAAATGTTCTTTTTCTCATTCTCACAACAAAAAAAAAATTCTCCTACTGTCAGCTCACTTGGTTTTAATTATTTCAATGTAGAATTTTGACAGTATATTAAATTTCTAAAAGGTACTATTTCGTGAAAACCCCAGTTGAGGCTCTTGACTGTTAATGATGTTTGACAGGGCAAGCTCTATCCATGAACGTCACACAGTTACTCATCATTCCTGAGTAAACAAAGCAAAAACCCGAGTGCAGATTCAGATTCCTATGCTGTTATTTCCATTTTATGCCCTTTTGCCCTAAGGGAAGTCATGATGCATTGCTCAAAAGACAATTGAACAAATTGACTAATGACACAATACATCTAAATGCCAACACGACCATGTCACCCACAACTTGATCAAATTACATGTAGATTACTCACTATCATCATCAAAATCCATAAATAAATAAATAAAAATGGTTGGTGGCGTCGATGATTAGTTAGCGATTTATTACACTGCATCCTGGATGGATCAATCACCCCAATGAGTAAGCTAATTGACTAACCAAGTAGGTAAAAGCTTACATACCACGATTTTACGTTGATCTATAGTAGCACAATCACCAAGCGCGTACACATCTTGACATCCCTTTACTCGCAACCATTCATCAGTCGCTAGGACGCGTCTTTTACCCTGCATTTAGATCAAAACGTAAATTATTACTTATTAAGCTTTGCTTGTTTATGAAATTTCAATGAATAAAAATCTCATAAAATTTGTGGTTGCATGCATCATTGGTAGATAAAGATGTATGCAACTATGAAATTGAACAGCACAATAATACACAAACCTGGCCTATTTGTTCCATTAAGTCCTTCACAACTGGACGAGCCCCAACTCCAGTTGACCAGACCACCATTCCGTGTGGCATAGACAGAACCTCTCCACTTGACTTCATCTTCATATTAATAAATTTGTCGGAAACACTTAGAACCCGAGATCCTGTTAAAACTTCAATTCCATCTCTTTGAAATTTCTGTTCAGCAAATGAACTGATTCTATCATCAAACCTACAGAGACATGAAAAAACATATCTCTGAGTTTTCAAGTTTTGCTCCCACCTTTTTGTTGCATGATCACACTGTAGAGCTATCATGTAAAATAAAGGGGTACTTACCAATTAGTCCTATTCACTAGACTTATTTACCTACAGGTCCTAACTAATAAATTTAACACTATAAAAATAAGAGAGTGATAAATTTATCACTAAAAAATTATTCATAAAAAAAGAGAGTGATAAATTTATCACTATAAAATTATTCATAAAAAAAAAAGACTGATAAAATTTGTCTTTATCACTTAATAAATTATATCAAATAGGACTTAATGGGTAATAAGTCTCAAAGTAGGACCTCTTGGGTAATAAGTCTCCCAAGTAGGACCTATTGGTAGTTTACCCTAAAATAAATTGCATGAGCTAAACTGACTGATAATAGAGTTCTTGATTGTGCATAATCAAAAGCCAACAAAGCTTAGACAAGAGGCATTAAAAAGTACAAGGCTTCTCGAGCAGTGAAAATAAGACCAGTAAGAAATATTTCCCATCTACTTGTTAGTACAATCTATACACATGAAGCTACTCAAACTTCCTATAGATGAGTCCTATACAAAACACAAACATTTATATATACATCAGGAAAATGAAAACAGAAAGTTTAGGTAAGACCCATTTGAAGCAAATTAGGAAGATGTTTACAGAAGAAGTGCACAATTAAGTTCCAAGACTAGGCATGCGAAATTCAACTGCCACTGTTAAAGCTCTATTTATAGAACTCAACCCCAAACGCTTGTCCCAACCACTTACATGGATTCATTAAATGGATCTGTTTCCTCCAATTGCCACTATTAAGGTCAGGTCCTCAGTTAGGTATGAGGCAATCATGTCCTTTCTTACCGCCTCAGCCAGTGCCCTGGGAGCTTCTATTTGCACACCACAAAAATTCTCAGTTCACACCATTTTAGTGTTCAGATATCAACTTTCGAGCAATAATCAGTTGTTCGTATATCAATGTTCGAACGAAAACATTGTTTGGTAGTTGATATCTAAACAATTCATTTTGTTCTCGGAAGTTGTTATCCGAACAATTGATTTTTGTTTGGAAGTTGATATCCAAACGACAAAAATGGTGTAAACTGAGACAAAGGGTAGTGTTCAAATAGAAGCTCAATTGTGTCCTTCTTGGCCTATATTTTTCCTGGACTGTTATAGAATCATTCCTGACTATTTAAGATGTGAGGGGAGAATTAAAATTAGGAATATAACAAGATGCATATAAAACCATGCTACATAGAGTTAGATAGGATGCTAGGAAGTTAAAATCACTCTACAAAGAAAAAATCCTAAATTTCAAATACAAACCATCTTATTGTTATATGGTCTTTGCTAGAACTCAACCTCAAAAGCTAGCTATTAAGATGGCGGTGCCGTCACGCTTATATGCTTAACATTACTTTAGTACTCAGGCGATGAGGGCCTTCACTTTGAACCCTCCCTCACACCTAAGTGCTCACTCGGCAGCACCTGTGGTGTGCAGGCTAGGGACACGCACCCTATTCATCCCTGAGTACTCCTACTTTGATACCATATTACACAATCTTGGATAGAACTCAATCCCAAAAGCTAGCTATTGAGGTGAGAGTGCCCTCACGCTTATATCCTTAACATTACTTTAGTACTCAAGCGATGGGGGACTTTGCTTCACTTATAAATGACGATGGAATAGAAAATCTCATTTCCAATGCATTCAAGAAGAAGGAGAAAAGAAAAAAGAAGAGCGTGAAGCGATTAGATTTATTAAGATACCATACTACTTCAATCACAATATGTTCAAATACAAAATTAAATAGACGGTAAGAATGCGATATCCTTACGTGTTCAAGATATGATCTCCAGACTGAATCAATGTTATTTTCACTAGATCTTTAACTGAATGATATATCTTGACCAAGTCTTCCTGGACAAAGTCATGCAGCTCTGCAGCAAATTCCACACCAGTTGGACCCCCACCTACAATTATAAAATGGAGGTTTGTCCTTCGCTCTTCCTCACTCAGGCCCGGAAGGACAGCCTTTTCAAAACAATCTATCACACACCTACGGATCTTTTGAGCATCCTCTACTTCCTGCATGAAATGTCATAGTTTCTTTCAATAAAAACCAAATCCAAAACTTCCAAAAGAGCCTAATAGAATTTCATAATACTATTTTCTCATCAAAAAAAATTTGTTCTTATTATCAATTTCCAAGATAGAGGAGGTATGTAAGAAGTTTTAGGGAAAATAAGAAGCACCCATCTGTGATTCGCATTGCATGTATGTAAGACACATGCACTCATATACATGCTGTATGGATCATTCCGGGTGAAGCAGGGATAACTCTTACCTTAAGAAAATAGCAATACTCCACGACACCAGGTGTGTTAAAAGTATTTACTTGCGCTCCTATTGCAATGACCAAATAATCATATTCTAGGGAAAAATCATTATTCCCCACTAAGTTTTCTGGCAGATTAGACTGGCAGAAAACTTTTTTGTTTGCTGTATCAATCTTGAGACATTCTGCTTCACAAAAGTTAATTTTTCCACTTTTCTGCCAGGGAAAAACATAAATGCATTAGCAAAATTCCTATAATCAATTGAGTGCAAATTTCCACAAAGAAAGGTCAACAAAACCTAGAGCAAATTACAGAGCAATGATTGCACAACAAAATATCAATATGTCCACTTTGATCACAGCTAATCCCAAAAGTTTAAGTTGTGAAGATATGAGCATAATATTGTATATCAGGCTATCCAACAGGGTTCAAACAAATAAACTTTCCAAACAGGAGACCAAATCCAAAAAGAGAGACTTGAATTCAAGATCTCTCAAAACCAAAACTCTGATATTATGCTAGATCACCAATTGCTCAAACGCTCAAGTTGTAAGAAAATGGGCCCGACATTGTATATCAAGCTATCCAACACATTCAATCTTCTTTATGTAGCGAAATTGATAATAGATACACACTTAAAATAATGGCACTACATTTTTCAAACATATGCAGAAAAATTGAAACTGCAATCTATAATCAATATGTTTTCTCCCATATTCTTTGAGCTATATCAACACAACAAAACAAAATAGATTTTATAATTAACACCAACAAATATTTCTAGTTTGTAACAAAAATGCAGTAACAAATTTCCAATAATTAGTCAATTTTACCTTCTTTATCATATTCCGAATTGGCTCCACAACACTTCGTGCCTCCACTGTTCCACATGTGACGCTAGGCAACAAAGGAGTGAAAGCAAAATAGTTACGGGGAGAAACCACCTGAACATCATATGATGACATGTCGAGATCCCTTAGAAAACTGGTACCAGCCCATCCTGTTCCAAGCACCACCACCCTCTTCTTCTTGGATTCCGCTTGACTAAGTTCAGCACTGTGTTTTCCACTATTTGTTTGTGACTCCGAAAATGCGACAAGACCTCCACTACTGCAGTAACTAACATATGGTAAGAAATACAATTCACAAGAGAGAATGGCTACAAACTGAAAATCAGAACATTGTTAGTAAAGCATCTAGAACAACTCATCTAAATTCTCCATTCCACTGAGAAACTAGATAGTAGACTGTAGACCTTAATTGTTAAGTTTATCAAATTCTTTGTCAAAGCCTCACAAATGTGATAAGCTATCCTAATTCCTAAAAGAAGGGACAAATGATCACATTTTTGGGGTCATTCAATCAGGAGGGCTGGGTTTTTAGGCAACTAGATTGTGAACAGGACCAGCGCCATAAATATACACTGTCTGTCTTGTTGCTCATCCCAAACCATATTATTGACATTCTTAAGGTACGTGTGTCAACAACATTTCCAACACAAAGCGAGCAAATGTAATATTATTTACCTACTTGATAAGATCCAACAGGACAACACAACTTTTTCTGAAAAAAGACGTTCATATTGTAAGATTTCAGCTATTCAGTCAAGCTAGTCTTCCATCAAGTGGAGTGTTTTTAGTAGAGAATAACCAGGGATAAGGTAGAAATACGGATTCTCCGCTAAGGAATTGCGGTCTTCTCTCAAGTTTCTGAGGTAATTACTATACTTATACCTCAAAGCTTTTCATCTAGAGGCCTAGCTCTTATGCCTTTGACTAATCAAAGTGGGGCTACTCCAAGGGAGTGAGCTAGACAACTTTGACAATCCCACCGCTCCAGCTGCAATCCACAAGTCTGTGGTGATCCCGCCAAGAGATCATGGGTTGCTTGGGCATTCCACGGCCAAGGAACCAACCTTGAGGGGGTCCCTAGACCCTGCTCCTGGCCTAGGAAGGCCATACAGCATAAGGGTGACATTTTGGAGTTGGAGCCTTGGTAAGGCAAAGTGACCACCGAGTGTGTGAGGTGAGGCGCATGTTGTCAAACAGGTAGCCACCGAGTGGAGGTAGTGAGGTGAGCTGATGGTTGTGAAGTGAAGTTAGTGTGGTGAGCAAATGGTCACAGAGCGAGGATTGCCCATAGCACTTAGGCGAGGGAAGACTCGCGTGCCAATGTGAAGTGCTTGATGAGCACCTGTCGAAGCAAGGCTTATGCCTTGAGGTTATGAGGTCCAATCCTCAATGGTTGTATAACTAGTCGAAGGTATTTAGATGCCTACATATATAATATTAGATTAGTGCACATCATAATAGTTGTAGAAGAACTTTTCCAGTATTTACAAAAAGGATTGTGATTTCATCACTCTCTAGAAATCCATTCAAGTGGTTTTCAACCAGTTTATGTCCCCATCACAACATTCCCTCTTTTAATGCCTTCATGTCCAGTAGTAATAGTGGTAGTGGCACCAGTAATAAAAAGGTCTTGCTATATAAAGACAAAAAAAAGTACAAGACAATTTTCACTAATTTGAAATAGACATCAATTAACAGCCTCCCCTACCACGAGTTGAAATAGACATCACACCTTCAATTTGATTCAGTTATTCTTTTCTTTTTTCTTCGAAGTATACGTGTCTCGATTGTTTGGGCATCATAGGCGGCTATTTATAGGAACTTGGTGCAATCTTGAACCATATAATTGAGTAGACAGGACACTCCAATCAGGAGATTAAATTTCTCAAGTTGGACATTAACTATAGATTTGAGTGACAACCTAAATTACACATAGATCCAACAAGCAAACAAAATGTAGATTTCATTGAAACCATAAAGAAAATGGAGTTTGCATCACGGGTATAGAAACTTAGGCTGTGTTTGGTTTAGGAGAGAAATCATAATTCCACCCTCCTATTTCGGTGTTGTGTTTAGATATAGTTTTCAAAAATTGATTCCACACCTACGTTTGAAAATTATTTTCAGAACATGTTTGGCAGAGTGAGTTTTTGAATTTTGAATTTTAAATTTTGAAATTAGGTCTATCCGGTCATTCGCCTGAACATCCTCCCGGACAGTTTTTGAATTTTTGAATCTACTCGGTCGTCCGTCCGGACATCCTCTAGGACATCCGTCCAGTTGACCGAAACAGAGTTGTTTTTTTTTTTTTTTTTTTTTTTTTTTTGCAATTGCACCTATTATTTGAAGAAAAAAAATTATATTTGTTTTGATATGTTTAAAATATAGAAATTATTTTTTTTAGACTAAAATGATAAATTGTTTGGCCATTTATTTAAAATTAACAAAAAACAATTTAAATAAAAATTAATTTGTCACAGTAATTTTTTTTTTTTTTTTTAAAAACATTTTAAAACAAAACAATCAAAAAAAATTTCCAATCAAATATACAATCAAAAGTAATTTTAAAACACTAGCTGAATATTTTTTTTAAACAAAAAATAATATATATTTTCCAATATTTTAAGTAAAAATATATTTTCAGAATTTTTTGAATTTTTTAAATAAAATAAATTTATTTTTTTCAATAATTATTTTTTAATTAAATTTTAAAAAGAGTTTGGTTATAAGTTTTGAATAGAATTTTCAATAGAGTTTTGAATTGTGTGTTTGGTTGTGAGTGATAAGTTTTTGAATTAAATTTTAAAAACTCTTTTTAAAACTCATAACCAAACAACTTTTCTTATTTCAAAACTCAACCAACAAAATTTTCTCTTCTCAAATCATCGCTCAACAAATCACAAACTCAAAATCCAACTCCATTCTTAAATTATAATTCTAAATCTAAACCAAACGCTACCTTACATTTGTAGCCAATAATGTAACTGGAAGGGAAGCCTAGTCTGTTCTAACGACATTATTGATGTATTAACTTGGTACTTGTCTAAATTATGGTAAAATCAATTAATTTGTGGTAAAAAGCAAAAAATCAGCTCAATAAATACCCTAAAATTTCATAAATAAACAAGTAAACAAACAAAGTGGATCACTTTGATTACCTTCAACGTTATGAAAACCTAATAATCACTACAGTCAGCATAAAGAAAAGGGAAGTAACAAATTAATCTACATCCTAACAATTCTGTTCACAAGTTTCCAACATCACAAACCAATCAAACCACCCAGTGTGGTCCATCAAAAACAGAACAAAGATCATTTGAAGCAACAAACAGTGTTGATGAACCCCATTACACTAACAGAAACAAAGCCAATCATCACATGCTGAAACTTCAAGATCCGTAAGGCTGTGTTTGAATCATGAATTTGGGGAGAGATTTGGAAAGTAAGAGCAAAATGTGAGGAGAAAACAAAAACAAAAAACACAAAAAAACAAAGATGGGTGTTTTTAAAAAAATTAAACATTAAAATTATAAAACCCACAAGAAGAAGAAGAAGAAGAAGAAGAAGAAAGAAACCAAAGACTAAAACAAGCAAAATCAAAGGATGTGAGCAAAAAAGGAAGTAAAATGGAATGGGGATTGAAATAAAGAAGAAAGTAAAAGAGGGGTGAGAAGATCCAAAACCTGACAGAGAAGAGAACCAGAAGCTTATAGTGGCCATGGGTAACCCTGTTGATGTATGAGAAAAAGCTCATTATTCTTGGCCTCAGTTCTTGGAGCGAGCAAGCAAAGCAAAGCCTCACTCTCTCTGTATGCGGTGGACTTTTTTTTTTTTTTTGGTTGTTGAGCAGATAAAGATTACCTTTAATAATTTTCCAAACTATAAAGTTTTTCTACTTTTTAATTATTAGGCCAAATTACCTTCACCATTGAGTTTTTAACTAAATTATAAATTCTCCTCAAGGTTTCAAAAATTATATCTATCGCATGACAATTCATGTTATTAACGGAGATAGTAAATTAACTAAAATATCCTTGAATAAATTAGATTGTCACCTTATAAAGTTTTTATTTAATACAGATCTCTCTTACATTTAAAAAATTATACTCCCTTCCTTGAGATTTGTAATTTCATTACAAATTATCTCTTAAATTACTGATGTCATATTCTAAAATTTTTTAAGTGTCCATTTTATCATTTTTTTTTACAATTTCTTCTTCTTATCATCATAACTACATTTTACAACTTTTTATTATTAAATTTTAGGGGCATGCACCAATAAATCTCAAATTAATAACTTATGCACTGTTTAGTCCTAAAAGTTTTTTTATAGACTGAAAGGTCCCATTACAATGTTAATAACATCAGATACAATGTTAGTAACATCAGAGTCATGTTACAAACATTAGATTTCAAACATCTAATGTTCATCAAATTTTAATAATATTTGAAAATATAGGATGAAAAATATCTAATGTCCATCAGATTTCAATAAATTTTAAAATTATAGAATGAAACATCAGATCATTTACATCATTTACATCATGCTGATGTAAAAATGGGACTAAATGGAGCATAAGAAAACTTTTAGGACTAAATGGTTCAACGTTTCAAAAATTAGGACTTATGGGTAAATTTTCCTAAATTTTATTTGAACATATTGTTTTTGAGTGATGATATATAAATATAAATTTTATATAGAATTTTCAAACACAATGATATAGTGTAATGGTGACCTTTCACTTTAAAACAAAACATCCATAAATATGCTTTATATATTTGTAATACGGCAGTGATTCATCCCCCGAAAAGGGGGAGCCCGAATCCCCCGAAATGCCAAATTAAGTATAAAAAAAAAAAAGAACAACAGTTTCCAAAATGGAAATTAGGGGGATTAGGGGGATTAATTTTAGGGGGACAAATCATTTCTGATTTGTAATAATATCACTATTAGAACATTTTTATGATATTTTTTGTATAAATTTTTATATATAAATATAATTTTTCATTTTTATTTTCACCATTATATCTAAAATAGATTAATTTAATTTACATATATTTAAAAAGTATAACATTTGTGTAAATTTTTTTTAAAAAATCTATTGAATACAAAAAGAATAAAATGATGTATTGAATTTTTCTAAACTAACATTTTAATTTCAAGCTACTTCAGTGCTTTTTCTTCATTCCTTCCATGTTGGAGAGGATTCTATGCTACTTATTTATTACCCAAAAAATAACTATTCACCAAAAAAAAAAAAAAAAACTCAAAAATAACAAATTAACTAAATAGGTTGTGAATACAAAATTAATTAATTGAATAAGTTATGAAATACAAATTAAAAGGAAAAACACTTATTAGATGGTGAAAATATCATAAAATTAACATATAATTAAATAAGTTTTCAACTCAAGAAATGGCTTATCAAAATATTCTTAGGCTATATTTGGTTTGATTTTTTAAAAAAAAAAATTAAATAAGAAATAAAAATAAAAAATAATTATCATTTTTATATAATTTTATCTTTTGATTGGTTACAAATAAGTTTTACAAATTAAATATATTTTTTCATATTTATCTTTATTAAATTAGTTTTTATTTTTTCAAAAAAATTTTTTTTTTCTAAATAACAAGCTAAACATGGTTTTAAAAACTTTTTTTTTTTTTTGTCTAACGTAATTCTTTTATAAATTTTGTTAATTTATCAAAAAAATTTCAGATTAAATCAGATTATTTAGTACTTTGGAAAGATACCAAAGATAATATTATACATTAATATATATTTTGGTAATGTCAACATTCTTCAATAACTATTCTTAACATTTAGTTGACTACAATTGTTATACGAATATAATATAAATCATAAAAGACGTGAGGTAATTTCTGAAATTTTAAGTCAAGTTTGTAATTTAGTTAATGTTAAGCGGTGCAGGTAATTTGTCCTAATTATTAATTTCGCCGGTCACCCCGGATTGATTGTCTGCCACCTAAGAAGTGGGCACTCAATGAACAACACGTGGCAAGAAGTTTCTTGGGTAAGTACCATTCTGTATGTTCTTACAACAGGAGGCAACATCTGATCCTAGGCCTCCAACTGAGTAGACCAATTTGTTTATCAGTCCACATGACAATTTTATTTTATTTTATTATTTTATGAAGCACGTTTTTTGTTTTTTCTTTGATCCACTGTCTCATTTTATGATCCTTATTTTGATAATTTGCCCTTTATTATTTTAATCTTTTTGTATAGATAATTTATAAAAAAAAATAAAATAAATTGAATTTGTAATTATAATCATATAATTTAATTATTTTACTCTTAGAAATAAATAAATAAACAGATTATTTTTAAAATTATATATGTTTTTGAATTAAAATAATAAAATCATATAATTTTGATTATTTATGAACAATTTATATACATATTTAAAAGGGGATTTTTTTTTTTTTTAATATCCCTAATAATAGGAATTTAGATAATAAAGGACACTGAACAAAAACATAGTAGCTTAGGTCCCTAAAACACACACGTATTTTATATCTAAATTTATTGAACTAAAATACCCTTGTTGGGATCTTCGATCACGAGGGACGATGATCAGCGATAGCATTTAGGTCAGTGTTGAAGTGGATATGGCTGTTTTTGTGGTTAAGAGAACAAGCAATGGCCTAAGACTTGGCCTTTTTCATTGCAGCAAAAATGAGCTCCGCTGCCAGAACTGTTGGGTGTGGTGGTAGTGAAATCAGATTACTTCTTGTTGTTATTGTTGTTGTTGGGATAAGACATAGAAAGCAATCAAAGAGATCATTCTGGGAAGAGAATTCCAAACACGAAGAAGAAAATAGAGAGAGAGAGAGAGGTGGGTGTGGCTTGTTTGATTTTCATTGGAATTTCTCTAAAATTTCTCTAGGCATTGTCATTGGAATTTCTCTAGACACATCATAATCTCCTTGGAATTTCTCTGAGTGTGTGTGTTTATGTTTGTCATTTCTCTGTGCATTTTTATTGAAATTTCTCTGAACACATCACAATCCCCTTGAAATTTTTCTAAGTGTGTTTGTATGTTCATGTTTGGAATTTCTCTAGCATTTTCACTAGAATTTCTCTGGACATATCGCAATCCCCTTGGAATTTCTCTAAGTATGTTTGTGTGTTCTTATTTGGAATTTCTATGGACACATCACAATCTGCTTAGAATTTCTCTGAGTCTGTTTGTGTATTCATGTTTGGAATTTCTCTAGACACATCACAATCCCCTTAGAATTTCTCTAAGTTTGTTTGTATCTTCATATTTGGAATTTCTCTGGACATTTTCATTGGAATTTCTCTAGACACATCACAATCCCACAGTGTTTGAGAAAATTCACACAATGACCATAGCCAAAGAAAATTCATACAGTGACCACAGCCAGAGAAAATTCACAAAATTACAAACAGTGACCACAATTAGAGAAAATTCACACAGTGATCACAATTAGAGAAACTTCATACAACCAAAGAAAATTCACACAACCAAAGAAAATTCACACGATCAGAGAAAATTTACAAAATTACAAACAGTGATCACAACCAAAGCAAATTCATACAGTTCCCACATCCAGAGAAAATTTACACAGTCTAGAGAAAATTCAATCTGATTTGTTCACACAACTTTCAATCTGATTTGCTCATACATCACAATCCCCTCGTCCAAATTCTACTATATTTGTGAGTTTATTGTTATCCATGATACCATTATTTAGTCTTCAGTAGATAAATCAAGGACGTAGCCTCATGGTAGCGGAAGAGCTAGATGGGATGACGTGGTTGCAAAGGTGGTGAAGAGGGGTTCGGGACTTAGCATCGAAGACATGGACGAGGCCAACAACAATGAAGCAGCCTTCAGAGCAGAAGGAGACGGAGGTGGCTGTATCGGAAAATGAGGAGATAGTGGATTTAGGTTCTAGGGTTTGGAAATAGAAGATTATGAGGTGGGGGAGAGATCCAAATCTGTAGAGAAAGAAAGAAAGAAAGAAAGGAAAACAAAAAATGAAAAGATGAGGCCGGAATAGGAGCTGGCGACAGCGATGGAATGGCCGTCAAAACGGAAGAGACGAAGGTGACGGTATCGGAGAGTGAGAAGATGATGGATTTTGATTTTAGGATTTGGAAAGAGAAAGATCAGATAAATGGATAAGAGAGACCCAAATATATATATATATATATATTTTTTAAATAAAATAGAAGTAAATGATGTGAGTGACCTTATCTTAAAAAAAAAAAAAAAAATTGTGGATCTTTCCTACTATCTAATGTTGGAGAGGAATGTTAAACTAATTTCTCTTATTTAAAATGGACATTCGGTTAATAAATTCAATTTTAATTTTTTTTTTTTGGTCCAAAAATTCACATTTTTAAATAATTTATTCATAAAGAGAAGGCTCTTACAAAATAACCAAACTACCCATTTATATATATATATATATATATATATAATAAAAGGTGGAAAGTTGAAATAATACCAAACTTCTCATCCCGTCTCTCTCTGCTCTCTCCATGTTCGTCTCTCCCCATTACTCCACGCCACCGCTGTGACTGCCACTGCCACCACCTCCGTCACTGCCCCTCTATGTCTCTCTTCTCCTCTTCTCTTCACCTCCGTCATCGCTGACTAACCACCACCATCTCCGCCGTCGCTGATCTGAGTAGATCTGTCACCGGTCATAGATCTGAATAGATTTGTCATCACCAACATCTTCGTTGAGGCTAATCTGAGCATGTCCTGTTTTCTTTTCTTTTTAGGTCATTTTTGTGTTTAATCTCCTTTGCTGCTAATGTATATGCATGTGCGTACTTATGTGTGTATTTATATATAATCATGGAAGTAAGAGAAAGTTGTGATTTGATCCTCTAATTAAATTGTAAAGGTTGGTTTGGTGATTTCTTTTTGTTTTTCCATATTTCTAATATGGGCAAATTTTACTTTACCTTTTATGGTTTAGGTCATGTGTGGATTACTTCCTGACATTCAAATATCACCACATAACCTCCACTAATTAATAGAGTAATGTGTATAGTTAGTTTTTCCATCTATTCTAATAGGTCGTGCATGACACGTGCCTAATGTGCAAATGGTCATGAAAATATAATTTTTCTTTGAATTAAATGACTGAAATATCCTCATCTTCATCATCAATTTTCAAAACCTACCTTCATTTATCATCAATATCCAGATATTCATTTTTCAAAATACAGCACATCTCTCTCAATTTCATATCTTCTTCCTCCAACTCAAGGCCGAGAACAATGAATAAAAATTATAGTACTTCTGAAAATCAAAATAACAAAAAATTTCCAATCTCCATTGCAAGAGCTTCAAAGATCGAGGGGAAAAAATCAGATAAGGAATATATAGGGAAATTTGTATACAATTCAACAAACACATCTCTAATCAATTGAACAAACACATCTCTGAACAAACACATCTTTGATCATGTGTACATATATATACATATATATATATATATATATATTTTTCTTGATCATGTGCATATACATATACACACACACACACATATATATGTATATATATGTATATATATACAAATCCAAACCAAATTTAATTTTTATTTTATTTTATTGAAGAGAACTGAAATTCTCCCATACATATACATATACATATACATATATATTTGTATACATATACAAATCCAAACCCATTTTAATTTAATTTTATTTTTTTGAAGAGAACTGAAATTCCTTCTGTATGGCTTGTCGATCTCTGATGAAGTGGAGAACTTCATCTATAACCCCAACCACCTCAGAGCTATCTATTCTTGATTTATTCAAATCATGATTTATTCAAATTTATTTTTGGGTAAAAAATTAGGCTTTTGATTTGGGGTTTTTTTTTCATGATTTCTTTCAAATTAACATTATTTTGATTAGACTTTTGATTTCTTTCATGTTTTTTGTATTGATTCATAGATGATTATTATTGACCAAAAAAAAAAAAACTCTATAAGTTCTGATTCTCCCTCAACCAGCTATATATTTTTGAGTTGTACTCTTCGTCCTTATTTTCCAATTATCCTTCCAAATATACCTTATTACCACAATCTGATTCCTCCAAAAGCAAATTGAACCTTGGATATTCAAAACCTTGAATACAAAAGCAAATGAACCTTGGATATTCATAAACCCAGCTCCAAAAATCAGCTCTCCTTTTCTCAGCCATTCTCTCGCTCTCTCTCTCTCTCTCTCTCTCTCTCTCTCTCTCTCTCTCTCTCTCTCTCTCTCTCTTTACCCCTCTTCTTAAATGCATAACTGTTGAATGAGAAATGGTAAACAAGGGTTATATATATAAGGGCAAAATAATCTTTTTACTTCTGCCGTTGACGGTGTTAACTGTGCACATTACTCCATTAACCACACGGGGGTTATGTGGTGATATTCAAACGTCAGGAGGGTAATCCGCAAATGGCCCAAACCATGGGGGGTAAAATGAAGTTTGCCTTTCTAATATTTGAATTTTTGTGGTGCTTTTGGCCTCAGATATGGATTGCCTCAGATCTGAATTTTTGTTTGGATTCGAACTTGATTGTATGGTGTGTATGTATCACTCTCCACCCCTATTTCGTCATCGATCTTCCCACCGGAATAAGGCATCACTGCCGATGAAGATGAGGAGGTGGAGAGTGTATTTAGGTCTTTTTCTTTTTCATATTTCTAATGTCTAAATTTTTGTGTGGTTTGGGAAAATTTTATTTTCACACATCTAATTAATTTAGGGGATACACTTAATGAAATTTTAATTTAATAACAATTATATCCTACTTTAAAATGACTATAATAGACATTCAACAACACCCATAATATTATATGGCAAAATTCTCTATACACGTCTTTTGAAAACAAAAAATTCAATGTACACCTTTTGAATTAAAAAAATAAATAAACTCTAATTTTTCCATTGGTTGTCACTTTATAAAATTATTCTTTCACTGCTTCACTTAAATGTAATTTCTCTTATTTTTCTTCATGTACCCACATTATTATCTCTTTGAGTGGCTAGCTGAAACGCAACCACACAATAATGACCTTGAATCAAAACCCAAGTTCTTTTCCAGTGTTTGAATCTTCATCTCATAATATTCCAAAGGAAGTGAGAAAAGACTAATTTACACAGAATTGAATAAATTCATAAACTGTCGAAAACATGAAATAGTTTCGGAACTACATAACTGAATAAAATGATAAATGGAATGCACATAGATCCGAAAATGATAAATGCAATAACAAAATGATAAATGTAATAAGAAAATGAAAAGATATCTTACCTTCAACATTATGTTGGGGGATTTACAATGGTTTTCAATGAAGGTTGAATGGAGGTTTTCTATGCTAGCCTTCAATGAAGGAAATATTTCACTTCAAACCGAAGTCTTCAAGGGCGTGGGTGGGTCAATGTGGAAGTAGGGTCAATCAAAGTGTGTAGAAAAATGGTTAGTGGTGTATGTACAATGGTTATAAGTGAAAGGTGTAATTGTAACTTTAAGAGTGTGGATTGAGAAAATTAATTGATAATCAAATTATTAGATGTGTATATTGAGAAAAGATGTGTCCTAAGCTAATTAGGTGTGTGGAAATAGAATTTCCCGGTGGTTTGGCCTAAGATCTGGATCATTATCTCTGTCTCTTTCTCTCTAAATCTCTCTCTACATCTTTGTTCCATTGTTGTTTCTCAAATTTCAACAAATCATTGTTCAAAGAAAAAACAAATTCAACAAATCATGGTTTTTTTTTTTTTTTAACTAACCGATCATGGAATTGAACAGATAAAACTTATACAGACATGAAAATTTGTACAGATAAAATTAAACAGATAGAGTATGTTGATGTTGTTGTTGTTGTTGATCAATGTTGTTCTTGTTGATAACGATTTGGATTTTTTTTTTTTTTTCATTTTTTTTGTTGTTATCTTTGTCAGTAACATATATATATATATATATATAAAGATTTTAACAGATATCAACATATATATATATATATATATATAAGATGGGTAAAAATTTAACAAATCAGGTAATAAATTTCAATAGATAGTAAAATTTTGAACATATAAGGAGAAAAAATTAAACAGATAGTCAAAAAAAATTATATAGATAAATATAAATTTAAACAGATATAAATTAATTTGAACGGATAGATATAAATTTGAACAGATAGTCAAAAAAAGTCAACAGGTAAATTAAGGGATAAAATTGAAAACAAATTGCTCTCCAAAACCAACTATCAAATTATTTCATAAAATGTGGGCCTCTCACCAAAAAAAAAAAAAAAAATAATAATCTACTTGACTTAATGCCTTATACCCTCCTTATATTGGATTTATCACTAATTTTCTCATTTAAAAATTGAATATAACAAATTGTCTAAATTGGAATGGCCAATAGAGTATTGCTAAAGACCCACATATTTAATCTATAAATTCATCCACAATGATATTGCAAGGAAATGGGGCCTTCAATCATTAGGTGTGTAACAAACACTACTAAAAAAACACTTTTTGCAACCGCTATAAACCGTCGCAAATAATAAAAAACAGTCGCAAAAGAATTTTTGCGACGGCCCATGCGACGGCAAATGGGGGTCGCAAATAGGGGGGTGGCAAATACTTTTTGCGATGGCAAAGCAACGGTTGCAAAATTATTTGCGACCACCTAAACTACTTATGGCGACCCCTATTTTGCCGTCGCAAAAAACAAAGAAAAATACTAACATGATCTTTGGCGACCATCTTGTTACCGTCGCAAAAAATTAAAAATAAAAACAAAAATAAATAAATAAATAAATAAAAGTGTAGCGTTAAGCACTCTATGAATAACAATGACAAGAATTCAGACAGTATAGCATTTTATAGTTTTATTGAACATTCTATTTGAGTCTCAAAATTTGAGCCATATGTAAAAGAATTCAGACAGTATAGCTCCTTCATTTACACGCATTTGTTCTCCATTCCATAGTAAAAAAGAAATACTTAAATCTTGATATGTCTCTCATACTAGAAAAGGCATCCAAGAGTTTTTCAATCTTGCGCCGATTGATAGAAAGGGACCACCGACATATTATTAGTAGAAGACATAAGAAACTAATTGATGCACCTTCACTTTCTCATCTCGAATATGCTCAGGTGTAAGAGAAATAGGCTTCTCCATAGCAATGAGGCAAAGAATCTGCAGTTGGCAAGAATATATGTCTGTTACATCTTAAAGAAAAATGATAAACAAATTGGAGGGACTGTTGTGAATAAATTTATATATCTATCATTTTAATATTATCTACTCTAACTTGATTTCAAGTATTCATCCACAAATACATGCGAATTTTTCACAAAAACTAGCTCCAAATCATACTGACTACAGGATCTAAATAGAGGGCCACTGAAAATGACCACCTTGTTTGTGAATTCTATATGGTATTAACTTTCTCAATTCTATATAGTTTCATCACTGTTTGTGTTCTAACGCGTTGTGACTTAGATGGATTGACATTGTCAACCTTCTAAAACAGAATCTCCCTGTAGCCAATTTAGAATTTCATCATATGAGAGGTTGCTTACCAAGGTGGATTGACTAACTAGAAAGGAAGAATAAAATAGAGGTAGAAAAGATTGTGTTTATTAACATCTTTCTAGTGCTAGAATCTGGATTTCTAATAACTATTCATTGTTATTTTAAATCCATTGCGATTAAGTTTACAAATTAATAAATCTTGAAATTGATATCTAAATACGAGTTTTTTTAGAGTGAATGAGTAGTGTCAAAAAAAATTTCTTTCAAATCTCATAAATCCGAACTAAGTTTTTAGCTAGACAATGACTATTGGCATAAGTTTGATTCAACGCTCCATTTGGGTGGATGCAATTCAAATGAAAGGATATTAGAGTTTTACAAAAATACAAAGAGGTGGATTGAGAAATTTTGGTGGACAGATGGAGAGAGAAAAAAAGGGGGGAAATTACAGGTCAGTGGTACTTCCATAAATTATTTATAGATTAATGGAAAAGTTTGTGGCCTAGCTTAATGTTTATGGAGTTTACTACTAATACGAAATTATTTTCTTAAACCTAGACTGAAAATGCCCGTTCAAGTTGTGAAGCTAAAGGTCAAAACCAGGTGTTCCAAAACTAGAGTATCAAAGAGATCCTGCAGCATCTCTTAGGATTTGGACTGAGCAACTCACCATTCAGAAATGGTTCTTCAAAAATAAAAATTCAAATATTTACTTAAAATTTAGAAAAAGAATAGAGAATATTGTTAGAGATGATAAGTATGACATATATATATACATGAAAGCTAGTAGGCAACTTATATTTTGCAGAGTGAAAAATATATTCAGCAGACAGAAAGCTAGTATGACATATGTCAGCTAAATGAGAAGGTATAGGTTAAAACATTACCAGTAAGGAAACACCAGATATATCAATGGCCTTCAAAGAAAGAAGCTCCAGAAGTCTCTCAGGTGTAGACACAAGGAACTCGGGCTCACAACTCTTTAGACTGCGGGAGAAAATGCAATTTTATAATAGAGAATATAAGAGAGATGAAGAAAAAACTCTCTCCAAATTCCTTAAATAGACACTACGTAGCATGTAATGCCAAATGCACAGACTAAACATGAGATATACAAATGACTTGAAGGAAAACTAGAAATGTGAAGACATGCGCACAAAAATTGACAAGATATTCCACTGTTTCATCCCTATAATATGAGGAAGCTTTGGACAAGCAAGTCAAGCTATGAAGCACCGGTACGCCTAAAATGTTGCCGTACGAGTACCGGGTACGTACCTGGTACGGGTACGCGTACCGGGTACGGCCAAAGGGGGTCTGGTACGTCTGGTACATTTGGGTATGGCATGGGTACGAAGGGGTTACGGAGGGGGTACGCCGGGGCAAAAAATACTCAAAAACTACATGTATACATAGAGAGAGAGAGAGAGAGAGAGAGAGAGAGTTAACCTCGTGCTTAAACATACCATAAACACATCTATAGAGGGAATCGAGAGAGAGAGACAGAGGAAATGGAAGAGATCGAACCTGATAGTGTAGAGAGGCATCGCCTTTGTGTGCTAGGGCAATGAAGGATTCTAGGGTTTTCTCTTCGATCGATCGATCGATCGATCAATCGTCTCTCTCTTTGACTGATCTTCTGCTCACTGTTGATCAATCGTCTTCGTCTCTCTCCTTTCTCTCTCTCTCCGTCTCTCGATCGCCTCTGTTCTCTTGTTCTCTCTCTTCGTCTCTCGATCGCCTTTGCTCTCTCGCCTCTGCTCCTCTTCGTCTTTGACTTCTCTCTCAAAACAAATATATAATATAAGATATATAATATAATTAGTCATACATATAATATATAATAATATAATAAATTTTTATATATAATGTAATTGATCATGTATAATATATAATATAATTGATCATATATAATATATATAATAAATTTTATAAATTATAATTTTTATCATATATAATAAAAAAATATATAATATATAATATATAATATAATTGATCATATATAATATATATAATAAATTTTATAAATTATAATTTTTATCATATATAATAAAAAATATATATATTTATTGGCGTACCGCAGCCGTACCCGTACCCTACTTTTTTGGGATTTTGCCGCATCGGCCTACCCGTACTCGTACACGTACCGTACTCGTACCCGTACCTGTGCTTCATACAAGTCAAGCCTATTTTTCCGTTAGGAGCAAGCAAGAAGAAGAAGAAATAAATAAAAATTGTCGCATGCCCCAGCATTCTGCCTAATTGATGCTTGTTAAGATATTTTGAGCCAAGATCACTCCTTTTAATAATAAAACGAACACAGACTTTAATTCATAAAATGGTTCTGATTCTGCTACAATTACACCCTGAATAATGTGCAATTCTCCACCCAAGCTGATATTTGCCACAGAAGGCCATTAAACTAAGAGCCAATTGCAGTGAAGTATGGTCACGGACCACAGGCAAGCTTGTTTATCTGTCCACATTACGCACCTCATTTCCATAACAAAAATCTCACCATATGATTGCGTGCGTATGCATGACGAATATCAATCAAGACTACCACTATGACCTTTGCTACAATTGTAAACAAGAAGCACAGATATGGACACGAGAGAGAGAGAGAGAGAGAGAGAGAGATCAATGAAAAGGGGAAAAAAGATTCACTACTTACCCATGAATTTGGTGATCTATGGAGGCACCAGGATGTAGACTCACTGTGTGTATTCCAAGAGCCTTCAACGGTTTGCACGCTGAGCGCACCTAAGCACAATAAAAAAAGCATCAGTCAGCAGACCATATTTATCATTCAACAGAGCCCAGTAGTTAGTCAGTACAACCCCAAGGTGATTGGTTAGAACTCAGCCAGCCAATTCACCTTCATGCACAAAATTTCCCAAAGAAGGGTATGTGATGTTCCAAGAATTTTGAACTTTGCCTCCTGTTTTTAATTACATCAGAAAAGACTAATTTGCATTCATTTTTTGTCGGTTAATAGTGACAGCCTCCATGCTGCAGTCATGGGCCACTATTTTAATATGGGCCACCCTATCTATATAGCCATTTGGAAGATAACACACAACCACGTCACAAACACGTCACACAGACACACACACACATATATATATATATATCAATTTTAATATCATACACGTGCCACACAGACACAGAAATCAGAGAAAGGAATGGTTACCTCAAGGTGGAACTTGTACTTTATACCAAAGGGGCTTCAAGATTTAAATTTCTGAACCCAAAAACAGAAATAATCCCTAATTGTCAGATAGTGTCTCCAATGGTAAAATGAAAACGATAATGACTAATACCCCAAAGATCTACATGTATGAGGCAAAAAAAAATTACCTTCTCAGAAAATTCTTCATCAAAACGTATCCAGTAAACACTATTACGAAAATCCAGTAATCCCTAATTTGAATTTTTATTTTATTTGAAATAAGTTGCATCTGTTCAGGTGGCTGTAACCTATAACACACCATTTTTCAGTCACAACTAATCACAACTTATCTCTTTGTGGGAGCTTTTAAATCTAAAAACCATTTAAGTTACTGTACAAGTTCCATTTATAGTTTCATAGTTAACCTATAACACACCTTGAGGTAACTTGAGGTAACTTGAAAAAAATAGGACCTAGTGCAAGGAAAGCTGAGGTAATGGAAACTGTAACTTGAAAAAAATAGGACCTAGTGCAAGGGAAGCTGCTAAATACACAACAAGAAGATAAGAAATAAATTTAGATTATCCATTACATAGAAAGGAGAGACAAGAATAAAATTTAAAAAACGAGATTGATATACTAACCGCAACCGGTTCCCTTGGATCAATAAATTCTACAGAGGCAACACCCATTGGTGACTGAATCTCCCCTGTTATAGTAGGCTGCCAGCAATAAAACCATAGCAACATAAGTAAAAAATATTCATAAGCACATAAAAATGACATATTAGGGGCAAAAAGAGTCTCTTAAACTAACATAATTGCTTTAATTTCAATATGAGCAATTATGGGGCTTGGGTGGGAATGGGTTGATTGTTTGGATTTTCGATTCACTGTGTTTGAGTGTGTGTATGTAATTACACGATATATATATATATATATATATATGTATAGATAGCCTAGGTGAGGTGGTGGCGGCATGGTAGTGGACATGAGGAGGTGCGTCTTGGATGTCTCAGTTGGCGCAAAAGGCCTCCTTGTTCCAACTTTTCAAGTCCTCCTACAGCGTTCTCAAAGTTCTATCTAACACAGGAACTGACATTTTATCAAACAATCCTATAGCCCACTCTAACCAACCACCAACAATTCAGTAAGAAATTTCAATCAAACATTGAAGTCACCATCAATACACTGAGGAAACCTCCATAGTTCACCATTCCAACTCTACCCAAAGCTCAAGTGAACAAAAAAATCATGACCTTTAGAAAACCGAAGCCACCCACTCAAACCCATCCTCCACAAAAGAAAAAAGGTAAGAAACCAAAAAAGCTTCCAACACAACTCTTTTTTAACCACCTCCTATAACAAACAGACTCCAAATGTGTCTGACTGCCAAAATTACTCATAGCCTACCTCCTCAAAGTAGGATCAAATCAATCATCCTTACAGTTGTGTTAATTAGTCTATGATGCACGTGACCAAACCATCTCAAGAGTGAAAGGTTAACAGAGACATTTTTAACAAAAATAAAACCCCCTGCACAATTGCTTCATCCTCAATTCTCGGCTTTGTACGTTGCATAGTATTTATCAAAAACGCATGTCATTTGTTTGTATTCGAGTAGAAAAGGTGAACTAGACAAAGCCAACAACAGATCACAAAAGATTTCAATGAAAAAAACTATAATTTGGATTTGGAGAGCAGTTAAAATGTGCCATTATTTACTGAACCATCTGCCACTAACGTACTTACATAGGTTCACCAAATCACAATGCAACAATTTCCCTCCAGTTTACGAGAGACCGATCCACAAAAGGTGATGAGCCCTATTTTTTTTTTTTTTTCATCAGGCTAAGTAAGAAAACTTCAAAATTGACAAAAAACTTCTCTGGTTTAGTTTTTTTCAAGAAGTAACATGATTATCATCCAAAACTTCAAAATCTTCTCTGGTTTAGTTTTCAAATTGAAAAAATATCGAAAAACTAAAAACTAGATTGGTGAAACTAAACGAAACCCAGCTTATTCATAAACTCAAAGCACATATTCCAGTAGCTAATCTAAGTAATATATCTGTAAATTGCCTCAAAACACAACTTTGCTAATACAAACTCAAGTAAAAAGCTATGAAGTTAAGACAAATTACTATACCATTATACATATATATACATACAACTATCCAAACTCAATTGATCATTAATCTAAGCAAAATTATGATTCAGGACAAATTTCCCTGTTCTGCCAGCCAATTTAAAAAATTCAAAACTCTCTCCCCTCCAGCACTTAATAAATGCTGAAATTCTCTATGCTGAAACTCTCTCCCCTCCATTTTTCAATTTTGCATCAATCAAATAATAAATTGGAGCATATACAACCATTTCATACATACTTTTGCTATCATGAAACAAATTCGATTTCATATCGAAAATAGAACAGCTAAAGAAATCAAAATTTATGAGAAGAAGGTTGTATATATATATATCTTCAAATAAATGAGTACACAATTAAATATCACTTTTTAGGACAACTGTACATTATTAAATATCAACAAACACCACCAATGCAATTCTATTGCAACACAAAACACTTACAAACCAAACATGACAAAGATAATAATAATAATAATAATTCGAATTCAGAACTGAAAGTAGGGTTCAAAGCAATGCTATATATATATATATAGAGAGAGAGAGAGAGAGAGAAGTGAGAATTGGAAGGTGAAGGGATAACAATTAAGAATTGAATGGTTCAGCTTGTACCTGTAGCAGATGAGAAATGATTGGTTCGAACCAAAGCTTCGTCGAAAGGTGAGCTGAGTTACATGTGCATGTGACTAGAGAGAGAGAGAGAGAGTCAGATTGACAAAGCAGTGATCGAATTACAGTGAGTTCAAATGATAAGAAACAAATGATCGATGTAGAGAGACGAAGAAGTTGAAATACGAATGAATGATTCAAAGAGACTCACTGAGACGAAAGAGAGAGAGAGAGAGTTCATACCATTGAATGACCATGGAGATCTATAGAGCGAGAAACAGAGAGCGAAATCGAGAGAGGCAATCAGATTCTCTTCTTCAGACACGATCGAGCGAAATCAGATTCGGTAAATGAGAGTCTAGGGCAAGTTTTTACACAATTTGGGGTTTAAGTAAAAAGGAAAAGAAAAATAAATAAATAAATTGGGCACATGACGAGTAAAACGAGATTTTGATGTAAAAAGTTATATGTTTCGCCATTCCTAATTTGCTTCGGCGTTGCAAATAATTTTTTTTTGCGATGGTCAAACAATCAGTTCCAAAAAAATAGACGCAAAAAGCTATTTTTCTAGTAGTGAAATATGAAATTGACATCTATCGTGATATATCATTATGGGTAAAATTGTGGGAGTCATGGTCTCAAATAGTTTCCTAATCAACACATTGGAGGGAAATGCTACGATGTGCACCCTTAAAAGAGTACATATGGTATACCTTTGATGATTTTTTTTTATAAAATTTCACAAAATTTCATAGAGTATTGCTATTCATGTCAAAAAATTAGACTCACTTTCTAAATCCAATAATGTGGCACTCTGTTAAATATCTAAGTCAATTTTCTCTCGTATTTATTCTTTAATTATCAATCAATCATTTTGTTGATACGTTACTAAGTCTAGAAAATGGGTTTAGAAAGTGGGCATGTATATCATTTTTCAATTTGATAACATAAACATAAAACGTCATAACAAAATAACAAAGTGTCATAACATTATCACTAGGGGTGATTGTGGGCCGATTTTGGTCGGTTTGGGTTTAGGGTTAGATCTACCCGCAACCATGCGAATTGAAAAAATTGGACCTGCCCGCAATGCGGTTTGTAATTTGTGCAAGTGGGTCAATCGGGTGTGCAAGTGGGTGTATTCGGTTGTGCGGGTTGAGATTTTATTATTAAAAAACAAAATTGACCTATTTATGAAGCTCAATAATTTGTAACTCATTCAAACTCGTTCAATTACTAAACAAATCAAATTTACGCTTTACCTTCAAGCAAATTTCATTTGTAAATTTATAAATTATTAATGCATTGCTTATTACTTATTGCTTAAAGCAAATTGTTAGGATGTACACACTTTTATAAGAGTTGAGAATGGTTAAAGTATTCTCTTTTTTTTTCTCTCTCTTTTTCCGACATGGGACAACCATAAATGGACTTAAAATATACATATATAGACAAACGTGATTTGATCTTAAGTTTTCATTACATTGCATCCAACATTATATTTTAGTACTTTCAATAGGCACAAAGGTTTCATATAATTAAGGAAAGGTAATGAAGTTGAGATAAAAAGGTTTGAGAAAATAAACAACTCATGTGGGAGGTTAGAGAGTTTTTATTTATTTAATAATAGGGGCGAGTTGCGGACTAGTTGAGTGCAGTCCACAACCCGTAATTTTATCTAAAACTTAACCCACATCCAACCCTATTTATGTCTCGAAATAGCCCAAAACCTTGCGGGTAGGATCGGATTGGACGGGCTGTGCGGGTCGAGCAACTAGTTGCCCATCCCTAATTATCATTCCTAACTTTATGGTACACATCATAAACTCAATATTCATAACTTTATAACAAAATATCATAACATACATCACAATTATACTTTTTATCAAAAAAAATTTCTTATGTGCACCTTTTCAAATATGCACGTTGTAAATTTTGTGAATTATTTTATAGTGTTATGAATAATAACCATCATAACCCAAAATCTAGAGCTATCATGATTTTCATGTAAATAACTTTACATACCTGAATCCATTACTACAAAAAAAAATTCAGAGATTCAGTAGATGAATGAAACAAACTCTAACCTTTAAGTTTATGGGAAAATAGTTTCTCTCTCTCAACCCTCTTTAAAATAATGTGAATTCAGAATAATTTGATGGGTAATCTGAATGTCCTTTTATAGGTAAAGGGAGGACCAATTTTCTTATTCAACGATGATTCCACTTTTCCATCAAAGTAAGATACTTGGAAAACACTTTTCTTTATTTACCAATTAAATAAAATCTTGTAGCAAAAATATGGAATCATAATCCTGCTAAATCTCTAATTCATATTATCATATCATGTGGGTCACCATGATAACTAAATAATTAATTTAGTCTTATATTCTCCCACTTAGCTCATATGATAACTTACGTCAAGATTTGACAAGGTTAACATTAGGCGCACAATAAACCATATCCAATCTTACATTTAATTTGGTCATCATCATAATATTATAATTAAATAGTTCACTAATGCAAGTCGTGGAGGTTTTACACCAATAGTGCAATATAGTCCCTTCTATGTACTACAACAGCAGCAACTAGTTTAACATAGTCCTTTAAGTGAAGAGTGTAAAGAGATCCAATGATAATGTCTTTTTATGAAATACTCTTCCTGTTATCATTCATTCATTCTCATACATATATGTACTCATTCCATAACAGCAAATATATCAGAAACACTTTAATGATATCAAAATGTAAAATAACTAATCATAAAGCAGTCCATTACATAAAATAAATGCTATTATGGGTTACGTTCAAGACCCATTCTATTGGCACATTCCTTAAAGGTCTTTTGTGGCAACCCCTTTGTCAATGGATCTGCAACCATAAGCTGTGTGTTTATGTGTTCTATTGACACACATTGTTTCTGAACTTCTTCCTTAACAACAAGGTATTTCAATTTCATGTGTTTAGCACCCTTAGAATACTTGTCATTTTTAGAGAAAAATGCAACTGCGAAGTTGTCACAATAAATTCTCAGCGGCTTAGCAATAGAGTCAACAACCCTACGTCCTAAAATAAAGTTTCTGTCACGACCTAAACCCGCCCCTGTAGGTTTAGCACCGTAATCGGCCAATAATCCGTGGATTACCAAAGGCCTCTGAACAGATTTGCAAATAATAAGGGGCTGCAGAAGCAATAATATGAAATAGACAAGGTCCAATGAGCTGTGATAACGTACATGGGACATAACATTTTAAAACTTAATTATATATATATATATATATATATATAAGCATGCTAGTCGAGGACACCAATATTTACAAAATATTTACAAAAGTGAACTTCCCAAGATCTGACTTTACAACAGTTACAGAGACTAGCATGAAAACAAAAACAGCCATGGCATTAGACTTCGATCGGAACCTCCTCGGGAGGCACAACAGTTGGCTGACAAAAACAGTACAGAAGGCCGTCAACTCTGGCCCTGGTCATGTGCCGGCTCACGTACATACATAATATAAACTGTGAGCGAAAGCCCAGTGAATAATAACAGAGTAAAGGGGTTTAATGAATGATGCCCATCATAAGTTAGAATCCGGTAATTAAATCAGAACATATTCAGATTTCAAAACAGAATAGCTTCAGATATATACTTATGTTCATATTCAGATTTTGCATAAGTTCATACGTGGTGCACCCATTAGCTATCAGATCAAATTGGTCTAGAGACCCACATACATAGTTGGTACCAATGACCATAAAGGTCCATATCTTGCGCGCAAGTAGTCATGGTATTGTTACCCCTAGGCAGGGCCACGTACAAATTGGCCGCGGTATTGTTACCCCCGGGCGAGGGCCACATATAGATTGGCCGCGGTGTTGTTACCCCCGGGCGAGGGCCACGTGAACTAAAGGTGCCACAAATACATTTCAGAAAATTGGACATTCATTCATCATTCGTAAGATAGCATTTCAGAAAACAGATTATACCATATTAGTCAGAAAATACTTAGGGTAAACATAACTTTACAGAGTTATTACTCACAGTTGGCCTTGAAACAGACAGACGGAGCAGATTGATCACACGACACGCGGCACGTGACCTACATAACACATAACGGACACACACTTGAAACATATGTTCTAATTGCACAAAACTTATGTCATTGGTTCTTAGTGTGTTTCTGACCTTAAATCCTCACTATAGAGTCTTAAACATGGCCTAGGAATGCCTAGGATGGAATGAGGATGCAAAGATGCACTTTAAGACACTTTTCAAAATTTTGCTGAAACAGGGGTCCCGCTCGAGCGTGGCTTTATCCGCTCGAGCGGACATGCAGACAAAAGGGATCCGCTCGAGCCTGTATTCCTCCGCTCGAGCGGACTGTAAACTACAGTAAAAGTACTGGATGCATGAAATTCACACTCGATGGGCGCTCGATACCCGCTCGAGCGTGAGACACAAGTCCTCGCTCGAGCGTGCATTAACCCGCTCGAGCGAACTGTAAACATGTGAAAAGTACTGGATACACGCATTTCACGCTCGAGCGTTACTTTACACGCTCGAGCGGACTGCATGAACTCAGTGTGTACGCTCGAGCGTGGAGTTCCCCGCTCGAGCGTGAGTCCAAAATCTGGAATTCCCAAATTTGAACCTCAAGCTCAAAACTCAACTTTTAAAGCATCCATTTCGATCCTTTTCGGCTAATTTTCTGGAAAACTCTTGTAAACTCATAGTATAAGGTGTTTCAAAGATCAATTTGTAAAATCAAAGCCCAAGGGTGTGTCAATTGAACACAATTTCAAATAAAATTTCAAGAACAAAACTTAAATGTATCATGCAAGAATCTCCTTGAAACCAAACCCTCCAAGACATGATCAAACTAGGCAATTTGATGGACAATAAGATGCATGACCACAATGAGAGTGAAATTAACACATGCATGGAAGAAATCTTAGAATTCGAACCCAAAGCATGGAAATTTATGTATGCATGCATGAGTTAATCCTCAATTCAACATTTTAACCCCATTTTAGACTTAGATTACTAATGTCTCATGAACCATGCATGAATTAATCTTAAATTCACAATTGAAAGGGAAATCTCCTACCTTAAGTCTTGAATTCCAAGTCTAGGGCTCAAATTATGCAACTCTTCTACAATTCTTGAAGTTCCAAGCCAAAACTTTTGTTGAACTCAAATTTTTCTCCTCTCTCACTCTCCTGCGTTTTGTCTTGGTCCCAAAAATGGCTGAGGAAATGAATCAAAGGCTCCTAATCAAGATTGAACAAAGTGGCCCACTAAGGGGCAAAAATGTAATTACTAGCATTCACTAAATCTATGTTTCATCTAGCATTATTTAATCTAATTTAATCATTCTGATTCAAATTTGAATTAATCCTACCATAAAATCACATATATTCTAACTAGTCTAAAACACTAATCAATTTCGGAATTGGGCACCGATAAGGGTTTCAATTCGCAGTTTAAAGTCAAAGACATGAACATATTAGTTTATGGCAAACAGATAGGAACACAAAAAATAATGCAATACGCATGCAAATTAATCTCAAATCCTTCCTAAATTACTGTTAGGCATAATTAATCATGATTTAGCATTAATTGGAGGTCGGGGTTATTACAGTTTCGCAACGACAATCCATGAACTATGGCCTCAAAGCATGCCACAAATTTAGCTTCCATAGTGGATGAAGCTATGATAGTCTATTTTGCACTTTTCCATGATATTACTCCTTCAGCTAACATGAACAAATATCCAAAAATGGATTTTCTACAATTAACACATCCAGCAAAATCTGAATCAAAGTACCCAATCACCTCTAGATTGTTAGATCTCCTAAATGTGAGCATGTAATCTTTTGTTCCATATAAATACGTCATCATCTTCTTTGCAACTTTCCAATGATCCATACCAAGATTACTTTGGTATCTTCTCAACATACCAATTGCAAAACTGATAGCTGGTCTAGTACAAGTATGTGCATACATTAAGCTTCCTACTACGGATGCATAAGGAATTCTTTTCATTTGTTTACGTTCCAATTCATTCTATGGGCATTGCATAAGACTGAACTTATCCCCTTTTTGAATAGGGGCATCAGTAGGTAAACACTTCTGCATATCAAATCTCTCTAAAACTCTTTCAATGTATGTTTTCTGAGACAACCCCAACAATCCACGTGGTCTATCTCGAAATATTTCAATTCTTATCTGTAGACACCCCATTTTGACTGCCCCTAAGACTTGGATGCCTTACTCTGAACACTCGATGATGAAATGTTATACTGTATAATCTTTCAAATCTTTAGCAAAAGAATTCAATTTTGATCTTCTAATCCCAACCTTACACCCTATTTTCACCAAAATGTTTTAGACCCTTAAAAATCTTCTTTTCAAAAATTAGGACCCGACCGTGTCTTTTTAGGTCTGGCCGTGTATATTTGGGGCTGCCTGGCTCTAAGTGGCAACAAGATGGCAAGCCACTTTTTTGGGTCGATCGACCATGTTTGCTGACAGCAGATACTTTACAGTAGCCAACTGTCCCCATGTGCATGCTTTGCAATAGCTATCTCTTTACAGATATTTCCAATATAAGATGTTGTTTTTCTATAAATACAAGACCCCCCTCATGGTTTGGGGTTAGAAAATTTTTCCAAAGAGCTATAGCTTGTCTAACACACTTCCCTCCTCTCTTGTAATATACATATGCTATACATACACCTTCAAAGCTTAAAATTGAGGCTTTTGCTGAGATTCTTGAACACAATTTCAGCTACTAGAGAATGTTAAGCTTGTGGTTTGTTAACTAGGAAGCTCTTCATCTCTTTCAAGAGGTAATCTTTGAACTCTTTAACCATCTTTTCTCCCTCTTTTTCTTGTATTTTCATACTGATTTCAGAGCTATTTTAAGCTTAAAAATGTGATTTAAAGTCACAAAAAGAGGAGGGGTTAGCCACCCTTCCTTAGGCCTTGTTCCATAGATTGTTGCTTTGCCTTTTTCCACTTTGTTTCTTTTGGTTTTGGCCACTATTTTTTTGAGTTTAAGGGTTGTTTTAAGTGTTTATTTAATTTATGCTTTGAATATTATAGCCATGTTGTTGTAAGTCCTCATGGATTTGGTGTATAGGCCATAGCTTCCAATCCATTTGAGTTGATAACCTTTTCTTTCCTTTCATATTATAGCTTTCATATATATATATATATATATATATTCATGTCATTGTAATCATCCGCCTTTTCATTAGCACTCTACAATCTCCCTTATGTCTTTATTTCTTTTGATTAAGAGTTGTATCAAATGAAAGATTGTCGCTCAAGGCATAAGAAAGAAACCCCTCATGCTAAATGGTTTAATCTTTTCGAAGGTTTATTACCAGGGCATTACATCTCTCTTATGTTAAGCATGATCTGTTGTTTGACACTTCCCTTTATCGCCAGTGCATTACTTCTAAGGGATTAATTTTCTAGTTAGACCCTTGGAAATCACAAATGAAATAGTCACTATAGCTCATTATCGAGTTTGGATTTGGAGTCATTATTGCTTATTTCGTGTTTGACTCCAAATTCATTATCGCTTGTAAATGAGTTTGATTCTTCCTTTGTAGTTTCCCCTATAGAAAAGGGCTTGAAAAGCTCATTTCTCGGGTCCAGTCATGCTTGCTAATCTTTGTTGTTTTGGACTTAGTGAACGTAATTATCACCTTTTGACAAAAAGGAAGAAAAGATAAAGAAAATGGAAAGGTAAAATAAAAAGGCTTATAAAATTGGAGTAAAAAGATAATAAAATTTGGTTAGGTTTAGTCGGACATTATACTGAATCTATTGCTTCTAGAATCTTCGCATACTATTTCAGTGATGTCGATGATTCATGAGGCAAGTCTACGTCCTTCTTTGAGGCAATTCCATGATAGGGAGAAGGTAATGTTTGGTCTTTTGTTGCGTTTATTAAACTCTTGTCCTATCACTTCTAAGATTATCATGCAACAAATTTGCAATGATTGATGATTTAAGAATAGAATCTACTCCTCTCTTGATCATCTTCATGATAGGGAAGGGTGGAGAGGATAAATATGGCTCGAAAACACTATGTCTTGCTCTGTTTCAGCTCTGTTCCATTAGGGTATTCTCCGAAAACAATGGCCGACCGGCCATTATTCTGTACGGCCGACTATCTCCTCAAGACGACCGGCCATTCATTTTGTACGACAGTGGTGATTTTACAACAAAACAGAACAGATCCTTAGGCCAAAAAGGAACAATTTGCTGACTGTAAACAGAGCATATTCTCGCAACAAATAGAGAGGTTTCCAGAAGATATTCTTGGATGTGCGTATGCGATTCCCCGCCTTTCGATTAATTCCTTTAGATTAGTATTTGTAATTAATTAGTTGCTTTCATTTGGACTTGTAATAATTAAATAATTTATTTATTTATGTTTGTAATAATTAGTTAATTAGGACATTCATTCATATCCTCTTGTGCGAGGAAAAACTTGTAATATTTGTATGTCTTCTAACCCCCATTTCTTTCTCCCTTTTATTTATATGCTTACCATGGTTATACATAGCATCATGTTTTTCGTTTCATATCATTACCATACTTTGTATCCATTTTTGCATGCATAGGTTCGGTTCATCATTTTGGATGTCATTATCATTTCCTACTCACTTGAATATGTACGTTGTCGCATGCTTTGAGTTGATCCATATGACATGTTAATAAACCGAACCTAGTAGTTGCATTTGTATGCGTTGCATTAGTCACTTACATATTTATGACCATGCATTTTTTTAATTATTTTCTTTTCTTTGGCTTGCCTCAGTTGAGTACTAGGTGAGTATTCTTGCTTTAGCTTATTACATGTCTTTGTGTTGCTATGTCAAGCATACTAACATGAGTCTATGTGCTTATTTGAAATACCTCTTTGAATGCCTGTGGATAAAGGCTATGTAATGCCCCAACCCTTCACATGTCATCGATATTGTCCGGTTTGGGCCACGTCCACACGGATCCCAGAACTACTCCAGCCTAAGCACGCTTAACTGAGGAGTTCTGCTAGGGATTTCACCACCTAGGAAAAGGCCTTGATACTATATAATGGTCCAGGTTTTTACTTTTATAACCCAGGAGCTCCCCTTTAATTCCCGATGTGGGACATCGGAACCTTACAATCCATACCCACTTAGGACTGCACGTCCCTGTGCAATAGCCTGCCAACTTACAAGCCCGCCCACATACACCGAGAGACGCTAGGGGCCCACACTCGGTACTCCAGAGAGTCGACTTTGATACCATTTGTAGCACCCTAACCCTTCACATGCCATCGATATTGTCCGCTTTGGGCCACACCCTCACGGATTTGTTCTTCTTAGTGGGTCATCTATCCCAAAACAACTCTAGCCTAAGCACGCTTAACTGGGGAGTTCTGCTAGGGATTTCACCACACCTCGATACTATATAAGGGTCCAGGTTTTTACTTTTATAGCCCAAGAACTCTCCATCCATTCCCGATGTGGGACACCGAGACCTTACAATCTACACCTACTTAGGGTTGCACATCCCCGTGTAGTAGCCTGCCAGCTCACAAGCCTGCCCACATACACCGAGAGATGCTAAGGCTCCACACTCGGTACTCCAGAGAGTTGGCTCTGATACCATTTGTAACGCCTCAACCCTTCACATATTATCGATTGGATTGTAAGGTCCCGGTGTCCCATATCGGGAATGGATAGGGAGTTTCTAGGCTATAAAAATAAAAACCTGGACCCTTATATAGCATTGAGGCCTTTTCCTGGGTAGTGAAATCCCTAGCAGAACTCCCCAATTAAGCATGCTTAGGCTGGAGTAGTTCTGGGATAGGTGACCCACTGGGAAAAACAAATCCGTATGGGTGTGGCCCAAAGCGGACAATATCAATAACATGCGAAGGGTTGGGGCGTTCCAGGCTATTTCATTTAAGTTGGAACGACTTTGATAAATGTACATATAAGCTCGTTTTTCATTCAAGTAGCACATATTCAAAAATCTTCTCAAACAAACATGAAATCAAAGCATTCCAAAGTGGGTGAAATAGTCTATACTTGTGTGCCTCACATAGTAAGTTAGCATATTAATAATCAGAACAAGAGCATATAATGTTGATAAAATTTATATCATGATTAATAGAGGGGTGTTCAATTCATGACCTTCCCCTTCTATACTTAAGTTCTCAACCCTAGACACTTTGGTTATGACGAACAAGTGGCCTTTGGAACGAGTCACGGGTTTCTTAAATTTTCCAAAATATTTATGTGGCAACTCTGAAATCTGGTAATGCAGTCCATTTTTGGTATCTCTAATGATTAATGGATTTTCTAAGATTTGCCGGATTTGGACTCTTATTCTTTTTTCTATTTCACATTGCACTTGTGAAGCCATATTTAGAATCACAGAGTCCGAACTATAGGGCTATCATACCCGAGGAGACTAAACCCCTCCGAGGAGCACGAAAAGCCAGCTATACTATCACATAGGTTGCCTCACCCATATCCTTTATTTCGAAGTTCTTAGAGAGAAATTTCTTAGTCTCAAGCAATAAACCAAGATCACTGTTGGCAAGCAAAATATCGTCAACATATAAAATCAAAAAAATAACCTTACTCCCACTAATCTTCAGATATATGCACCGATCAACAATGTTTTCTTTAAATCCAAAGGAAGTAATAGTATCATTAAACTTAAGATACCATTGTCTAGAAGCTTGTTGAAGTCCATATATTGGCTTCATATATTGACTTCTTAAGTTTGCAAGCCAAGTGTTCTTTCTCTTTAATGGAGAAACCTTCAGTTTGATCAATATAGACTTCTTCCTCTAAACTCGCATTTAGAAAAGCAATTTTCACATCCATTTGATGTAACTCTAAATCAAAATGAGTTACTAATGCCATGATTATTCTCAGCGAGTTCTTCTTGGATACATGAGAGAAAGTCTCTTTATAATCAATGCCATCTTTCTGAGTGAAACCTTTGGCCACAAGTCTGGCTTTGTATCATTCTATATTGCCCTTGGAGTCGAGTTTGGCCTTAAAGACCCATTTACAACCAACTTTCTTGTATCCTTTGGGCAATTCAACGAGTTTCCAAACTTTATTATGGTCCATTGATTTTAACTTATCATTCATGGCATCAATCCACTTAGTAGAATTAACGCTTTCTATGGTTTATGAAAGAGAAACCAGATCTTTACTAGTCCCTATATCGAAATCAGATTCTTATAGATAAACCACATAATCATTTGAAATAGCAGATCTCCTTTCTCTATGAGACCTTCTTAATGCTACTTCTTGTGGTTGTTCTACTTCTTGTGATTGTTCTACTATTTGTTCATTGGTTTCATAATAGAGTGGTTGATTCATTTGTTGTTCCATGTCATTAGGTTATTCACCAACTGTAGGAACACCAATCTCTTTTGAAGTTATGGATAATGGGACTTATACCCCAACTTCTTGAATAACCACATTTCGTTTATCACTCTCTGTAGACACCTCATTTTTGACCGTCCTCAAGACTTGGACATCACCGCTGGAACACTCGGTGATTACTCATGTTCGTGTCTCGTTTTGAGTTCTCGGAGGTCTCGGCCACGCGCCTTGCCTCGGGACCTCTCAACTCGACTGTTCTGTGTTCAGTTTTGCACCAAACACTTGTGTTTTTCCTTCTAGGGGTAGAGAGTAGCTTGTTAGTTACTCTTGGCACCCACCGGCCGTGGCTTGAGGCCACCGGCCATGTTTTGAGGCTACCGGCCATGGTTTCTTGATACCAATGGCCGGTCGGCATTTAGTGTGGCCGGTGACCTCTTTTTCTGGCCGGTATGCCCCTTTTGCACCCTCCAGGCATGGTGCATGCCAGCTGTGCCAGCTGGAATGCACCAGCACTCTCCCCCGTGCATAATGTGGCTGTTTTGAGCCTTTGCACCCCTTTTCCTTCTAGAAGGTTGACCCCTTTAGTCAAGCTTCTTGAGGAAGCTTGACCCTTTGTCATGGCTTCCTCAAGAAGCCTTGACCTTCTTGCCCCCTTTGCCCCTTTCTTATTTAGCTTCTTTGAGAAGCTTCAAGCTTTTGCATTGCCTATATAAGAACTTCTCCTCCTCCATTGTTAAAGGTTGTTGATGTTGAACAAAAAACCAGAGCTTATACATATATATCTGTTAGATACATTTTCTCTCTCTATATTTCTCTCTCTCTCCTCTTTTGTGTGTGTTTTGGGGCCTAAAAAGTGTGTTTTGACCTTAGTTTTGCACTAAGACACACACCACCACACCTTGCTTCGACCTTGAGAGGCTTGGAGGGTTTGTTCTTGAGTTTTTGGATTGGTTTTGACCAAAAGAAGAAGGCTGCACCTGCTGTTCATCAAGGGTTCTCCAAGGGTAACCTTTTTACTTTAGATTCCCCAATCTTGCACTAGACTTTTGCCTATCTTGCTTATTGTTTTAGACTTTGTGTATAACTGAAAAAAGTCTTATTTTTGCATGCTTAAAATGTTTTATTAAGGTTATTTTGTTGTTTGGGGTCGACCTCCCCTTCTTAGGCCTTATTTGGCCCTTTTGGTGCTTCCTTTGTTGAGCCTTGGTAACCTTTGTGTGTTGGCCTTCTCACCACTGAAATCCAGTGGATTTTTAGTGGTGAAGAAGTAGGTTTGAGGTCTTGCATAGGGGAGGGACACCCCTCTCCCTTGGTCTCTCATTTGTGCATGTTTTTGGTCCCTAATGGTAGCATGCATGAGTAGTTGTTCTTGGCTCCATTTCAGGGGTTTTTGGGTATTATTTGGTCACATGTTGCCTCTGTTTTTGGTCGGATTTGTGATCCCTTTCATGCATAGTGCACTTGTTTTGCATTCCCTCATTTTGCCTAGAAATGTGCCATGCATTTAGGCCATGATTCTTGTATATTATAGCCTAGCTTTATGAAGGTTTTAGCATCATTTTGCCATGCTTAAGGACTGTTAGGTACTGTTTTGAACATATTTTCCATGTTTAGGGTAGCCTCTTTGCATTTTGGCTTGTGAGCCTTGAAGGTGTGAGTCATGAGCATGTTTTAATTGGGTCATTTCAGTGCTTTGGAATCATTTCTCATGATATTTCAGCCCCTAATCCATACTTGTATGCCTACATTTACCATCTCTTTCATGCCTTGAAGAGTTGGTCTTTCATGCCTAGGAATAGGTCATTGTGCATGGCCATGTGTTTGAAGCTTTGGGGCTGCCAAGCCATTGGGTTTTGAGGCTCACTTTTGCATGCTAGAACTATGTTTTAGGTTGTTTAGTTCATGCCATGTGTGGCCATGAAGAGTGGTGGTCTTGTGCTCCATGTTTTTGTCTTGGTGTATGCCTCTTTGCTTGAATCATTTGGGATGCCATGTTTGTGGGTTTTGGGGGCTCATTCTAACATGCCATGGCACTGGTTTTGTTGGTCTAATATCCATGTTTGTCTCCTTTTAAGTATGCTTGAAAGTTGGCTTTTATGCCTTAGTCTTAGGACCATCGGTTTGCATGTTTGTCTTGCATGTTGGCACCATCATTTTAGTACCTTTGGCCACTGTTTTTGGAGTGTGGCTGAGGTCCTTCCATCTTACTATAAGTCCATGCATTTGTGTCTTGTAGTATCATCATCACATTGCATGATTATTACATCCTTATAGTTAATGCATTACTACATAATCATCATTTTGCCTAGTTGTCCACCTAGGTAGTATTGTAGCATTACATTCCTAGCACATTGCATGTTTGCATGTTCGATAGGCATTTGCATTTGGCATGTTTTGCTAGCTTGAGTCATTTCGCATTCTTGAGCCATATTTGTATGCATACATTGCATTGTTTGGTTTGGGGTGTCAAACCAAACATGGGAATTGAGGTGCGTTCGTGCTCAAGGTGACGTAACACGTCTCAACCCTTGGTCGCCGACGCCCTTGACCTCAATATGATAGGGCGTTGACATTCATCTCTTTTGTTGCATGCATTTACATTAAGTTGCAAACTTGGCCTATTAGGCCATCATGTGTAATTGATGGCCCGAGGGCCGAGGGTCATGCGTCCTTGAGTCCATTGCATGATAGGGAGTGTGGCTATGCTTACATTTGCTTGAAATTCCATGCCATACACTGCTTGCCCCCTGTTGCTGTCAAAAATGATTTCTGCAGGAAGTTTTGGGCGGCCGGCCATCTCTAGTGCCGACCGGCCATCAATGAATGGCCGATATCTTCATCAGTGGCCGGTGGCCATTTCCCATGGCCGATGGCCATTTCTCCTAGCCGGTGGAGTTCCACAGTGTGCAGAGAACCTATCCCAAGACTTGTGCAGTCTTCAGAGGAGCTAGGCAATGAAAATAGAGGTAGCAATGCTATGGCAGTGAGCTTCCGAGCAGTACGAGTCAAGCATGCATCATCCAAACATTTTGAAGGTGGGGCTGTGGCTATTTTAATTCTGCGTTTAATTTATTAATTAAATAGGAATTCTGTAATAATTAATTAAGTAGTTAGTTATTTATTCGGTTGTGTAATATTTATTCGGACCCTCCGAGCGAGGGCAATTCTGTAATAAGTGTATGTGAGTGTGTGTATGTCTTCCAACCCCACGTCTTTCTTCCCTTTTATTTACTAGCTTTCGATGGTTAGTATTAGGTCATATTTAAATTAGCATACCTTATGCTATGCATGCGTGCATCCATACATTTGTCTTGCATGCATCGGGCTCGGCGCATCATTCTAACTGTATTTGTATTTCAATTCCAAATTGAATACGTGTTATCTGTAGCATCTCACATGCCATTCTTAGATTAGCCGAGCCTATTGAAGTTGCATCTTGCGTGTGTTGCATTAGCCATCTCAACATGAACTAGGATCATGCATATGATTACTAACTAGTTTCTGTTTTGGCTCAGAGTACTCTGTAAGCTTTTATGCTTCAGCATACCGCATGCGTGTGAGTGTTGCCATAATAGCATGATTACCATGAGGCTAGCTGCTTATGTGATATAACTGCTTGAATGCCTGTGGATGGAGGTTGAATTACCTAAATTGGAATAATGCATTAAAACTGCGAGTTTTAAGCCCACTGGATAGTGGCAAAACCATCTTTTCTAAAGCCCACTCGAGGGTGGCAAAACCTACATTTTAGCCTACTTACGAGTAGCAAACCATTTTCAAAACAAACATACAATGTTTTGTTCCAATTTAGGCGATTTGATCTATACTTGTTTGCTGTGCGCATAACATAGTAATTTTAGGCTAATAACCGGAACAAGAACACATAACGTTTTCAAAATAGGATATCATGGTTAGTAGAGGCCGATCTCCGGATCGGGCGAGAGGGGGTGCTCATAGCTGACCTTCCCCAATCGTACCCAAGTTCCCAAGCCGAGGCAACTTTGGTGATGACGGACACGTGGCCTTGGCACCGAGTCAGGGTTTCTTAAATTCCCCCATAAAAAAATATTTAGGTGGCGACTCTGTATCTGGCAAAGCAGTCCATGTTTGGCACTTCTTTTCTCAAAATCCGGTTTCTCAAGACGATTTGCCGGATTTGGACTCTTTGGTTCAGATTTAGAACCGTAACCAAAACGAGTCCGAACTGTGGTAGCATAAGCCCCTCGGGGCGCGTCCACACTCTCACTGATTCCACCATCTTCAATGAATTTGGCATTACTAAATTCTACAATTCTTGTACTATGGTTAGGACAGTAAAATTTGTACCCTTTGAATTTTTTAGGGTAACCGATAAATTAACCACTAGTCGTTCTAAAATCCAATTTCTTTCTCATGGATTATAAATTCTAGCTTCCCCTGGACAATCCCAAACATCCAGGTGTCTTAAATTCGGTTTCCTTTCTGTCCACAGTTGAAAAGGAGTCTTTGGAACTGGTTTACTAGGAAATCGGTTCAATATATACATAGCGGTCACAAGTGCATGCATCCACAATGATTTGGGTAGTGTGGAATTACTTAACATACTCTTAACTATTTCCATTAGTGTATGGTTACGCCTCTCAGCAACACCATTATTCTGCGGCATTCTTGGTATAGTGTATTGTGCACGAATGTCGTACTTTTCAAGGAGTTTAGCAAATGGGCCTGGCATTGCCCTGATTCATCATACTTTCCATAATATTTACCACCTTCATCTAATCTAACAACTTTCACCTTTCTATCTAATTGCCTTTCCTACATATCCATTGCTTGAGATTTTTCATTAAATAAATAGATAACCATAACATAAAAAGTCATTTATGAATGTGATAAAATAGCTTTCTTCACCAAGAGATGAAGTGTCAAAAGGCTCACAAATATATGTATGGACAATTTCAAGAAGCCTAGAACTTCTCATGCCACCTTTCTTTGTGTGTTTGGTTTGTTTTCCCTTAATACAATCCATACACACACCGAGATCAGTAAAATCCAGATTCAGAAGAATCTCATTCTTTACTAATCTTTTTAACCTTTCTCTAGAAAGATGTCCTAGCCTTCTGTGCCACAAGTTGGAGGAATTTTCATTTATTAGACTACGTTTAGTACCAACATTATGATGCAGGGTAATGAGGGTTTTAGAAAATTGGTCATCAAGCTTTAATTTATACAAACCATCACAAAGTACACCAGAACCAACCAAAGAGCTATACTTCAAAAAACTGAAACTATTATTTCCAAATTTAAAAGAGTAACCATCAAGGTCAAGTTTAGACAATGAAACTAAATTTCTGAAAACAGAAGGAACATAAAAGGTTTGTTGTAAATCTAAATAATGACCAGTATCTAGAAATAAACGATAAATCCCAACAACTTCAATTGGTGTTTTGAATCAATTTCCTATGAATATGAAGTTCTCACTGGGGTTTATGTTCTGCATTGAAAGGAATTCCTGCATCATATTGGAAACATAAGTAGTAGCCCCAAAATCAAGCCACCAAGTATTAGAAGGAACTTTAGTTAGGTTTGATTTGAAACATACATAAATTAAATTATAACCTTTCTTTTCGAACCATGCCCTATGTCTTTTTGAAAGTGTCCAGCTTTCTTACAGAAGTGACACTTGTTATTGTCATGTTACTTCTTATGAGCCTGAGAATTTTGAGCAGACTCGCTTGCCTTAGGTGGTCTACGTATTATGCCCTTTTTAGGCTTTCTCCCTTTCTTTCTGGCACCTTGATTTATGAGATGAACTAAATGTTGTCCCAACTGTAACGTCCGAAATAATAACAACAACCTATATCGTAATACCGCAGAATATCTCACTAGCATTATAATTAACATCTCATTGATACTCTACGATCATACAAAAGATGACATATGCACATACACATTCATAAATCCTAAATCCTATAGCATATGACATGTATACATGAATGTAAATAAAAAGAAAATCAGGTAAGTTTATGCCTTAAGGAATACATCTTTCCAAGTTGATACTTGGTTACAACAAAAATGAGTTTAACTCAATATAATTAAAGCCTAAGACTTGTATGAAAATAAATACATAAAGAATCAAAAGAAACTCTTAGCTCCAAGTCCTCCTAAGCTAAGTCCTTGGTGGAGGCGTATTATCAGCACTTGAAAGTTATTTTCCACATAGGGTGAGCTAAAACCCAGTAGAGATATTTTAACACAATGTATAAAACTTAACGAAGTCATAAGGTGAATGCATATGCATGCCATTTGTCAAACGTTTTACATTTCCATCATAAAACAATGCAATGCCGGGATTATATATTAATTCATGAAAAATATCCTTTTACATCAGAACACAGGGCAGTGGATATGAAACACTAGGAATCTCTAAGTATGTGTCTGCCAGTAGGCTATACAAGTACTACCAAAGTCATTTTATTAGTTCTAAGAGGAAGGATCGACACCTAACCGCACGGGTTTCTAGACTTTCACCAAAGACACACAGGCCAACGTAATAACCATAATCACACCCCCTAACTAGATTCACCAAGGTATACACCCATTTTTTTTCTTAAAATAATACATTTTCAATGTTTAAGCATGAACCAATGCTCAATGCAATACGTATAGGTAACTAGTTTCAATTCATCTAATCTTTATGCAATTTCTACAATTATCAAAACTATCCTCCACCAATAGCCCAAAACAAATATTTCTACTCAATAAATAATTATCCAACAACAGATATAATCTCATCATTTTCAAAATGGAAGCGATACTACATATCCAACTCCACTCTCCTCATCAACAAATACATTACTCATATCTTTTCAAAACCTAACATCTTTTCCTTTTCTTTTTATAAATCAAATATCAATGATTTTCAAACAAAATCTCTTTTACTTTCAAAATCACATTTAAGTAAGAAAATTCCAACATTTCATCACAACCCAACTTTTTATACACTTCCACAACCTTACTTAAGAATTTATTTGAAAAACCCATCTTTTACATTTCAAAACCAAACCCTAGGTTCAAGATCTCAAATCACTAAACATTTTCAAAGAGCAAATAACTAGGCTAAGAATCATACCAAAGGTTGAAGAAATCCCTACCTCAAGATTAGAAGAGGAAAAGAGCAAGGGTAAAACTTTGACGAAGCTGAAAACAAGATCCTCTCTAATTAAAATAAAGTTTTTGATGAGTTCTACCTTTTCTCCAAAGGGCTATGGTGGAGAAATCAATGGGTGAAGGTATATTTGAGATTTTAAAGCAAGAATAGAAAGAAAGAGAGTAAAGAAATTAGAGTTAGAGGTGTTTTAGAGAGAGAGGAATGAAAAAATGATCAAAATTTTTCTTTTCCCGATCTAATATACGCATAAACCGCTAGAGCAACCAAAACACTACTCAAGCATCAAACACAATAAGTGACATCGCTCAAACGACCAAAAACACCGCTCGAGCGCACATTGACCCCCTCCTAGAAGTTTTATAGATTGCAGAAGATCGCTTATGCGCAGAAAATACCGCTCGAGCGACCAAAACACCGCTCGAGCGAACAAGAAGAAAACTAGACGGCAACTATTTTGAAAAACTAACTCCTAACCTATTCCAAACACAACCAACACCCAACTCAACTACCAACAAGATGAAAAAGACATGAACAATAACTAAAGACACGAAATCCAGGATCCAATTGTAATAACCCTGACCTGTGATTAGCTTATCATCCTTAATTAAGAATGCCTAATGAGTAATTAAGAGAAAATTCTAAGTTAATTGCACATGTTTTGTGTTAATTGTGCTTATATCTGTCTAACGTAGGAATATATGTCTGAATTTCTAATTTAATATACGAATTAAAGACCTTATCGGCATCCGAACACAAAATTGACTAAGTCTATGTGTGATGTAGAATTTTTAGAGCCTTCTGGTAAGTTTAATTATAATTCGATTCAGAACCAAATAATTAGAATAAATTAATTAGCACTAATGGTAATTAATTAGTATGAGCTTAATTGGGTTTATATAAGGCCAAATGATTTTTAGGAACCTCATATACACTCCTTCATCATTTTTGTACTCAACTAAAACATATATAGAGAGAGAGAGAGAGAGAGGTTTAAGATCAACATTTTGAAAACGGAGATTTGAAAGGGAATTGGCTTAGAATCTAGCTAAGGACTTGAGAATTGGGAGAGACAATTTGGAATCCTTTCTAATTAAACCTTGTGATTAAGTTATAAATTGTGAGAAATCAAGTGAAATAGGTGATTACATACAAGAATTAAGCATAGAGAAGTGAATCAAGAGCTCATACATGCATTCATGCTCATTTCGTTATGTTTTGAAATTATTTTCAAGGAATTCTCTCTTGCATGTTAATGTTTTAACTTGGTTTTGGGAATTCATCATGTTTTACATCATTTTAGTCTAATTGATCATGTTTTGGAAGGTTGAAGTTCATATCATTACCTGCATGTTATGTTTTCAAAGTTTCAAGTTTTACTTTTGACTAATTCACTTGCTTTTGGGCCTTGAATTTACGAAATGGCTTTCAATTCATGATGTGTTATGAGTTTCTACATGTTTTCTTCAGTTTTGGACCCCAAGAATGTGTTTTGAAGATTTGAATTTAAGTTTTGAACTTCAAAAGCAAATTTGGAAATTCCAGATTCTGCATCATCGCTTAAGTGACCAAAGCTTCACTCGAGTGAACACCCTTTGTTTTAAACCTTGGCTCGAGCGACTAAAAGTTAGCTCGAGTGTAAAATTCAAGCTCCTAGTACTTTTGCAGACATGAACCTTGGCTCAAGCGACAGAATCTGTGCTTGAGCGACCACCTTTATTTTTGAACCTTGGCTCAAGCGACCAGAAGTTGCGCTCGAGCATAAAATGAGAGCTCTCAGAAGTTTTGCAGACCAAGGGGTCCGCTCGAGGGACCAAAGTTGCGCTTGAGCAAACTACCCTGTTTTAGAAATTTGACTAAGTGTCTTAAAGAATAGTTTTGCATCCTCATTGCATCTTAGGTATTCCTAAGCCCTAATTAAGACATAATAATGAGGATAAGGATTAGAAACACACCAAGATAGAAAAGAGATAAGTTAAGTATTTTCTGAGCGTGTGTTTCAATGTGTTTCCGTTATGTGTTTGTATAGGTCACGCGCCATAGACTATCTGATCTGTCTGCTCTATCTATTCTACTACTAGAGCTATCTGTGAGTAATAACTTTGTAAAGCTATGTTTAACTTTTATTATTTTCTTAATGATATGAAATGATCTATTTTCTGAAAGGCTATTTTCTGTATGGCTGAATGATTATTTAGATTTTTGAAATGTATTCGTGGTATCCTTAGTATCATATGATTTCTATTATCCACTCTATATACGTCCCATGTAATCATGAGCCAACTGTACATCCCATGTGATCATGGGTCAACTGCTTATGGATCCTTATGAACGTCTCTTGTGCACATGAGTCAACTGCACGTCCCATATATTTTTGGGTCAATTGTTCTGTTAGCGCTAAAGGATGTACCACGTATGATTATATGTGAACTCTGAATATGAATATGATTATGAATCTGTTTCAGACCTGAACATTGATTTTTGAATTCGTTATGGACATTATTCATAAAATCTTTACTTTGTTGTTATTCATTGGGCTCCAGCTCATTATTTTATATTCATGTATATAGGTGATCAGGCGTGTAACCAAGCCTGAGACGTCTAGTTTGAATCTGTTTTTGTGTCAGCCAACTTACGCGCCTCCCGTGGAGGTTCCTACATCTACTAGTGGTCAAGTCATGTGACCAAGTTTTAAGTCTTTATTGTCTTTTGTTGGATAAGTTTTTGTACTATCTGCAAATAGGGCTAAGTCCCGTTTTGGCTTTATCCGTATATAAAGATGACATAAGACTGATGAAATTATGACGTCACATATATGTAAATAAAGTTTAAAATTTTTTGTCTCTTATACGTTTGCACAGCTCTGTGGACATTATGCTTGGATATTTGCTTCCGCTAGGCCCTTTATTTTGCTAATCGATTTCAGAGGCCTTCGGTAATCTTAGGATTATTGGCCAGTTACAATGCTAAACCTATAGGGGCGGGTTTGGGTCATGACACTAAGAGAAAGAAATGGGTCGAGTCTAAACCGGAACTGTTATAATCTCCCCCCTTAAGAAATTTCACCCCTGAAATTATAAACCAAACCAATAACTACCGAATATTAATTCCATTGACCATCCACACTAGTAATAATGATAAAACAGCCTTTCAATACAAGATATTACAGTTCAACTTTCCAAAACATTTACAATGTTTATTTATTACAACATGAATAAAATTCTCAATACAGGTCTCAAACATCAACAAATAGGTTCGGATACTTCTCACAAATATCTACCTCATGCTCCCAAGTTGCCTCATCGACTTCATGGTGTCACCACAATACCTTAACCAATGGAATAATCTTGCCCCTCAAGACATGATCCCTAGTATCTAACACTCGAACTGGTCTCTCTTCGTATGAGGTATCCCCATCTACCTCTAACTTAGTCCAATCCTGTACGTGTGAAGGATCAGGCTCGTATTTCTGGAGCATACAAATATGAAACACGTCATGAAACTCGAAAAGTTGGGGTGGCAAAGCCAAATGATAAGCTTCTTCCTTAATTCGCTCTAGAATTTCAAAAGGCCCAATAAATCTAGGAGACAACTTCCTGCTCTTCCAGAATTCATCAAACCCCGTCTTGGCGATATTTTCAGAAACACATGATCTCCTACCTCAAAAGATAAAGGCCTCCTCCTACGATCAGCATGGCTCTTCTGGTGACTCTGAACGGAAACCAACCTCTTATGAATAAGTGTAATCTTTTCCATTGTTTTCTTGACTAACTCTGGACCTAAAATAGATGCATCACCCACCTCGGTCCAATACACAGGAGACCTATACGGTCAGCCATACAAGGCCTTAAAATGCACCATACCAATACTCGCCTGAAAACTATTATTATAGGCAAACTCCACCAAAGGTAAATGCCGTTTCCACAACCCCTTAAAGTCGAGAATGCAAGCTCGAAGCATGTCCTCTAAATTATGAATGGTGCGCTCGGATTGCTCGTCAGTCTAAGGATGATAGGCGGTGCTAAACATCAACCTAGTGCCCAAGGCATTATGTAGGCTTTGCCACAAGTGAGTCATAAAACGTGGATCTCTACTTGAAACGATAGTCACAGGTACTCCGTGAAGTCGAACTATATCCCTAACATATAGGTTGGCGAGATAATCTACCGAGTCACTTGTGCGCATAGGTACAAAGTGTGCTAATTTGGTTAACCAATCGACTATCACCTACATTGCGTCATTACCCCATTGAGTCCTTGGAAGATCTACAATAAAATCTATCATAACATGCTCCCACTTCCACTCGGCTATAGGTAAAGATTACAATAAACCGCTGGTCGTTGATGCTCGACCTTTACTTATTGACAAGTAAGGCACCTCAAAACAAATAAGGCTATATCTCTCTTCATCCCTCTCCACCAAAACTAACGACTGAGGTCGTGGTACATCTTTGTGCCTTTCGGAAATACCGCAAGACATGAATAATGGAACTCTCAGAGTGCCTCCACCCTACAAAATTTTGGCACAAAAAGACGGTCTAGATACCTCATACTCGAGTTAGAATAAATATTCAAGTTCTTCTCTACCTTTCGAGTAGATATCTTCCCTCGGATAGCCTCCATTTTGTGATCACACTGTTATGCCTCTATAACTCAACTAACTAAGGTAGGTTGTGCAACTGTGGTAAATAAGGTGGCCAACTCAATGGATTTACCCAGGTGCAAGTTAAACTTGACAATAGCGCCCAACATTTCCTACTCTCGAATGGTAATTCCTACCCAATGCATCGGCTACTACATTGGCCTTCCCAGATGATAATGCAGCTCAAAATCGTAATCCTCCATAAACTTCATCCACCTCCTCTGCCTAAAATTCAAGTTCTTTTGTGAAAATAGGTATTTCAGACTCTTGTGATCATAAAACACTTTAAATCTGTTCCCATATAGGCAATTCCTCTAGCTTATGAGTGAGATAATTTCTCTTATGTGTTTTCAATTATTGTGAACCGTACGCTACCACATTCCCTTCTTGCATCAATACATAACCCAAACCTTCCTTGAGACGCATCACAATAAATCGAATAACCCAAACCTTTTCTCCAAAATAATCAAAACTGGAGTGGTGGCGAGTCTATCCTTAAGCTTCTGAGATGACTTTTTGCAAGCCTCACTCCACACAAATTTAATTTCCTTCATCGTCAATGTAGTCAATAGTGAGGCCAGTCTAGAGAAATCTTTCACAAAACGTTAGTAGTACCCAGCTAAGCCCAATAAACTTCGGATCTCAAAAGCATTCTTAGATTGTTCCCAATCTTGCATTGCGTCTATCTTAGATTAATCTACAGTCACCCCTTTCCTGGATACTACATGGCTTAAAAACTTAACTTCTTTTAGCCAAAATTTACACTTCCTGAACTTAGCATATAAATGGTGTGCTCTAAGTAACTCAAGTACAACCCGTACGTGTTCCTCATGTTTCTCCTTGGAGGGTGAGTAGACTAGGATGTCGTCGACAAAGACAACCATGAAAAATTTGACTCATAAAATCCATAAATGAAGCCGGTGCATTAGTTAGCCCAAAAGGCATCACTAAGAATTCATAATGGCCATACCGTGTACGGAATGTCGTGTTTTGAATATCCTCCTCCTTTACCCTCAACTGGTAACCAAGCCACTTCTAACCGGAAAACCGATACAAATGCAAACAAAATGAAGAAATGAGATATAGTATCAATCAATATGTTGGCAATAGAGTTGAACAACAAAAATTTACCTCTCACAATGGAAGGTGCAGGCCACTAATCTGACATGTTAACAACATACACACACCCTGAAGGTCTCAACTTTACTTGTTTACCTCTTAGAACATAGGTCTAGTATACGGATTGAGCTAAAAAGGCTCCCTAATTGGATCTTGAGGCCTGTGCTGAATGGATAGACTGATGGCTTTATGTCTGTCTCAAACTAGACGCACCTAATATGCCACTTCCTTAAGGGCAAAACCTCCTCAAGTGCCCCGATTGCCCACACTGATAACAGACAGGCGACTAACCCCTCCCCAGACTCTAGCTCTGAGGATGAGTTGAAGATGGTGCAAATGGCTACCCTCCTCTCCTCTGTTGGCAAACTGAAGACTTGTGGCATAACTTACCACACTTGAAGCAAGTGAACCCATCCTAATTTCGTTTCTCCGAACCCGAACTCAGTACGGGAAAAGTAGATCTAAACTGTGAAGCCTGGGACTACTGTAGGGTGGAACCCTTTTGCTGTTTGTTGTCCCTAGCATCCCCTTGAACATCCTGGGACCTCTGCCTAGAGCCCCTCATTCGCTCCTCCTTTGTTTAGATCACGGTCTCTAAGTGAGCCGTTGTATCCATAAAATGACCGTAATCCCTAATCATAGACCCGATCACCATGAAAAAGACCTCGTTCTTCAACCACTTCTCAAACTCAATGCAAAGACGTTCCTCCATCACCACAAGTTTCGGTACAAATCTCGATAGGCTAATAAAAGTAATCTCAAACTCGGCTATCGGTGTGTTTAGCTACTTGAGCTTTAGAAACTGGTCTCTTAACTTCTCTCTAACCGTAGGTGGCAAAAACTTGGTCTGGAAGGCATTAACAAAGGCCTCTCAATTCACCCCAATACATCCTCATGCAAATTTCCACCATTAACCTGCATCTTCTTTCAGTTGGAAAGATGCCAAGGTCACCCTTAAATCGTCATCCTCGATGCTAAGCATCTCGAACGTCTTCACTATTTGTTTAAGCCACTCGTTGGCCTTTAGTGGCTCTTTCGGATCCCTAAAAAATCATCCGGATTCGATCAAAAAACTTCATCTTCAGAAAAGATGGCCCTGTTTCAGCAATATGGGTCTGGACTTTACTCTCAGCCGTGAGAATGTCCATGGATTCTTGCAAAGCTTTGGTCATTTCGTAGGCTAAAGCGCCCATGGCTTGCTGACCTACTGGCTAGGCCATGTTGGCCTGACCAACTCCCTCCTCTTGCACCAGAATTTTATCCAGTATCGGCACCTCCTGCCGCCTAGGCCTGCCACGTCTACCATGACCACGTCTACATCCTGACATCCTAATAAAGGTAACACAATAGATTAGCACATTTACAAATGTGCCAAAACTAATTCACTCACGTCCTAATACAGTGGACAAGAAGTAATTCACTCCACATAAGCACCGAATCACATAATCACAAATGAATTTCCTTTCGAGATAATGATTATCTCGCAACATTTCCAGAGTTCCAGTTAGAAATAGCAGTAATCATGTGCTCTTCTAACATGACTTCTAGAAACTCATAGATCCAATCAATATCTTAGAAATCAAATCCCATATTCATCTAGTCACACAAGCATGTTATCACATAGTATACCGGGTCTACTACTAATATCATCTAGCGAGATAAATCCATTTGTGGTAAAAACCACATCCCATTATCCCAAAGTATTTAAACCCAGCAACTCTAATATCAAGTTGTAACGCTTCGAAATAATAACAACCCCTATCGTAATATATCATAAAATGTCTCACTAGCGTTATAATTAACATTTCATTGATACTCCTTGATCATACAAATATGCGCATATACATACTATAGTGTCTCTGGTTTAAACCCGACCCATTGTATGTTTTGGATCCGGGTTTTATTGTCTTATATAGTTATTCATGTCTTGTTCCCCCTTATACCTCTTTGAGTTTGGCTTTTGGTTGTGTTGGTCATATTTGGAACATGTTGGTAGCTTATTTTTCAAACTGTCGTTGCCTAGAATTTTGCTCCTACGCTCGAGTGTCACTTCTTGCACTCGAGCGGTCATCGTGAACTCTCAGTACTTTTACAAGTCTACAAAACTACTAAGAAGTGGTATTCTTCGCTCGAGCGAAACTTCTTGCGCTCAAGCGGTCTTGGCTCGAGCAGCCCTTATTGCACTCGAGCCTTGGCTTTCTGTTTGTAAAACTACTGGGAGTTTGTATTTCATGCTCAAGTGACAACTTCTTGTGTTCGAGCGGTCACATCTTTTGTGTCTATTCGCTCGAGCATCACTTCTTGCGCTCAAGCAGTCTGTGTATATCAGTCCGTAAAAGTCACTTTTTACATCACTTTTTTATCTCTCTCTCTCTCTCACAACATTTCAAAACCCTAAGTTGAGACCCTCTATAGACCTCTGTAGACACCCCATTTTTAACCGCCCTTAAGACTTGGGCACCTCAGGTTGATCACTCAATGGTGAAAGTTAAGTTATACAAATGTTCGATTTCTTCAGCAAGAAGAGCTTCAAAATCCCAACCTTACACCCTATTTTGACCAAAACTATTTTTGACCAAAACTATTTTAGACTTTAAAACCCTCTCTTTCAAAATATTTTTGAAAATGTTTCTACGATGTTCCGAGATTCGCATTTTGTTAAATGTTACACTTTTCGATAAACCAAGCAAGGACAAAGTGGAAATAAATGGAAAATAGGTGAACTCTTTGAAAAATATTTAAAAACCTCTTATTTATAAGTTTGGATTTGAAGAAAATTGGAGGAAAGGGAAGAAAACTAGTTGGGGAAGAAGTTGGGTATCAAACCGTTAAGAGATAACTGAGCAGCCTTCACTAAATCAGGCCTATCTCTTTTTACACTTAGACTTTAGTTGTGTGGCCACCACCATTGGAAATTATACTTTTGGGGCTTCAATTTAGACTCAATAATCTTCTAAAGCCGAGTCCGGTTGAGAGAGATATGGCCGTTTGAAGTTGGACATCAATCCGAATAAGATAGAAATCAACAACCTTCACTAAAACAGGAATATCTCTTTGCACACTTATAAATTAGACGTGAGGCTATCACCATTGGAAAGTAGATTTCTGGGGCTTCAATTTAGACTCAAGAATGACCTAAAACCAAGTCCGGATGAAGAAGATATGTCCATTTGAAGTCGGGCCTGGAAGCAGATTTTCTATGGCCAACAATTCACACTTCTGGCCTGCCGCCACTGGTGAAAAACACAGATATTTTTGGCCAGTTGTTCCAGGCATGATATTTTTGACCTGAGGGGCTGTTTTTCTATATATACCAGGCCTTCCTTAATGGTTTAAGGTTGAAAAAAATTCAAAAAGTTCCAATTCTTGAAATTCTCTCTCTATCTCTATCTCTATCTCTATTTTGCAACACACACACCTTACCAAAACACTTCCTAAACTACTATTGGAGCTCTCCTTGTTGAGATTATTGAGTCCAAATTTCAGCCATTGAGAGTGAGAACTTGTGGGTTTGTAAACAAAAGTGTTATTCCTCTTCAAGAGATATAACTACTAGCTCCTTTGCACTACTTATTTTTTATCTTTTCTTGCTGATGTTGAACTATTTTTCAACTGTTTTTATGGGCTGAAGCTTGTGGTTTAAGGCTATTAAAAGTAGAGGGGTTAATCACTCTTATTTGAATTTTGTTCTCTAAGCCTTTACACTTGTGTTTCCCATCTTTTCATCAACTTTTTTTTGAGCTTTTTACCACTGATTTTCAGAGGTTTTTAGAGACTAAAAAAGTGGTTTTGAAGTCCCAAAAATGGAGGGGTTAGCCACCCCTCCTTTGGCTTGTTTACTAGCTTAAATTGCTCCATGTTTTAGCTACTTTTGTCTTCATTCCAGCACATTTTTGGGTTGTTTTTGGGATGTTTTTGGACTATCTAAACTCTAAAATTTTGGGCTGAAACTTGTGGTTTAAGGCCAATAAGGGTGGAGGGGTGGCTCATCATTCCTTCTACCTAGCTTCCAAAGCCTCTACCCTTGTGTTTCCCACCTTGTGTCTTGTTCACTAGTTTACATAGCTCTATGTTTTAGCTTATTATTCTAGCTATTTTTTTTCTTAATTCTAGCATATTTTAGGACTTATTTAGCACTATTTTAGGACTGTTTCTAAGTGTTCATTGCATTTGAGCCTTGTATTGCATGCTTGTAGTGTAATTGTCCTCATGAGTTTGGTGCTTTAGGCCTTAAACACCACCTTATTTGAGTTGATTGCATTAATTTAGTGCTTTTCTTACTTGTTCTCACTTTTAATCACCTCTACAATCTCCCTCCTTTCTTGGCTTTTTCTTTTCTTTGAAAGTGGTTTCAAATTATTTGTTTGCTTAAACATGAGATTGAGGTGTCATTGTGAAAACCCACATTTAATTATTCTTAAAAGAAAATAAATAAATTAATTAATTAATTAATTTTATCCAGAGTCTATCTAAAATATATATTAGTGTAAAAGTTAGTTTTAAATTAACCCAATTCAATCACTAATGAAAACATTATTAAGAATAATAATTTTGTGGGTGTTCAATATTTGTTGTTTATAAATTATTTTAATTATGATTCAATATGATAATTATTCTTACTAAATACCTTAGTTAAAAATCTCAGTGTATCAATTTTAAGAAATCCACACAAATACAAAAAAAAAAAAAAAAAAAAAAAAAAAAAGAATAAAACCTTGCAGATATTTGGTGGCAACTTTCCACATATTGGATTGCATGTTATTATAGGGAAAGAGAGCCCATTATACTCTTGGAATTGAGAGAAAGTGAACTCATAGAGTGAAGAGAGAATAATGAGAAAGAGAGAGAGAGAGAGAGAGAGAGAGAGAGAGAGGGGGGCTCAGCACGCATTGTATATAGATATGCATGCAAGCATTTGGTGAAGAAAGGAAAAAAAAAAAAAAAAAAAGAAATCTATGAAGCTGCTAAGTTGAGTAGGAGAGGAGGAAGAGTGGGAGATTAAGGAAGCTAAAATTTTCCATCGTTTCGTCATTCTATTATTAAGTAAGAAAACCCTCTCAACCCTCTTATTTTCTTATTGTTGAAATTTTCAGATTATATTCATATGATAGAATGACTAAACTTATAGATAGAAATTTTTATATATATGTATGTAAATTTTGTGATGTGTATGTCAAATATTTGAAGATATTAATAGTCTTAAAGTCATGGTATTATTATAGAAATATGCTTGCATGTGTAGTTTATACCATTAAAGAGAGGATTGAAGAATTTATTTAGTCCTTGAATCTGTCAGAAAATTTGTACGATTTTTTAGACAATTTTATACTCAAAATTTGAAGATGATTTCTTCTACAAAGTTGTTTAGAATTATGTCTACTTTTTCCCTGAATGTTTTTAACAATTATGGAGTTTTTTACGAATTTTATACAAATTTTTAACCAAATCTGGAGCTATAGGCAGATTTCACTATGTATTTGAAAAATCATTAAAAATTTTATATTAAACCAAATCTGGTAATTTCTAAACAAAAAATTAAATTTGAGAAGTCTAGTTTCATAATAAATTTTTAGATTATGGAATTGATTTATAAATTTAAGTATGAAATTAATTTAAGAAAATGTGATAAATCTGTGTCAAAAATTTTCTTGGAATTTTTCAGAATTATTTATAATTTATTTTTGGAAAATGCTTTCTGAAAAATGACCATAACATGTTTATTGAGTATTCTGTAGATTTATATGAATTTTAGAGTTGTATAACTAATTTATTTATAATTTTAATTACGAGTTAAGCATTCTGAAAATTCTGGCAGATTAAGGAGGAATAAAAAATTATCTCTTCAATTGTTTATTTGGACTAAAAATTTAATATTGTGCTAGTCTAATCTTGTAGATTAAAAATCCATGCATGTGTGTAATTATGATTTATTGGTATCTACATTATTATTTCATATCATGGTTTAAATAAATTGTTTATTTAAATTTTGTACATTTGTTTACTATTGTGTGACATGTGTAATATTTTATGTTAGGAATTTTAATGAGTTGGTATAACATTATTGGTAATTACATGTTGAGTTATTGTGAATATCTCAACAAGTAAAGAAACACGAAATTTAACCAACGATACATTAAAATTTAAAAGTGATGGGGTGAGCCCCGTTTAGAATCTTGTGCAAGTGAGTTGCGAACCCTAACATGGAACGAGAAGGTATTTCAGCTCTTATCGGTGTAGGCGATATAAGGTTGGTGGTGCGGGTGTCACAACATAGACCGTTCCCTTGGGGCAGACCGTGATGTCACAACTCGGGTATGTAACCCTGGTGCGTGGGCATCATTGGTAGTTACAGTAAGTAACATTTGAACATTTGACCAAGGAGGAGTTAGAATTGCCCGTGGCCATTGCTTAGCGGTTGAGTGGAAATAGTGCTCTGCGGGGAGTTACTTAAATTTTTCTAATAAACTAAATCTATGAAAATTTAAAAATAATAATAAAAAAAAAGGTGGGCATATTCCTTATGATGAAATACTGCTTCCGTTTGTTATATTTTTTTTATTTGATTTATTATTATCTATTGTTATTATTTCAACCGATAACATTCCTTTTATACTTACTAAATGTTACTTGTTATTCTGTTACTACACATTATTCATAAATTGTGAGTATTATTATCGAGGTGGGTATTTTCGGGTTGTAGTATCTTATTGAGCTCGTCGCTCATTGGCATTCCCGTTGCCCTGGCGTTTTATGCCAACTACCGAAGAAACCGAAGGGAACATCGAGGCCTTGCAAGGTGACACTCAACCTTGGTTAGCTTGAAGAGTGCCAAGTTCCATGAACCATTTTCTAAAATTTCTAGTTTTCTTTTTATATTTGTGTCATTTCGTTAATGTACTAAGACTAAGTTGTGATGTAAGAACTTTAAATTCTGAGTTGATAATTAATGGATGTTATTAATATTGGTGGCAATATAAATTTTAAGTTCTAAATCTTATTATGATGTCCTTAAATTTTTGGGCGTCACAATTATGCTTAATGGTTTAATCCCTTTGAAAGTTCATTACCAATGGTATGATGTATCTTTCATGTCCAAAAAAACACTTGGTTTGAGCCCTCTTTCCATTAGAGGACTTAAAATTCACTTGTGGACTTAATTGATTAAAGAATTGAGAGGTAATTAAAATGGAATAATAAAATTAATGAATAAAAAGGTGCAAGATAATAACTTGTTTGGATTCAATCGGACGTTAATTGAATCCTTGAGTCTTGAGTCATTTCATACTCATTAGTGATGAAAATGGTTCAAGATTCATTGTCAACTACTCCCCTTGATCATTCATGATATGGAGGTGGTTTTGAGAGTCTTACTTTGTTACATTAATTGAAATTGCACACTTGCTTCATAAGCCATCATTTAATGAAATTGCATCCATTGGTGGTTTGTGAATCAAACTTGCTACTCCTTTGAGCTGTTCAAATGATAAGGAGGGGTGAGTTGTGCAAACAAACCCTTGAGAATACCCTGTCCCTGCTCTGTTTGCTCTCTGTTGCAGCAAGAAAGTCCAGTCATTAGTGGTCGGTAGGCTACCATTAGTGAATGGTAGGCCATCTGCCGGTCACCTATGCAAAATCCAGCAGTGTACTTTTGAAGCAAAACAGAATTGGTCTTGAGGTGGAAAACAGTGCAAGTGTTCAACTGTGCAATAGAGGTATTCAGCAGCAGAAACAGTGGCTTTTTCGGGTAGAAAGTTCGCGCATGCATGAACATTCCTCGTTTCCCGAGGAAGAGTAATTAGAGTAGTTAATTTAGTTACTTCATGTTGTACTTAATTAGTTGTAGCTAGTTAATTTTGTAAAGTGTTGTAATTAATTAGTTAGTTACTAGTTATTTAACTTTGTCTTGTAATAATTAGTTAGCTAGAATAGTTAATTAATTCGGTTTGTAATAATTAGTTAAGTAGTTTAGCTAGATTATTCATTTGGGTTTATAATAGTTAATTAATTAGCTTAGCTTTAATTAGCTAGCTAGTTAGTTCATTCAGACCCTCCTACGCGAGGGCAAACAAATGTTGTAATAACGTGTATGTCTTCCAACCCCACATCTTTCTCCCTTTTATTTACCTACTTATGATGGTTAGATTAGAACATGTTTGATTAGCATGCTTCATATTTGCATCCACTTGTCTTGCACGCTTTAGACTCGGCGCATCATTCTAACTTGCATTATTAGTTTAATATTGTTTGAACACGTGCTTAGACTGCATGCTATCAAATTGATTCACATGCCATATTAGTAGCTGAGCCTAGTAATTGCATATCGTATGTATTGCATTAATCATATCGCATAGTTAGGATTATGCATTATTCTAACTCTTTCATCTTCTTGGCTTGAAATGCTAGATAAGCCTTTACTCGCTTTGGCATATCGGATGCATGTGATTGTTGCCATGTTTAGCATGCTGACCATGAGCTAAGTGCTTAAATGATAAACAGTTTGAATGCGGATGAAGGCTAATTGCTTGAATTGGAATAATTTGAGTAATGTTTTTATACGATCACTTTTTCAAGTGGTACATATTCGAAACAATTTTCAAAAACAAACATGAAATCAAATGTTTCAATTTTTGCAAAATAGTCTATACTTGTGTGCGCATCACATAGTAAGTTAGCCTAATAAAATTGGAACAAGAGCATATAATGTAAATAAGATTCACATCATGATTAGTAGAGACCGATCTTTAATCGGGCGAGTGAGGGTGCTCAATTCATGACCTTCCCCTCTCGTACCTAAGTTCCCAAGCTGAGACAATCTTGGTGATAACGAACACATGGCCTTTGGCACGAGTCATGGGTTTCCTAAATTTTTCAAAAATATTTAGATTGCGACTTTGTATTTGGCAAAGCAGTCCATTTTTGGCAATTTGATTCAAAATTGATTTTCCAAAAGATTTGTCGGATTTGGACTCTTTGGTGTTTATCTATTTCACATTACACTTGTGAGATCAGATTCAGAACCGCAGGAGTCCAATACTGTAGGGCTTATTCGTCTTCTGAAAGGGGGCACGAAAAGTCGAGCTACACCCTCTCTCTCTAAAACTCACATTCTCTCTACAAATCCACCTAGATCTGTCGATCTTTGTCCCCATGTGCCTTTGTTAAAAATATAAAGCTCGGCGAGGGCTTCATTCAAATTGGAGCAAAGTTGGTTTTTGGCATCTTTGAGTTTCCTACACTCTCTCTCTCTCTCTCTCTCTCTCTCTCTCTCTCTCGTGTTCTAACTTGAGGTAGGGATATCTCCACTCTTTTTATGAGTTTTAACTTAGCTATTTGTTATTTCTAATCAATGTAGAGATTTTAGAAGATTTGGAACAAATCTAGGGTTTTTGGTAAAAAGCAAAAGAGGGTTTTTTTTTTTTTTTTTTTACAATGGATTCTTGGAAATGATTTTGATGTTGGAAATAATGTTGAGTTGGGAAAAAATGGTTGATTTCGATACTTGGGGTTGATTTTGGAAAGAAAAGGAATTTTGCCCTAAATGCTTCAAATATTGATCTTGTATAAATAATGAAATTGATGTTGAAATTATGAAATTGGATTGGTATTGATGAGGATAGTAGAGTTAGATAAGTATTATCACTTACCTCTTGAAATTTAAAAAGTTTATCTTTATGGAATACTAATTATTTATTTATCGGCAAAGGATAGCTATGAGTGTTGTAGAAATTGCATGTGAATTAGGAGAATTGAAACTATTTTCTCATTCATTTGCATTGACCATTATCTCACACTTATACATTGGCAATGTATATCATTTTAAGAAAAAAGGTGAATCTGGGAAACATGTACTGTAACGTTGAAACAAGTTGGCCTGAATGTCCATGGTAAAAGTCCTAAAAATCGCGTGTATACATGAGTGTCGATCCCGCGGACAAAATTTTTGTGAAATGGCAATAGTAGTGCTTGTATAGCCTACGTTTACATGGGTCCTGGTTTACGGTTTCCTTCGAATGAAATTTTCTGGAAAGGTTATATTGTTTTGAAATTCTCAGAGTGTGATTCACTGCCCTATTTTCTATTGTACAGGAAATGATTTATGAACCATAATATTAATTTAGCATTGCACGGTTTTGGAAAAAGATATAAAAATGTTTTGGCACAAGCATTGCATATGCATTCACCTTATAGCTTTGTTAAGATTCATATACTGTGTTGGATTATTTTTACTGGGCATTAGCTCACCCTATATAGGAAAAATATTTCTAGTGCGGATGACATGCCTTCGCCAAGGCAATAGCTTAAGAGGACTTGGAGTAAGGGCTTCATTTTGTTGATTTTGTATATGTTTTGTACAGGCCAAGGGCCTTCACTTTTGTTTGAGACCAAGTATCGTCTTGGAAAGTTGTAAGCCTTTAGGGCATTTATTAACTGTTTTCCTTTCATGTCTTATCCCTTGTTGTAACATATGCTATAGATTCAGGGCTAGACTTGCGAATGTATAACAATATATATCACTCTTTTGTAAAACTTGATTGGGAATTAATGAAAGATAATTACTTTATCCCTGTTGTCTTTTATTGCTACTGTGTGTGGGTTTATAGCAATTTTTAAGGGCGTTACAAATACATAAATCCTAGATCCTAAATCTATACCATATGACATGTATACATAAATGGAAATAAAAGGAAAATTAGGTAAGTTTATGCCTTAAGGGCTACATCTTTCCATGTCGATGCTTGGTTACAACAAAATGAAGTTCAACTCAATACAATTAAAGCCTAAGGCTTGTATAAAAATAAATACACAAAAAAAAAAAAAAAAAAAAAAAAAAAACAAACAAACAAAACAAAAAAAGCTCTTAGCTCTAAGTCCTCCCAAGCTATGTCCTTGGTGGAGGCATGTCATCAACACCTGAAAGTTATTTTCCACATAGGGTGAGCTAAAGTCTAGTAGAGATACTTTAACACAAAGTATAAAACTTAACGAAGTTATAAGTGAATGCATATGCATGCCATTTGTCAAATGTTTTACATTTCCATCTCAAAACAATACAATACCAAAATTATATATTAATTCATGAAAAATATCCTTTTACATCAAAAACAGGCAAGTGCATACAAAACGCTGGGAATCTCTAAGTACGTGTCTGTTAGTAAGCTATACAATCACTACCAAAGCCATTTTACTAATACTAAGCGGAAGGATCGGCCCCTAACTGCGCGGGTTTCTAAACTTTCACCAAGGACACACAAGCTAACATAATAACCACAACCACACCCCCTAATCAGATTACCATGGTATATACGTTTTTTTCTCAAAACAATACATTTTCAATGTTTAAGTATAAAACAATGCTCAATGCAATACGTATGGGTAACTAGTTTCAATTCACTTAATTCTCATGCAATTTCTACAACAATCAAAACTATTTTTCACTGATAACCCAAAATAGATATTTCTACTCAACAGATAATTTTCCAACAACAAATATAATCTCATCATTTTCAAAATGGAAGCGATACTACATATCTAACTCCATTGTCATCATCAATAGATACATTACTCTTATTTTTTCAAAATCCAACATCTTTTCGTTTTCCTTTTATAAATCAAATACCAATGATTTTCAAACAAAACCTCATTTACTTTCAAAATCACATTTAAGTAATGAAATTCTAACATTTCATCACAACCACTTCCACAACCTTACTCAAGAATCTATTTATAAAAACCCATCTTTTATATTTCAAAATCAAACCCTAAGTTCAACCCAAGGTCCCAAATCACTAAAACTTTTCAAATAGCAAATAACTAGGCTAAGAATCATACCAAAAGTTGTAGAAATCCCTACCTCAATAGTAGAAAAGGATGACAGCAAGGATAAAACTTTGACGAAGCCAAAAACAAGACCCTCTCCGATTAAAATGAAACTTCTAACAAGTTCTACATTTTTCTCCAAAAAGTTATGGTGGAGAAATCAATAGGCGAAGGTGTATTTGAGATTTTAAAATAAGAACTAGAGAGAGTGTGAAAAAATTAGGGTTAGAGGTGTTTTAGAGAGAAAAAGGAATGAAAACTGATTAAAATTTCCTTTTTCCCGATCTAATATACGCACAGACCGCTCAAGCGACCAAAACACTACTCGAGCGTCAGACACAATAAGTGACACCGCTCGAGCGACCAAAAACACTACTCAAGCGCACATTGACCCCCTCCCAGAAGTTTTACAGACTATAGAAGACCGCTCGAGCGTAAGAAAGACCGCTTGAACGACCAAAACACCGCTCGAGCAAACAAGAAGAAAACTGGATAGCAACTCTTTTGAAAAACTAACTCCCAACATGTTCCAAACACAACCAACACTCAACTCAACTACCAACAAGATGAAAAAGACATAAACAACAACTAAAGACATAGAATCCTGGATCCAAGAGCTAGAAATGGGTCGGGTCTAAGCCAGAACCATTACACCGACTGCTTAAGTCTTGCCTTTTCTTGCATAAGCATATTAGCCAATTCATTTACATTCCACTTATCTTTCATTGTGTTATAACTAATTCGAAATGGTCCATACTGAAGAGGCAAAGAATTTAGAACAAATTGTATAAGAATGTAGTCATCCACAATCATCCCTAAATTATTTAATTGAGCAGCTAAATTGGTCATTTCAAGGACATCCTCATGTATCCCACGCGTACCATTAAATTTTATGGTTGTAAGCTTAGCCATCAGTGTCCCTACAAGAGACTTATCAGCAGTTCAAAAACATTTTTCCACATTGTTAAGGTATTCTTTAACATCATTAGTTTTTGGAATAGTTAACTTGACATTGTTTGCTATAGTCATTTGCATAAACATAAGACTTAGTCTGTTCGATTTCTTCTATGCTTCATGCAAAGCCTTTTCTTCTGCACTGCTTGTATCAGTAATAGCAGCTAGTTTCTCAGATAAAAGCGCTAAGTCAAGGTCTAGAACACCAAGATGAAACTGAACTTGCTCTTTGCAATCTAAGAAGTTCATTCCATTAAGAAACGAAACAGATGAATCAAGCGAATGTAGAGAAATGGGAATTGGCACTACAAATCAATAAGTCATGCTGACTATATTAGTACTAAGAGTTTTAATAAATCAAACACATGTTTAATCAATAATAAATAGTATTACTGTGATTTACCTATGGAATAATCTAATGGCATACTATTAATAATTATGGTAATTTCCTTTCACCAGTAGGATTAGTTAATAAAATATTCATAATTAAATAGGTCTATTATCTTTAAGTATCCGTTCCAATCCCAACCGTGAATACCAATCATCTACCATATTCCAATTTGATAATTACTTAGAATAGTGCACCTTTGGGCCACATAATATCCTCATACTTAAAGAATTGCGATTTACAAAATCAGTATAGTTTAATACTTGGGATAGAGTATTAAAATACAATTATTTGATTTAATATTTATGTATCATTCCGATTAGATTACTTTGATAACTAGCAATCGTATCGTAATATAAATTTTAAATCAAAATAATAACTTTGTACATACATGAAATCAACAATATTTCATTCACAATTACTAATTAGCGGAATATCCAACAAAATATAAGAACGGTAAATAATAATATCAACGTCATGCCAATTAATTCATAAAAAATTTAATTCTCGAATAGCCACATAATTGATTTTGATATTGTCTATTTACATCACACGAATTGATCAATATAATAATAAAATTGGATCAGATGCTTTCTGCACACTAAAATAATATATATTTAAGTGTAATATTTATATACATCATCATGTCAATAATGACCAAATAAAGTTCAACATCTATGTCCTTGTTTGTTGGTTTTATTTATTATTATAAATCTGAATCAATCAATTATGCTGTAAACTTATAAGAATTTTGACGTAAATATCAGTAATAAGATGACTGAACATACACAGTTTAATTCCAAAGCAGATGGCGAAAAACCCACATAATGATAAAAAATAAAAATAAAAATACTGATTCATTACGCAAAATTCTGAGTGTTCCTATTTATAAATAAATAAGATTCTAGAAGATAGTAATCAAGCCAATTGATCAGATAAAAACTAAATCATGCTCCACCAAGAGAACCAATTAAAAGGAATGAAGTCAATCCATGGTCCGAACACTAAATCAATCATGTTCAATAGCATGAAAAATCATAATAATTCTTAACAAAGCTCTGATATTATATGTAAATTATTTTATAATATTATACATATCATAATCTAAAATCTAGGACTATTATGATTTTCAGGTAAAAAACTTTACATACCTGAATCCATTACTGTGGAAAAATAAAATTTCAGAGATTCAGTAGATGAATGAAAACAAACCATAACCTTTAGTTTTATGGGAAAATAGTTTCTCTTTCTTAACCCTGTTTAGAACAATATGAATTCAGAATAATTTGATAGGTAATCTGAATGTCCTTTTATAATAGGTAGAGAGAGTACTAGTTTTTTTATTCAAAAATGATTCCACTTGGGTACTTAGAAAACATTCTTATTTATTTACCAATTAAATAAAATCTTGTGGCAAAAAATATGGAATCATAATCTTACCAAATCTCTAATTCATATTACCATATCATATGGGTCACCATAATAACTAAATAATTAATTTAGTCTTACAAATTTCGCTTAATAATAATAATAATAATAATTGACTGTACTTAGAGAAAAAAAACAATGCAAACAAATGTCTTAATGGGCAAGTAAGATGATTGTTGTTGTTGTAGTTGTTGTATTAGGGTCTATTGGGATTTATCTTGAGTTTATTTTGATTATTCCAATTATTTATATTGTAAAAAATGGACCTAAAGGGGCAAGAGGGGGGGCGAATGCCCCCTACAATTTAAAAAATTACATTTATTATATTAATATTAGTTATAATTATCTACAAATTATATAGGCTTGTCCTTCTAAATTTTTCTTCTTTTACAAATTCTAAGTGGTCATGCTCTCTAGATTTTTTTTAAAAAAAAAAAGTTTAAGTAACTGTCACTCTATATTTATGAAACATGGAATCAAATATAATATAATATCTATATAATAAGGGACCCAAGTTTATATCAATGGTTCAGATCAATAGATCTCCTGCCCAAAGACTTCTCTCCCCAAGCATCGTTGTCGCTTCCCCACCTACTCATCTTTTCTCTCTATCTCTCTCTCTCTCTCTCTCTCTCTCTCTCTGTTCTTCTTGAATACATCTCTCTTTCACAGATACATCTCTCTCTTCCTCCTGTCTCTTTCATACGCTAATCTCTCTTCTCTTGTGATGATCACCGACCACCTCTCCTCTCCCTTGCCCGAGACCCAAACCCGAACCCTCTATTCATGTCTTCCTCTCTTCATCTCCCGCTCCCTCATCCCCCTTTCCTATTTTAGGCCTTTGTTTTGCAACAGACCCATACCTTCTTCGATTCAGTGAGAGGAGAGAAAAAGGAGGGCATCGTCGTCCCACCCCGCCGACACTGACGCCAACGCCAACGCCCTATCCCGCCATCGTTGACAAGAAGGTTCGAAATACATGAGGTAAAAGGTCACAGTCCACCTGATGAATTTAGATTCAGTTTTGGAACTAAAATTTGACAATAGTAGATGTTGCTAAAACCTTAATTTTTTGAATCCACAAGTGTCTCTCTCTATCTAAGACCAAAAATGACTTTGACTGGAAACTTCCACAGCTTCTGTGATAGATTGAGATCAATAGTATAATGATTTCTTGATGGTGGTTATCACTTGGATGGCGATGTTTTTGAGTTTGTTTCATGGTTGCTCATGGTTGTTCTGATTCAAAAAATAGTATCTGTTTTTGATAGTTTGGGGTAAATAGTAATGTTTTGATTGGGGTAAATGGTTGTTTTGATTCAAAATATAGTATAATGATTCTATTTCTGATTCAAAAAATGGTAATGTTTTTTTTTTGTTTTTGTCCAGTTAAATTCTCAACCTTAGAGCATTCTTTGTTTTTTTAGAAAATTTGTTTTAGAATGTTTGTGTTAGAAAATTTGTATTTTTTTAATTTTGTTTTGTTGGGAAAGAGTTGTTCGATGTTCTGATTGTTCTCTTACCTTCCCTGAGGCTTCAAGTTTTGATTGTTTATCTGGGTTTAAACTGGGTTTATTGTACACAGATTGAGAAAGAAGATAGATTATAACATATACATCCATCCAAATTCCAACATATTTAACAACTTTTGTCATTAAAAATAAAGAGCAAAATTGGAGAAAAGTTAACCTTTAAGTTCTGGATGAGGCACAACTATGTGAAGGATGATGATTTAGAATGAGTATTTTTTGATAAACTATTTGGTGTAGACGCGCCCTTGGGCTTCATGCTACTACAGTTCGGACTCAATGTCACGGTTCTTAATCTGATCCCGCAAAGTGCAATGCGAGACTGATAAATCACCAAAGAGTCCAAATCCGGCAAATCGTTTTGGAAAACTGATTTTTAAGAAAGAAGTGCCAAACATGGACTGCTTTGCTAGATACAGAGTCGCCACTTAAATAATTTGTTTTGGGGGGAATTTAGGAAACCCTGACTCGTTGCCTAAGGCCACGTGTCCGTCATCACTAAAGTTGCCTCAGCTCGGGAACTTAGGTACGATTGGGGAAGGTCATCTATGAGCACCCCCGCTCGCCCGATCAAAGATCGGCCTGTACTAAGCATGATATCTAGTTTTTGAAAACACATGCGTTCTTATTCCGGTTAATTAGCTAGAATTACTATGTGATACGCACAACACACAAGTATAGACTAGATCGCCTAATTCGGAACAAAGCATCGCATATCCATTTGTTTGGAAATGGTTTGAAGTTTGCTACTTACGAGTAGGCTAAAACACGGATTTCAATGAATTGTCCCAATTCAAGTAACCCAACCTTCACCCACAGGCATTCAGGCAGTTATACCACATAAGCAATTAGCCTCATGGCAAGCATGCTGTCATGTTAACACTCACATGCATGCAAGATGCTAAAGCATAAACACTCACAGTGTACTCCGAGCCAAAATAAAGAATTAGTTAGTAATCAATGCATGATCCTAATTCATGTCAAAATGGCTAATGCAACACAAGCAAAGATCCAACTAGAAATAGGCTCGGCTATTCTAAAATGGCATGTGAGATGCGACAACTGGATACATGTATTCAACTTGGAATTGAAGTACAATGCAGTTAGTATGATGCGCCGAGCTTGGTGCATGCAATTCAAATGGATGGATGCAAACATGCATAGCATAGGGATGCTAATTGAAATATGCCCTAGAACTAACCATTGAAAGTAGGTAAGTAAAAAGGAGAAAGAAGTGGAGGTTGGAAGACATGCATCACACACACGCACGCTTATTACACAATTGCGCCCTCTCGACGGAGGAACCGAAAGAATAATACAAATTAATTAATTAACTAACTAACGAGCTAATTAATTAATTACACAATGCTTAACTAATTAAACAAATTAATTAAGCTACAAAAGCAGTAAAGAGGCCTCGGGAAGAGGGACAAATGCATGCTCGGACGGCTTCGCTCGGAAATCCATCGCCATGCTTCATGTTGCCTCTGTTTGCACTGCTCTGCACCTCTGAAAATTGTGCCAACTTCTGAACTACCTTGGGGACATTCTGAGAGTCCATCGGCCAAGAGATAGGGTCATCATCCAAGTGATAGTGGTCATCGACCATATGTGAGGATCTCGGCCAATAATGTTTAGCCGACCGACACTGAAGATGGTCGGTTGACCATTTCTTCCTGCAGAATGCTGTGTTGCTGCAGCAGAGGACAAACAAAGCATGGCAATACATTTGTAAGACAATGTCTACACAACTACACCCCTTATCATGTTTGAGACTCAAAGGAGTGTAGCTCTCGACCCTCGGACCACCGATCACGCATTCCAATGCATGATGGCCAAAGGAGCCAAGTGTGCAATTTAATGTCAAATAAAATGCACAAAAACACATAAGGGGGCCCCAACCTCTATCATGATTGATCAAGAGGCAAAGGATGCATGCTTAATGCTATGCAACCTAGGCATGCAAGCAAGCTAATGCAACATGAGCATGCAAACAAGCAATGTGCAATAGGCTGTAGACACCCCATTTTTGACCGACCTTAAGACTCAGACGTCACCAACTGAGCGCTCGGTGATGTTGCATATTGTGCTCGTTCTGAAGTTTCAGAGTCTCGGCCGTGAGCCTTGCCTCCGGACTTCCGAACTCTTTCTGTACTTGACCTCGGTTTGCGAACCAGACTCGGTTTTCTCTGTTTCTTTTCCCAAAGGGAGGGAGAGGTCTCGTAGACCATCTCTCAGTGGCCGTGGGCTACATTTCGTGGCCGTAGGCCATTTTGCCCATTTCGGAGCCCGGGTTCCCGGTTTTCGGAGCCGTCAGGCCGTGTGCCTCGGTTCGGGACCGCCTAACCACCTCCGTTTGCTCCGGTTTTTGGCATGCGTCTTATTTACTCCCTTTTGAGGGACACTGAGGTCCGAGAGACCAACTTCGTGGTCGAACACCACTCCCGGTGCCTAACAGTCAGTTTTCTGGGCCTCGGACTGCGCGTTTCGGTCCCTGAACCTTCATTTTGCATCGGTTTTCGTTCATTTTTGGCAGGGACCTCTGTTTCATCACCAGGAAGGTCATAGAAGGGTGGGAGGCCAGTAATTGTTCCAGAAACCAGTTATATTCCATCATCGCCCTCCGACGCCCGTTTTTCTCACTTCAAAGCCAATGTTGACCACCCTTGGACCATTTTCTTGCACTCTAAACCCCATATTTGTGATGTACACATCTGGGAGGCCACCAATATTTGGTGGCCGGCCAGTAATTCCATTTGACCCTTTTGAACCCCTTTGAAAAGTGGGTTGTTCTCTCTCCTGGTTCACAGTTGCCAATTTCCAACCACAGGGTTGTGTTAAGGACACATGGGAGGCCACCAATCTGTGGTGGCCGGCCATTAATTCCACTTGACCTGTTTGACCCCTGGCCGGCCGGCCATGGAGAGGGCCGGCCGGCCACCTTCAACCTAGATAACCAGCCGGCCAGCTTCCTTACACCTGGCACATCACAGAAATGTACTTTTTTTCCCCCCAGATTCTGTATCCGGGGGGGCAATTTTTGGAGGGAAACTTGGAGGGATTTCCCTCCCTTTTTTCCCCCCTCTTTCTCCCCCTCTCTTGCCTATATAACCAGCCTCCCATCTCTGGTTTTAGGGTTGACAAAAATTCCCTTGGAGCTCTTGCATTGTATCTCCTTCCCCTCTCTCATTTCCACCCTCTAAACATCCAAGTCCAACCTTTTTTTTCACACCACCACCTAGCACCATACCACCACTCCATTCCAGCAGCTAGGAGGGTATTCTCAGAGGCTAGGAGGCAGCTTTTCTTGGTCCAAGAGGCAGCAAAGAGTTGGTCTACAAGGGTGAGTTGCTTTCTCCCTCTTTTGAGCTCATTTTTGCACTATTTCTTAGCCTTTCTTGCTTGTACTTTTGAGCTCCGGCCATAACTGAAAGTGGCATTTTTTTGAGCTCTATTTCATCTTTCATTAAGGGCCTCTCACTGTTTGAGGCCCCCATCTTGCACTTACTTCATTACCCCTCTTGTATCCCCCTTTCTTGCATAGCATTTTTGGCCCATATGTAAACTGTTTTGAAGCATGATGTAAACTTTAAATAGGCTTATTTTGAGCCTTTCTTCAACATTGTTGAAGGGCTCATTACTGTTTGGGGCCTCCATGTATCAGTTGCCATTATATCCATCATTGGCCCCCTTTTTTGCATGATTTATTAGCCTATTGTGCTTCTGTTTTTGGACTGTGTTCCGAACTGTAAGTGACCTTATTTTGACCCCCTCTTCATGTTTTATTAAGGGTCTTTGGCTGTTTGAGGTACCCTTTGTATACTTTGTGTTTAAGCCTCTTTTTGGCCTTATTTTGCATACCATTTTTAGGCCCACTTTTGCACTGTTTTGGCTCTGATCATAAACTGTAAAACATCATATTTTGGGCCCCTCTTCAACATTGTAGAAGGGCCCTTCTCTTTTTAGAGTCAGCAGCTGCCACTTGCTTCATTACCTCTCTCTTTTTGGCCAATTTTGCATGCTATCTTAGGCCTATTTGTGCTCACTGTTTGGCCTCACTTAAAACTGTAAATATGCTTGTTTTGGGGCTGCCTTGCTTCTGTCTTCACATTCCATGTTCGAATAATGCATGCATTGCATAGTTATAGGTTATTCGGTATGCCTAATTTCATGTTTCGGGATTGATTCCATGCATCGGGTATTGTTTTGCCATATTTCGGGGCTGTTTTGCATCTCATTTTGCCTCTGAAATTTATATGCTAATATTCCATATCCCATGCTTTGCCATGTCTTGTTAGAGTGGCATTTCGTGCCTTAGGGTCGATCCTCGGTTTGCGTGTATGTGTGCACGCATTTCGAGTGTCTCATTTTCATCTAATGGCCTCCTATGCGAGTGTGGCTGAGGTCCACTTGTGTTGGTGTAAGTCCATTACGCATTGTGTATGCCATTTCATTTCATAGCATTGCGTATGCTAGGTTGTATGTTAGAGCATCGTGTATGCCTCGTCACATTACGCATTGTGTATGCCATTTCATTTCATAGTATTGCGTATGCTAGATTGTATGTTAGAGCATCGTGTATGCCTCGTCACATTATGCATTGTGTATGCCATTTCATTTCATAGCATTGCGTATGCTAGGTTATATGTTAGAGCATCGTGTATGCCTCGTCACATCGTGCATCATGTATGCCATTTCATAACATTGTGCATGTTAGGTTGTATCTTAGTTTGCATTCATGCATGTCATGCATATTGCATTGTGCTTGGGATAGGAGTTAGCCCGAGCACGGGAAACGAGGGGCGTTTCGTACTCCGAATGACGGAACGTGTCTCAATTCCCCAGTCACCAACACTCCGAATTATCCATGATGGAGTTAGGTTTTGTTGTGTTTTCATGTGCATTCATTCCATATTGAATTGTGCAAATCGACTCCTCGGCCATCATGCATCGAGATGCGTGATTGGTGGTACGAGGATCGAGGCATGCATACATTTGTAAAAATACATTGCTATGCCCCTTTCCTGCTCTCTGTTGCAGCAAAATCAAGAATCAGCAGTCTTCCGAGGCTTGGCGCACTTTCCAAGACCAATTGCAAAATAGAGGCTAATTGGGGCATCCTAGTGGATTTCCGCGCAAGACAGCCTAAACATACATCATTCATCGGAATCAAGGCAGTCCCTGGCTTGCATGCCAGTTTATTATTTTCTTAGTTAATTTGTAAATTAATTAGGAATTTGTACATATTTGGACTGTATTATTTGGACTGTACTATTCTTTTATTCGGGACTGTATATTTATTCAGACCCTCTGCGCGAGGGCATAATTATAATAAGTGTGCGTGAGTGTGATGTATGTCTTCCAACCCCACGTCTTTCTTCCCTTTTATTTACCTGCTTATGATGGTTAGATTAGGGCATGTTTCAATTAGCATACAGTATGATAGCATGTTTGCATTCATTCATCTGTCTTGCATACACCGGGCTCGGCGCATCATACTAACTGCGTTTGTATTTCAATTCCAAATTGAATACGTGTTAGCTGTTGCATCTCATATGCCATGTTTAGAATAGCCGAGCCTGCTATAGTTTGCATCTTTGCATGTTTTGCATTAGGCATTCCTGTATAGTTAGGATCATGCATGGATTTCTAATTAGCTTCTGTTTTGGCTTGGAGTACTCGGTGAGTTTTATGCTTTAGCATCCTTGCATGCGTGTGAGTGCTGCCATGAATAGCATGCTTACCATGAGGCTATTTGCTTATGTGATATAACTGCCTGAATGCCTGTGGGTGAAGGATGGGTTATTTGGATTGGAACAATTCATCAAATGTTTGTTTTAAGCCCACTAGATAGTGGCAAAACCATTGTTTTCTAAGCCCACCCGAGGGTGGCAAATCCACGTCTTAGCCTACCTGCGGGTAGCACCATCAAACCATTTTCAAACAAACAAACATGAAATGTTTTGTTCCAATTTAGGCGACTCAGTCTATACTTGTATGCTGTGCGCATCACATAGTAACCTAGGCTAATAACCAGAATAAGAACGCACAATGTTTTCAAAATCAGATATCATGGTTAGTAGAGGCCGGTCTTTGACCGGGCGAGCGGGGGTGCTCACGAAGTGACCTTCCCCAATCGTACCCAAGTTCCCGAGCCGAGGCAACTTTGGTGATGACGGACACGTGGCCTTTGGCACTGAGTCAGGGTTTCCTAAATTCCCGCATTAAAAAATATTTAAGTGGCGACTCTGTATTTGGCAAAGCAGTCCATGTTTGGCACTTCTTTTCTAAAAATCTGTTTTCTCAAAACGATTTGCCGGATTTGGACTCTTTGGTTCAAGATTAAGAACCGTGACACAAAATTCGAGTCTGAGCTGTAGCGAGGTCCCCCGCGGGACGTGTTACATAGGCATACAACCTAAACAAGTAAGCATGCGAGGCATGTAACAACAATGCCAATGACAAACATGCAACAACATGTGAGGCAAACATGTGGCAACATGTAAAGGGACAAGTATGCAACAAGCATGCAACATACTAGCATGCAACAACATGCAAGGTACTAAATACGCGACAAGCATGCAACAACATGCAAGGCAAGCATGCAACAACATGCAAAGGATGGACTTAAACCAAAATGGACAGCTCTCAAATAGGCCCAAATTAGTGGCCAAAGTGATGAAACAAAGGCATGAAATACACGTACAAACATGCATGCTAATTGACCTATCACCTAGGCATGAAGACACAACTCCTAAGCACACTTAAAAGAGACAAATTTGGATATGTGACAAATATGTTAAGCTCTGAAATCATGCATGGAAAGGTGCCAAGCCAATCAAACTACACAAGTAAAGCATGCAAGAAAACCCACAGCTTGAGGCTAGCCAAGGGACTCGAAACATGGTCACACAAAGAAAGCCCCAAAGGGCCAAGGGAACCTAAAACAGTCCTAAGGAAGGTCTAAACAAGACCAAAAACAAGCTCGAAACTAGCCAATACAAGCTAGAACACAACGCCAAAAACATGAGGCATGCAAGGCTACCAAAGAGGGTGTTACACTGCACCTATCAAAACCAAACACGGCATGACTTAAGCAACCAAAATCAGAGTTATGGCATGTGAAGGTAAGCCCAAAAACCCACTTAGATGGCATCCAAATGACCTAAGCATGGAAGCATACACAATGATCCATTCAAGAGGCATAAAACACAAACCTTTTAAAGCATTAAAGGAGTGATAAGTGCAAGTGTACAAGCATACTACATGGACTGAAATAACATAACAAGTGATGCCAAATCCCTGAAATAAGCCAAGTAATGCATGCTAGGGGATTCAATACACAAAGCTTACAAGCTAGATTGAACCAAAGCTATACAAGGCAAGTCATGGATGACCAATACAACTAAAATCAGATCTTAAACATGATAAAAACATGAACAAAATCTTCTTTAAGCTAAGCCAAAACATGCAAGAATGGTAGTCTAAACACAAGATGCATGTTAAGGCAAATAAGGGGATTACAAGGCAAGTACATGGTGCATGCAAGAGACCACTAAACCAACTTGAAACAGAGGTATATTATGGCAAAACAAAGCCTAATACACATTGAAATAAAGATAAAACAAGCTAAGCATACAAGCCACCAACATAAGCCATTTATGCAAGCATTCAAGACAACAAGGAGAGGGGATGATCCTCTCCTATTTAAGATCTCAAAACCACCTTTCCACCACTGAAAGTCCTCTGGATTTCAGTGGTAGAAAGGTCATGCAAAGCTAAGAACAAGGGCCAAAAGGGATGGCCTAAAACAAGGCCTAACAAAGCCTTGGAGGGGGTAAACAACCCCAAACCAAGAAGAGACCTTAAACAAAGATCTAAAGTAAGTAAAAACAGAACTTTTATCAGTTAATAACTAAGCTTAAAACAATAAGCAAGAAGGGCTAAAAGCTTAAGCAAGAATGCTCACCCTTGAAGAACACCTCCAAGAACACAACACCAGCACCTTTTTCTGATCAAAATCAGTCCAAGAACTCTGAAACTAACTCCCTAGTACCTCAGCAACAAAGGGATAGTGTAATGCTAGGTGTTTGTGTGCAATAGTGTGAACAAAACACCCTTTTGAGCACAAATACACACACAAATGTAGAGAGAGATGAAATATAGAGATAGATAGATATAGAACTCCTATGTCAATTTTTCAGAACCTCTGAGAAGGGAGGAGGGCCTCCCCTCTTATAGAAATCCAATTTGCAAAGCTTCTTGGAGAAGCTAAGCAAAGAGCAAATCCCTCCATACACGTGTATGGAGGGGGTTAATTGTGGATGCCAGCTGTGCCAGCTAGCACTAAATATCTGCATAAAGCAGATGAACAGGATTCGGCCACCAAAAATGGCCGATCGACCAACAAAAGGGCCGGCTGACCAAAAATAGTGCCGATCGGCCAACACTTTTGGCCGATGGAAAAAAAACAAGGCCGATGGCTTCAAGCCTTGGCCGGTGGGTTGAGGGAATGGCAAACAAGTCACCCTCTTCCCTCAGAAACAAAAACACAAGTGCTTGGTCCACAACCAAGCACAAAACAAACAAGTTGAGAGATCTTGAGGCAAGGACCGCGGCCGAGACCTCTGGGAACTCAAAACAAACACAGGCATGGATGATCATCGAGTGTTCAAACGATGACGTCCAAGTCTTAAGAACGGTCAAAAATGGGGTGTCTATTTGGGTTCGAGAATGATTAAGTTGCTAAACTTCGATATAGTTTTTGGTCTTATAGGTGATGAGAACGCTAATGTTTTTGGATAGAAACATTTGAAAAATAATAGATTGTGGTGTTGCTGCTGTTAAAGGAACTCATTGTTGTCGATATGTAAGCATTGAAGCCCTATTTTGTTCATAGTCTATTACTTTCATTCGTTGTATAAGCTAATAGGGGTGTTGCAATAATCATTACTTTAGTCTTGAAGAATAGTAGTATGAATTTTTATGTGTACTATTTTGGAAACTCTTTCCAATATTTGGAAACTCTTTCCAATAATCATTACTTTATGTGTACTATCTAGCTGAGGCACTAAATGTTGATCTGTGTCTCTTCCCCACGGAAACTCTTTCCAATATTTCTTCTTCTATTCAGTAAGGCACTAAATGTTGGCAATGGACCATATTTTCTTATTATTTTATTTTCTTAATCCATTAGAAATTATAGCAGTGTGCTTGCAGCTAGATATTGACAGTGGCATGCAACAAAGGACACCAATTTATGTTATGAATTAAAGTACTTTTTATTGATTTTATTATTATTATTATTTTAGGTTTGATGTTATGGTTATATCTTGAGAGGTACTTTATTATATAGATTTGGGCTGCCATTCTCTCTCTCAATCTGGGTTTATTTCCTGTCCTTCAACTGGTTTTTCGCTTGGGGTTTCAATCTTTTTTTGCTTTTTCCCTTCTCTCTCTATTTTTTTCAGCTCTGGTGGTTGTGTTTGTTTCCCTAGCATTAACCAATTGTGGTGCTGCTGCTGTTGGGAAAATTGTAAAACACATGCTGCTATTGGGAAAATTGTGGTGTTGTTACTATTGGGAAAGAATCGAATTGTTCGAGGGATTTAACCCTTGTTAACCAAGTAATTTGATTTCTCTTTCTCTCCCTTTCTCTCTATCTCTATTTCTTTTTGGCTCTCCTTTCTGAAATAGCTATGCTCACATTTTCTGCAAAAAAAAAAAAAAAAAAAAAAAAAAAATGAAAAAAGAAAGAGTATGAAGAGTAATTGAGTAATTGAGTAAAAAAAGAAGAGTAATTGAGTAATTGTATGTGAAGTCTGACTTCTTCCATTATTATTATTATTTTTTTTTTTTTTGAAGTGTTGGTGCTGTGAAATGCTCTATTTTGGGGTTGGAATTGGATTGTTTTACTATGAAGCTTTTGGGTGGGGCTGTTGGCAAAATTGCGGGTTTAGTTGAAGTGCTGGTAAATTGGTGTTGTTGAAGTGTTGAATTTGGAGTTTATTTGGGTTATTAATAAATTGGTGTTTCATTTGAGTTTCATAGAATTTTGTTTCTTCCTGTGAATTCACTCCTTACTCTTTCAAAAGAAAAAAAATTGTGCTGTGTTGTGTGACTCTTTTGGGTGTTTGTCCACTTCAGATTTCTTTTGTTTGTACCAACTGTTTTTTTTTTTAATATTATAAAACTTGCAGCTTTCTTGCTATTTTGAGGTTATAAAAATATATAAGCCTTTGGTTGGATTGTAATGGGTGAGAAAAGAATGGAAATGACACAACACATCACATTGGTTTACTGCATGTAAAGGCATTACTGTCACGGATATAAACTGTAAGCTATGAGATTGAGGCCCTTGATCACCCATTTTGATTTATTTTAATTCATTTTGGACCATAATGCATCTTGCAGGTAGTCTGTAGTTTATGGAAAATTTTACTTTCCTGTATGATCCAAAGGTTCAGTCATGGAATTCTTGGGGTTTGTTTAGAATTTCTTGGGCTGTGTCTGTTTGTTTTGCCTCTCCCCTTCTCTCTCTGTTTGATTGCTAACTATAAACCTATTTTGCTATCAGTTTCTTCATTTTCATTTTGGTTGTTTTAGGATCCGTTTGAGAGTGGAATGAACAAAAGCCTAATTTCCTCATGCTACGAATAATTAATCAAGCTGTTATGTGCTTGAATGTTTTTGTTGTTTTATTTTATTTAAATTTTGTCCTTCACAAATTTCAATTACATTTTGATCCTAACATTATTTACAATGTTGCTTCAGTTGCCTTCATTATTATTTATAAAATGTTGTTGTCGGGTGTATTTTATTGCTTTAGAATTGCCAATTACATTATTGCTTTACTTGCCTTCCCACCCTCTGTTTCTTCCCAGTCCGACAAAGGCAAAGGAAACTAAATATATTCTACTTAGCTTCCTTTGCTATTTTTTAAATAGAACTTTGCGGTGATCGTTCTTGAATATATGTGTGAGTCTATAAAGTTGGATCAAACTGAGTTTTCTCAATTGTGTAGTTTTATTCTCATTTTAGGAAATTATATGAGCATCAAAATTATATGAGTCCTTCATATTGGTTTGGTTTGTAAACTGTGTTCACATACTAATTTTTGGTTTGGAATTATTTTGCTTCCGCTACTATGAAACATTATTTGGCCATTTTCGCCTTATCTTCTACACTTAAATTAGGGCTTTCTTTTTCTTAGAGAGATTTCTGTTTCTTCTTTTTCTTTTTTCCTAGAGCGATTTCTTTTCTTCTTTTTCTTTTTTCCTTCAATTTGTGTAGTGGATTACAAATATTTACTTTTAGATTTGTGGATTATGTTGATTAGGTTATACAACTATTTCTCTTTTGGTCTACAAAACATGCTGATGTACACAACTTTCTCCACCATGACCACAGTAGCAGATTTGCCTCTTCCTTTTCGCAGACACCCACACTCCTCACAACCATCTCTGTTCCTCTCTCCTTAGCGACCCTTTGTCGACATCTTGATTGCAACAACTGTAGCAACCCCACTCCCCATCTCAACCATCGCACAGCTACCATCTTAGCCTTATGCAACATTCCGAAGGGTAAACACATTTATTTATATACATGCTTTAGTTTGATCAAGATTTTTAACTACATTCGCATGATTTTACTTAATCTAACTATTGTTCTCATATAGCAGAAAGCCCTAATTTTTCACACCCCTGAAGTTTATGAACAGTTGAGCTCCATATACTTTGTAAATTGTTTCTATGTAGAAAAACTAAAAACTGCTTTGAGAAGTACATGACATGGACGTTGAACTTCAAATTGAGATTGCCAGAGATAATTTCCCTCCATAGCAGTATTATGTAGGCAAGAAAACATTGTAAAATTTCATTATCTTACGCAAGTGATACATGCAGAAGTTATAAACTGATGTGAGTCATGATCGATAAAGCATCATACTCCTTTTTTTTTTTTTTTTACTGGAATCTGAACAGTGTTGTGGAATTAAAAAGTCTGGCAAAAGTTTGAAAAAATAAATTATAAGAAATCAACAGGGCACTAACCGATCCCCAGGGAAGACTAAAGTTTTTGCTAATTTAAGGGAGATTTCTTTTTCTTCTTTTTCTTTTTTCCTTCAGTTTGTGTATTGGATTTCAAATATTTACTTTTAGATTTGTGGATTATGCTGATTAGGTTATACAACTATTTCTCTTTTGGTCTACAAAACATGCTAATGTGTTTTTATCTTTATTAGTTAAACATGCTGAAAGTCCAATTTTGTCATGGTTTGATTCTAGGCATGTAATTCTTTATCTGTGTGTGGATGTTATGTTATTTTCTTGAGTAGAGTAATTCATGGTCTTCTTTGTTTTATTTTTTTATTTTTTTGTTAAAAGAAAATAAAATAAATAAAATTGACTGACTGAACGGGATTGAGCTTAGGTGTTAATGTTATATCGTATAGAGTCGAGACACTCTTTCCATTGATGTAACAGAACTAGAATTTATTGAATTGTTAAGCTCTTTCGACCTTCATATTTGTTGTTTTGAAATTCTTTCCATGTCCTTTATATATTGGTTTTTAGGATGTTAGTTTTGATGCTCATTTTCTTTGGAAAAATTCACATTGATTGAAGTTTGTAATTTTTTTATTTACCAGTGTGAACTCTTCCAAATTGAGGCATGAGTTATAGTTATAAAGGTAAATTCATGATTTAATAAACGTAAACTTCCATCAGATTTTAGATTTTAGATTTTTCAAACTTTCCATTGCTTTTTTCAATGTGTTGGGTTAGTTTTAGGTTTCTTTATCAGTTCAAATATTTAAAATTTCATTAGATTTTTAAACTTTCATTCCATAAATATGTCAAGTATTCCACCATAAATCGGCCCATAAATCAGTAGTTTCATCATATTTTTATCAGCCCATAAATCAGTAGTTTGTACTAGAAAAATTTTGAAGGGTTTTGATTTCTAAAATTTGAAATGGATTTGATGGGTTTTATTCGCAGAAATCCGCAGAAATTCGAAGTCGTTTCGTGTGAGACATCATCCCCGGGAACAAGTTTTCCGGCTTCGGCACTTTCCGGCACATCCTTGTGAGTTCACTCTCTCTATCTCTCCTAGAAATGTTTATAGATATATGAATCTATAAACATATGAATCTATGAGCAGAAATGGTATGCTCTCTCTGTGTCTCTCTTATTTGCTTTCTATGGATATCTAAGAAAAGCCTTGAAATTATTGTTGTATTTTTCTTATCAAAATCAGACCAAATTGAATAAAAGTTTCTGCCATGAATACTTTCATCCCATGAATACTTAAACTTCCATCAGATTTTAGATTTTAGATTTTAGATTTAGATTTTAGATTTTTCAAACTTTCCATTGTTTTTTCAATGTGCTGAGTTAGTTTTAGGTTTCTTTATCGGTTCAAATATTTAAATTTTTGTCAGATTTTTAAACTTTCATCCCATAAATATGTCAAAATTCCACCATAAATCGGCCCATAAATCAATAGTTTGTACCAAAAAAATTCTGTCCTGTTTTGTTGGAAAGAAAGTGGGGGAAATTGGTTGTGCATTTGATGATGGCTGTGTTCCATTGTATTTTCAATGTGTTGGGTTAGTTTTATTTGGGTTTTCTATGCCATTTGTGGAATACTTGATAGTTTTACTTGGGTTTTTTCCTTGTTGCACGTTGTGCAGAAACTTTTATCTGATAAAGTTTCTGCTATGAACACTTTCATCCCATGAATACTTAAACTTCCATCAGATTTTTGAACTTCCATCAGATGTTAGATTTTAGATTTTAGATTTTTCAGCCTTTCCATTGTTTTTCAATGTGTTGGGTTAGTTTTAGATTTTTTTTATCAGTTTAAATATTTGAACTTTCATCAGATTTTTAAACTTTCATCCCATAAATATGTCAAGTATTCCACCATAAATCAGCCCATAAATCTGTAGTTTCATCATATTTTTATCAGCTCATGAATTAGTAGTTTGTAACCAAAAAAATTCTGTCCTGTTTGGTTGGTAAGAAAGTGGGGGAAATAGTAAAGAAAGTGAAATTTGGGCTCAATTTTTTTTTTTTTTTAGCTTTCTGAGAATGAAAAGATCAGTTTAAATATTTAAACTTTCATCCCATAAATATTTTAAACTTTCATCATAAAGCAGATTTTTAAGACAACTAACCATCAAGTATTCCACAAATGGCATCAGATTTTTATCAACCCATAAATCAGTAGTTTGTACCAAAAAAATCCTGTCCTGTTTGGTTGGTGAGAAAGTGTGGGAAATAGTAAAGAAAGTGAAATTTGGGTTTCCTTTGGCTAATAATTGGTTACTATGTTTAGTTGCTCTGAAAGTTGGGATTGTGTTTACTTTGAGTCTTATGGGTAGCTTTTTGATAATGAAAAGATTTGGACTCATCAAGGCAACTAACTATTAGAGTGTTGATGATCTTAATTGAATTGGGTTGTTGGACTATTTGTCGATTTGTTCAATTTTTAGGTATTTTTCTTAATTGACTTGGGTTATTTGTTCGATTTGTTCTTAATTGACTTGGGTTATTTTTAGGTATTTAGATTGTTCTGAAACACACAAGTTTGGTTCAACTTGATGCCATTTTGGTTTATGATATCCTCTTTCTGTAATTTTGATTTTTAGTTTTATTTTGTGGAGAAATTGTATCATTTTTTTATTGTTATTGGATTAAATGGAATTGTATCTCTTTCAATAAGCCTATGTTCTTTTGTCTAATCTTTTGTGATTATTTAGCAGTAAGTATTGAACCCAAGAATTTTAGTTTTATGATCTGGGTTTGGTGTGATTTTAGGGAGAGGATCTGGGTGTGATGTTTTTACTGGGGCATTTTTTAAGTGGTTGTTCTTTTGGGACTCTTTTTAGGTTGCCAAGTTGCAAAAGTCACCTGCAGTTTGGCCCTCATTTTGATTTTTGTTTTTCTAAACCTTAAATCAAAACACCTAGAATATATTGGAATCATGTTGTTGTACAATTTATACATAACCCATTTGGTTTAGCCAATATCTATTGGTCCAATTTGAGTTAGAATTTGGTTAAATTGAGCCAAATGTTTTAAAATGGCTGACTTGGAAACACCCACAAGTCTACTATGGAATGAGTAGTAGCTGTTGTTCTATGGACTATGGTTAACACTCTGGTTCTCTCTTTCATTTATTCATCTAATATCTACATTTGTATCATTTGGTGATAATATTTGCTATGGAGTTTTGTAGGTATTCTAGGTGATTCTCAATCATTTTGATTCTCTATCATTTGTATCATTTGTGTTTTTCTATATGTTCAAGAAACCGATATAGGTTTGTGTTTCCTTCACTACAAGAAATTACACATTTGGCAACTAAATTTGGCGACCAAAATAAATTTAGTCGCCAAAAGTGTCATTTTTGGCGACTAAAAAATATATTAGTCAGCGTTGGTTTGAAGTTTAGCTACTATATTAATTTAGTCGAGATATGCTATTTATTGGCGACTAAAAAAAATTTAGTCACTAAATATTAAGTAATAGGCGACCAAAAACCTATTAGTCGGTGATAGTCTATATTTTAGGCTACGAAAATTTTAATTTGATCGTCATATACAATTATATGCCGACAAAAGAAAGTTTAGTTGTCAAAGACCATGCATATTTTTTGGGTTACTCTTTGCCGACCAAAGAATTTCGTTGCCAAATATGAGCTTTTCGTGACTAAAAAAATGTAGTAGTCATATAATAGCTGTTCCCAGGAAGTTAATATCTCCTTTTTAACTGCTTAATCATTGTTGGAAACATTATTTTCATTTATTTCCCTTTTGAACTAGAAGAGAGGTAGTAGTCATACTCATACACGAGGAAACACAGTTGTTTCAGTCTGATTCAAATATGAATTTAAGAAAATATTAAGACCTTTGTATGGCCGGTCTATTATGAGTCTAGTTTTATAATTTGAATATTTTATTATATAAAAAAATTTGGCGACCATTTTTTATAAGAAAAATTAGATCGATTTTATAATCATGACTTAGTATTCGTTGTAATGAAAATCCCTATTCATGCTTTACTTTTCATGGAAGTAGCCTCTCCTAATCTTTCATCTCTGGTCATATCAGATCGCTATGACATTACCATTCTGCCGCATAAGATATCCATTCATTCTTTCATGAATTGTGGTGCAGCATGTCCATGGATGATAAAAGTAGAATGTTAACGATAGCCAAACTCATAATTTGTCAATCGGCCTTATCCTCCTCACCATCTTCTGTCAATATCATGGTCTCTGTAGTGTTCCTCTGCCTCACGTCCTCTCCCCAACACCAACACACCACCACTGCGGCCGCCGCAACAACAACAACCACCCACATTATCAACCTCTCCAGAATAGATATGTGTGTTATATTTTCTGTAGTCAATTTCTTAGTCTTTACCATTTCTATATACAAAAACTAATCTCTTTTTTTGTTTGTCTAAAAAATAAAAAATTAAATTATGAGCTTATATGAGATTCTACTACTCTCTCTCTTACCCAATTTGAAAACATCTCCAAAACAGAATGATTATGTAGTTTTATCTGTTTGGTATGTTTCTATTTAGTATTTTTTCACTTTATTTTTTTTTTTTTGTTTGGCCCAGGTGTGATATATCTTAAGGCACGGGTTATATTCTAATTCTAACGATAGCCAAATTTTTGTTTGGCCCAAGAGTGATATATCTTCAAGTTTGTTGGTGGAATTGAGGTCTTGATCATCATTTCTGTTGGTGGAATTGATTTTGCAATTTATGTGTTAAGCTTTATTAATTTGAATACATTCCTCTCTAATTTTGATTTATATTTTAATCTCATCATTAATTGTACCGTGCCTTCAGGCACGGGCATACGCTAGTATATATATATAATAGAAAATTAATTTCTTATAACTAGTGTTAATTATAAGCCTTAGTCAGTAAAAAATAGAATAAGGTATCAGCTAGTAACTTGATTCTATCAAAGATATTTTTAAACTAGCAGTTGTTTTATAGGTGTTATATTTTATAACTAAGCTAGAAGTTGACCTGTGTAATACACGTGTTAGTTTTTTTTCAAAAAATATTTAATAGTACAATGTGTGTTATAAAAGAGTAATTTTAATTTAAAATTAAAATTAAAGTATGATTTTAATTATCTATTTTGATAATATTGACGTTATCGTTATATAAAATTATTACTTGAATACTTATATATATATAATAATTTTAATTAAATTATTTGTGTATTTTGATAGTTTTAGGTCTATCATACTATAAAAATGTAATTATCGTATAATAATTTTGTATGATATATATTAAATTATAAAATAATAAAATAAATACTCGTTTTGATATTAAAAATAATAGTTAAATTAGAAGAAGAATTATTAATATAAAATTAAAATTATTCTAACTATTTAATTTTCTTTCATATTCATTTGGAAAATAAAAATATGTAGAAATAGAAATTATATAAAATTAATTAAAAACAGTAAATATAAATATGTGGTAGTTGGACATATAATGATTTTATATGGTATATATACTAGATTATAAGATTGTAAAATAAATATTTTAATTAAATTAAAATATCAACTATATAAAAGAAATTCAACAACGGCAAAGTAAGAAAGAATTGTATAACATCTAAACCCAAAAAAAAAAAAATGAAAACATTCAAACGATAGATACATCTCAGCGTGTAAAGTAATTAATCATCTGTAATATGATGTCAAAACATAAAAGGACTTACAATTCAACAATTGAAAAAGTAACTCAAACAGTAAATTCAAACTTTAGAAGTTCCTCAAGAATATCATTGTTGTACATATTTTTCCTCATGTGAGTTGTGATTATATAAAATAATATAGAAAAAAAAAAGTATAATTTCATATATAAAATCACTATAAAACTTAAACAACAAATCTATAATATAGAATAATATTGAATTGATATTGGGTGTAGAATAATGCACGAGAAAATAAGAAGAAGAAGAAGAAAAAGAAGAAGAAGAAGAGAGAGGGAGAGAGAGAGAGAGAGAGAGAGGCAATTTAGCATAAAAAAATCCTAATACTCTTGAAAGAATTAAGAAGAAAAACATGAAACGCAAAATTCTGTGAATTACCTCAATTTGCCATAAAAAAATATATGGAAAAAAAATATTTGTCAAATAGAGTCCATATAAAATACGTAAAGTTAGTATAATTTAAATTTAATTTGGTTTTGTATAGAACTCTATATATAATTAAAAAAATACATGCTAACATGACTCTTTTGAGAAAAAAAAAAAAAAAACAAATCTTTTATAATGTGCCACTTAAGTATTAGAAAAATACTACTTTTAATTATATATTGTTGGCTTTTTGGCTTTCGAAGTTATTACAATAATTGTGAGCATGCCAGCAAGGATCAATCAGTCCTTACAGAAATTTAATTGCCAACCAATTATCAGACGATTGTGTTTTAGTTCTTTCAGCCTCAATGAAGAAGACTTTTACTGGCAACTTTACTTAGGAGAATTAAACTGACAAGGATTAAATGAAGAACAATTGCAGCATTTCATTAAGTAAAAAATGAAAACTTACAATGATCCAACTTAGCCTCGTAGACATCTACAGCAACAATTTACTTGAAACTACTCCTATGAACGAAATGCAGTACAGGAATCTGAAGTACAGAAATATAAAGAACAAGAAATGTAAAAACTGGAAGGAAAAATAAAGAAGATAAACTGGTTTTTGGGTCTGAGTTCCGAGGATTCTTTCTGGGGCCTTTTCTGCCATTTATACTTCTCAAAGACAACTGTCAAACTACATTTCTAACCGTCGAATTGCCCCTCCATGATCACTGATCATGTTTCCTCACAATTAGCTCCACTACACCATGTCTGCAGTTAGGCTTCCCTCTTAATTTTGAATTCAAATGTACAAATAACCGTTAGAGCCACATCATCTTAAATCCCTTTGCCAATCCAGTGTTACGCAAATCCATTATAACTAATGCTGATTGCCACGTGTGTGATTATGATTAAAGACTTGAATAGTCTTCCCGTATTGCCCTTATTCTGCCACGCGTTGAATTGTAATTGGCTTATACAAAATATGTAGCCAACATTGCCCCCCACACTAATGTACCCAATACTTGGTGATATTAGTGGATCAAGGTCTTTTATCCACGTCTTAGAATGTGCATGGGCTTTGCATTCTTCCAGAAATGCAACTGTCATTCATCATTTGCATTAAATTCTCTTTTAATCCTTTGAACATCCCCACCATCTTAGTATTCGAACAGACTGATACATCTTTTATGGCCAAACCAATTCTCTCTTCTATTGATCGAGTATACGAAGAGTCATCTAATGATGCTGTTCTTTCTTGAAAGAACCTTCATGCATTGATTAGCCACATTTACCCACCTCCCTATATTCAAGTCATGGAAGCATTTGCAAATTATCAACCTTTGAATTGCGCACCCGCTACTCATAATTCTCTCACCCAAAATTTTGCAAAAATGGACATTGGAAGCTCTTCTTCTAATCCACAATCTTCTGCATGGGATGAGGCTGTGGCTTCTTCTTCCTCTGGGGCTTCTAGTTGGAGAAGCTGGTCAGAACCTGAGGCATGGGAGTTAAGAAAGTGAGTTAATTATCACTTTGTCAAGTTCACTGATCCTCTAGAATTCCCTTCGGATGCTCGGAGTTCGATAGTTTATCCTTACGTGCCCATCGACCGCCGACGTAGTTTAGAGGACAATCTGCTTGTAGCATGATACACATCCTCCATGCCTACAAAGATAGTACAAGCTACCCGACGCCCAGAAGAGGCACAAGGGTATAACCCATCGTTCTTAGCCCAGAAGACGAGGCTTTGCTCTTCTGACTGGCTTGATTGTGTTAATGCCCCTCAGTTTCCTCCTTCTTTCAAAATGAAAGCTTCTATACCTCCTCCTCCGCAAAATCCCCGCTGGATAGAGAGACTGAGGCTTACCCTCTCTACGGACAAGGTTTTTCCCCCCTATAAGCCTCCATCTCCCCCTACTCCAGCTCAGCGAAAGCAAGCCCAACTTCTGCTTGCGGCCTTTTCTCACTTGCCTTTCAATGTTCTTGAAGACGATGTTCCTCTCAAGAACTTTCGATGGGCTTGTGATGTTATGACTCGGGGTCACGTCCTCAACCCCATCGCCCAAGCAGAACTCCAAATGTTCTTGGACCAACTCCCGATGCTTCTTCATTGGCACCGGACTTCTGTGGCCACCACCCAATCTTTGAACCAACTTTCATCCCTTCGAGTTCATACCCAGTGCGAAATAGAGAACCTCATCGAAGAATATGATGACTTCAAGAATAAAGACTCATCGTACTGGGATGACTTGGATATGGATGAGCTAGAACAAGGGTTAAAAGAAACAGTGTTTGAAATAAAGGCTGAAGAACTCTTTTATCAAGTAAGGGCACATCAACTTCAGCAGCCAAGCCTGGAGAAAATAGAAGATAGAATAAAAAAGGAACAGAAATTTATTGACCATAACTGGACCAAATTCCATAATCTTGTTATTTATTCTATTCCTTACTTTTATGAACTCGAATTTGTACCTAAAGAGGGCCTTTTGATGTAATTGCTTTTGTTTCAATACAGCTAAGATTTTTCTCTTTGTTTGGCATGGTTTGACTTTATCTCCGTTTGTCTTTACAAGCAAATTTAGGGCTTCGAACTCAACAATCTCATCCTTCGAATCTAGATTCAATCATCTCAAATGAAACACTGAAAAACCAACATGAACTTTTCCAATTCATGGAATACAGTTGACAACTTTTACTGGTTTCCATTTAGAATCAGTGCTTCGAATTTAACAATCTTGCCCCTTAAAGCTTGTTTTAATCATATCTAACATATGGTCATATGGTTAGTACGATCAATCAGTTTTAAATTGACCATTTTTGCTTCGAACAACAGTCCATACTTTCAAAAATATGGAAGCCCCTCTCAAGGGCTGCACTGTTTTAATCCAAAAAAACAATCTCTTTTGTATATTATCAAACCAACTATTGGTTTTCATACTTCGAACAACAATTTCTATCCTTAAGGGATCTCAAGTTTTGCTTCGAAGGATTTATTCTCACTAAGAAACCTTAAAACAGGTTTTCAATCCTGTTGAGGTAAACAAATACTTGAGCATTCTTGCATCCTTAGGTGTGTAATGTGCTTCGAAGCCGGCTTCTTACTTTCGAAACCATTTGTCATTTGACTTCGGCGCCAAAAACTAGTTTCGAAGCCAGATATTTTATTTCAAAGTTGCCACCATTATTTGAGATGTATTTCCCTCCAGAAATTATCAATATTGAGGGAAACTCTCCGCATCCGTACTTTTAGTACTTCTTTACGAATTTCACGATATATTTTCCAGACATAAAGGTTTTAGAACCCTTTTTATTTCGTGCTCTGAATTCACTCGTTTCCTCAACACACAAACCCTTCCCCTCTATTAATCCTCTCTTCCTTGCTGCTTGCCACCAATGGATTCTTCTTCTCTAAAAGTACCAACTGGCGATCGTACAAGCCCAACAATGGCTTTGAAGAGATGTATTGAGGAAGAGATTGCCAAATTTAAAGCTGATGGATCAAGAACTATGGACGGACGCCTCTTTGTTCCTCGCCATAGCGACAAACAAGAATATGTCCTAGGTCCTATCCTTCGAGAGGCTCCCGCCCAGCTTCCAGCTTTGTACCCTCGCTTGGAGGACCATTTTCTTCTCTATGAAGGAGGGCTTAACTGGAGAAATTGGAGAATGAACCGCCCTCATCATTGCTGGCCGACATTGAGGGCTGAGTGGGAGGAATGGTATGACAGAGTTGTGCTTGCAAGAGAATGTGACCTGCAAGAGCTCTGTATTCTCGACGCCCTTCGTCTTTCCAGGTTTATCATTCCTAAAGACTCTTTTTTTATTCCCGCCGCTCTTTGCTTTTGGAACATGGCTTTTAATTTTTTTCAGTTTCAGTGTGACATGATGGCCCCCACCGTTCTTGATATCTGCCATTTCTTAGGGCTTTCACCGCTTGGTACTCTTTTTACACCCAGCTACCCAGACCTTTCTGTTAAGTTTTCCCTTCCACCCTTAAATTCCTCATTCAGTGATTTTGTAAAGGCTAAAAATAAAAGGGAAGGCCACGTGAGACATCGAGAACTCTTTTCCTTTATTTTATACTGGTTGTGTAAATTTCTCTTTTGTGCATCATCTCAGCAGATCATGCCTGAGTTCGCCCCACTTGCAAAGGCCCTTGTTTTGAAGAAACGAATAGCCTTGGCCCCTTACCTTTTAGGCCATGTCTATAGAGCCTACTCCCAATTTTGTAAAAGACCTCTCGACATCAATCAGGGAGGCTCTCTCCGGGTGCTTCAACTCTGGCTCTTTGCATACTTTATTGACCTGCATCCTAAGTGCTTGAAGTTTTTAGTTCAAGACCCTAGCACTTACAGAGAAAAGTATGCTAGAGTTACTCTTTATCCTACTTCCTTTGCCTACTACCTCACCTTTTTTCATCAACTTCCTATTTCCCCAGCTGCCACCTTCTTTTGCCCCTTTGATGCCAACAAAGGACCAACTTGGCTGCAAACATTCTTGGCTGATAAAGAGTGTTCCATTCCATCACACAAAGATATGTGGGCTTCCATTTTGTTGCCGAGGAAACTATTCATTGGTACTTTAAACCCTCGAGCCTACAAGTGCATATCTGAGGTATATTACCCTTCTCAATTTGCTAGACAATTTGGGCTTTCTCAAGGAATTCCCATTCCACTCTGCAATCTCTTGAATGTCCATCTCACAGCCAGAGATCTAAGAGTACCCAAATCCAAACTAGAGGAGGCAACATTTAAGCTGTTGAACGACTTGAGTGAGTTCAAATTTACACATTTCATCCCCTCTGGTTTAGCTTTAAAGGGATTTCAAAATTGGTGGATAGCCAATATGGAAGTGCATCTAGCTATACATCCTCATGATTTACTGATAGGACTAGGTGTGCCTTCTAAGGCTAAACCAACAGTAGTCGAGAACATTCCCTCTCTTTCCACAACTGCCAAGACTGTTCCTACAGCCTCACCCCCTCCTACTAGAGTTACCAGAGCTGCTTCGAAAAAAAGTATGTATTTTCAGGTTTCTTTTCTTTTAGACTCTTTTGTTTGTTTCCTTTACATTTATACCTCTTGGTGTAGGGTCTCCACAAGAAGAATCTCCTAAAAGAGCTGAAGCTCTAGCTACTCTCAAAGACAAACATCAACAGAAAAAGAAAAGGAAGCTAATACTCACTCCTGAAGAGTCTGAATCTCAGATTGAAGAGAGAGAGATTGGGAAAGAGCAGGAAATACCATTACAGAGAAAAAAGAGAAAGAAGATGACTGTCTCTCCTTCTGATTTGGTCGAAGACCCCACTCATGAGGCAGCTGCCAAAGCAGTAGAGGAGGAACATTCCAAAGAAATAATTATTTTTCAAAGAGCTGAGAAAAGGCGACAGTAACAATTACTAAGGGATGAAATAGCTGCCACTGATGCAACCCAAAGGGAAACAATGAGAAGGCAACACACTGCCGAGCATTATTCCCTCCGTAATTCTCCCGTCATTGCCACCACCTCTGAAACCAGTAATTTCCTTTCATGTCTCCACTTTTTTTTCCCAAATTGTTGATATTGAGACTTAACATTGTTTTGTACTTCTTCCTTTGCAGTGACAACTACTGTGCCTATTCTCCCAATAAGGACTCCTTCAGTTTTGGTTGAAGTTGAACAATCTCAAAACGTGAAGCCTATTCAGATAATACTCCCACTTTCTGGCCCTATATTTCCCGTACCCTTCTTGCAGCCAAGTATTCCTATATCTCTTTCTTTTGGCTTAACTCCTTATTTTCCTCATTTATCCTTCGATTCAACTCAATTTGATTCTCTTTCGAGCCTTGCTTCTTCCCCCCTTCCTAAGGAAATTCCAGCTGCTACTTCATCTTTGATGATAGCTGATTCCTATAAAGAGGGTACTGGTAACCCTCCAGTTCATGGTCCATTATCTCTACCTATTTCCAGCCCCTCTTCCCTCGACCTATTGGTGGCCAGAACTATAAAGACTGCTAAAGATGCTCCACCCACTTCTCCTATTCCTATTCAGTCCTTTCTTCCTTCCACCAAAGCACTTTTTGCACCTTTCATGTCCACGGATGAGGTGGACATCTTCGAAGCTAGACTAGCTAGTCTCTTCAACATACCTTCCACCTCTCCAATGGCTAGCAATGAGACTGAGCCATTAGTTCTGGCTGATTCTCTGCTAAAAATTTTTTAGAGCTCTTCCACCAGTAGTAAGACTTCCTTGCCTCCAATAGACTTGGACAGCTGTCTGGAACTGCTGACATCCTTTTCGAGGATCCCTTTCGAAGCCTTACAGAGGCCTATAATAAGAAATGGCTTCCTCCAATGCTGCAAGATTATTGAGCAATCCGACATGACTGTCTCAGGTCATTTGTCTCAGGCGGCAGCCACCATTGATTTTTACATCAACATTTGTCATGCTGCCAAGGCTGTAGAGGAAAAATTGGTGAGAGACTAGAGCTTTGTTTCCAAAATACATACTGAAGTATCAGAGTTAAAGGAACAACATTCCTCTATCTCCCAATTTCGAACTCAACTATTGAAGAAGAAAGCTCAACTTGAAGATAAGCTATCCGCAGTTAACCAGGCCTTAGATCGAACTGTCACCAAATTGCAGATTACCAATCAAGGACTGGCCGACCAAAAGCAGAAAATGGCCACAGCCATCCAGTTGTTCCCATCACTTAAGAATAGAGCATCCATTGTAAAAGAACAACTGAGACAATGTACTGACTTTTGGGCCAATTTATAGCTAAATGTATTCAACTCTTTATGAAAAGCAAATTCTTATTTATCATTTGAATGTTCTTATGTTCTTTTACTCAGCATTTATTCTATTCCTTGTGTTTCCCATGTGGTTGGAAAATAAGGCTTCAAATATCTGCCATTAATCCTCTTGGGATGTACATATCCATTCAAAATTTTCAAATAATATGCTCCCGAAGGCAAGACTCTATAAATTTGATATGGTCCTTCCCAGTTAGGTGACCATTTGCCAAACTTGTGGCTTTTAATCCCTATTGGGAGTATTGTCTTCTATACCAAATCACCTTTATCAAAGCTGATGTACTTGACCTTTTTATTATAGTTTTTGGCTGCTTTCTTCTTTTGGAAAAGAATGTTATTTAATGCTAGAATTCTAGCTTCATCTATACTTTGTAACTCCAAGCACATACTCTGATGGTATTGCTCAAGATCTAACTGATCCTGGCATCTCACCCTCAAGGACTTAACATTAATTTTCACAGGTAGCACTGCATCATGCCCATACACTAAGGCATATGGAGTGATTCCTGTACTTGATCTTGGAGAAGTCCTATAAGCCCACAATACATCCAACAACAAGTTATGCCAATCCTTGGGATTATCTTCCACAACTTTCTGAATTACTTTTTTCAAAGACTTATTGGATGATTCAGCTTGACCATTGGCTTGTGCATAATAGGGTGTAGAATTAACAAGACTAATTCCAAACTCTGCTACAAAAGACTTCACCATTTTCCCATCAAATACAGTCCCATTATCAATAGTTATAGTCTATGGGATACCAAATCTATGGAGCAAATCTTCAATAAATCCAATGACTTCAGTCTGGTCTACAACCTTATATGGCTTAGCCTCGACCTATTTAGTGAAGTAATTTGTGGCCACTAAGATGAAACAATGATGCTTCGAAGAGGGTGGGTGTATTTTCCCTGTCATATCCATAGCCTATCCTCTGAATGGCCAAGGCTTTACAACTGCATGTAGATCAGTTATGGGCACATGTCTTATTGTGCCATACTTTTGGCATGCCTGGCAACCTCTAGCATATTCTATGCAGTCCTTGAGGATGGTTGACTAATAGTACGAATGTCTTCGAAGCAGCCATCTCATCTTCACACCAGGCTGATAAGCACCACAAATCCCTTCATGAACTTCAGCCATGGCTATCAAGGCTTCTTTTGGACCTAAACATTCCAATAATAAACCATCTATCCCCCTTTTGTAGGGAGCATTACCATACATTATGTATTATGGATTGCAATTTGATTTTTCTGCTGGCTTTCGAAGATGGGCCAGCCAGATACTGCATTATTGGATGCCTCTAATCTTGTAACGCCCTCAAAAATAAACCCATAATATATAACATTAACATGCATTGACAAAAGGAAACCAATTATCATTTCACCCATCAGAGTAATCTTATTAAAAGACATTACATGTAATAACGAAAGTAAATGCCCTACGGGCTTACATCTTTCCAAGCCAACACTTGGACACAAAAAATATGAGTACTAACTCATTTACACATTAAGCCCTAGGCTTAAGTTTACATGTAACATCAAATTAAAACAAAATAAATATCTAATCTAAACAGAGTCTTCAACTCCAAATCCATCCAAGCTAAGTCCTTGGAGGTAGCACATCACCTGAACCTGAAAATGATGTTCCCATATAGGGTGAGCCACAGCCCAGTAGAAAGATACTAAACCAAATATAAGCATTGAATAAAGCAATAGCATTCAATAGATGGTTAACATAATTATCAGTTTCACTTTCCATTATTTATTCAACTTTCCATTTATACCAACATGGCTCAGAACCTGGCCAAACTATAACAGTGAACTACATATCACATTAACATTTCTTCCATTTATCAACAAAACAAATGAGACTAAGGCTCATATCAAAACACTTCCATACTTCTCATTTGATACACATTTTAGTGTTGTATCAACAACATGTAAAAACACTTCAAATCAATAAGCACACATATAGTGATGCTAATGGAGTCCATCCCCTATCTCCTCCCAAACAAAATCCGGTTTAGAGGTCCATCCCCTATCTTCCCCTAAACCGTGGAGTACATCCCCTATCTCCTCCCAAACAAAATGCATATGCAACACACAATCAATACACGTATTTTATGTATTAATTCAATAGTCAAAATCAATGACTTAACCAATGTGATTAGTTTCAGTTTTCCCTAATCCACATGCAATGCCTACAACAATCACGACTATCCTCCACCGATAGCCCAAAACAGTTATTTCTAAACAGGAAATAAATGTATCAACAAATGTAAATTTAACATTTTCATAGGTGAGTAATTAAACTAACCAGCTACACCATTAAATCACTAAGTTCCCCAATTCCTTGAATTAAACTCAATTCCACATTTTTCCCTAAATTAATTATACAAATTAATTTATTTCAACCACTAGGGTTTTTCCCAAAATTACCAAACAACCCCAACATATCAAAATACTAGAACTTAGGACAAAACCTATAATATGGAGTAGGAAATCCCTACCTCGATGTAAATAACCCGAATGGAGAAGACGGAGATGACGACCCAAAGTCCAAAGTGCTCCAAATCCACAAACTCTTAGATTAAAACGAAGCTCTTGACTCACTCTATTCTTTTAATAAAGAACCTAGGGTAGAAACACCCTAAAAGGAGATGAAACCTAAGAGAGAAGGTGAGTGGAGGGAGAGAAAAGTCGTACCTAGGGTTTTGAATCAAAAGAATGTATAAAAAACTGAATTTTCCCCGCTGCTGCCTATTTAAATAAAACAGGCTCGCTTGAGCGAAGACTTGGTCGCTCGAGCGACCAGACACAAGAAATACTCGCTCGAGTGAAGGAAAGCTCGCTCGAGCCAACAATACGATGCTTCAGGTCTGCAACCCAGAAGCACGCTCGAGCGACAGAATTCTCGCTCGAGCGAAGGACTCGAAACTCGCTCGAGCGAAGGAAAGCTCGCTCGAGCCAAGAAACCCTGCTTTCAGGTCTATACTCGACACAATCGCTCGCTCGAGCGACCAACTCCTCGCTCGAGCGAAGACACAAAATTCTAGACAGCAACACTTGGTTTCCAAACCCAACCAACCTGTAACAAACCTGCCCAACACATCCTATAACTCAAGAATAGGAATGAAAGGACGACAACAACAAATACATAACAACGGAATCTACGGAACATAATTCCGGATACAACAATCAAATGGGAAAAGACCGGGGTCGCTATAACCTCCCCCCCTTAAAGAATTTCGTCCCCGAAATTAAGCATAAGTTTTTCAAAAACAGGTTTTTCTCAGATTCCAATGGTATTACATTACAATAATAAACAACTTGACCCATTTACCGGTCATTTCATCTCTTATCAAGAGGCATCTCACAATAAGTAAAACAATACGCATTTTAACTTGCATTATCAACATGCATTTCTTTCAATTTCAACAGTTTGCAATACACCTGATTCCCATTTCCACATCATATTCAATTTCATGATATAACTCCAATTCTACAATATATATTCAACATATGCAATGTTACCATAAACTTCCATAATGAGGCAAGTTTCAAAGTACTTCCATTAAACCAAAACATTCACAATATTTTACAACTTAAGACATATATATAATGTTCTTAAAGTTCATTAAAATTACGAAATTTCAATACATGATTACACATCAACAAACAAGTCTGGATATTTCTCGCGGACTTCTAACTCACGCTCCCAAGTGGCCTCCACTCCGTGATGTTTCCACAAAACCTTTACCAAAGGGATGGTCTTGCCTCGCAAAACTTGATCCCGCCTATCCAAAACCCGAACCGGTCTCTCCTCATACGAGACATCTTCGTCAACCTCTAAGTCGGTCCAATCCAACACATGTGATGGATCCGGCTCATACTTCCGAAGCATACTCACATGAAACACGTCATGTACTCCGGATAACTGCGGCGGCAAAGCTAAACGATAGGCAGCCTCGCCAATCCTCTCAAGGATCTCAAAAGGGCCAATAAACCGAGGGGACAACTTCCCGCTCTTCCCAAACCTCATCAATCCCCGCCTAGGTGATATCTTCAGAAAGACATGATCACCCACCTCAAACACCAAAGGTCTCCTCCTACGGTCGGCATAAGATTTCTGACGACTTGGGCTGTAACAAGCCTCCTACGGATAAGCTCAACTTTCTCCGTCGTTTCCCTCACCAACTCCGGACCCAACAAAGGTGCATCACCCACCTCGGCCCAACAAACTGGAGACCTACACGGTCGGCCATACAAGGCCTCAAACGGTGCCATACCGATACTAGACTGGAAACTGTTGTTGTAGGCAAACTCCACCAAAGGCAAGTGCCTCTCCCACGACCCACTGAAATCAAGAACACAACCCTGAAGCATATCCTCAAGGATCTGAATAGTACGCTCGGACTGCCCGTCAGTCTGAGGATGATAAGCCGTGCTAAAGGTCAACTTAGTGCCTAAGGCACTCTGCAAACTCTGCCACAACCTGGCAGTAAAACGAGGATCTCTATCTGAGACGATCGTCACTGGAACCCGTGCAACCTCACTATGTCCCGAATATACAAGTCGGCAAGATGATCTACCGAATCTCTCACGCGTATAGGAATGAAGTGCGCCGACTTAGTCAACCGGTCTACAACCACCCAAATAGCATCACTACCCCGCTGAGTCCTCGGAAGACCTACAACGAAGTCCATAGTGACATGCTCCCACTTCCACTCGGCAATAGGCAAGGGTTGTAACAAACCCGCTGGCCTCTGATGCTCGGCCTTCACTTGCTGACAAGTAAGGCACTTGGACACGAAAGCTGCCACATCTCTCTTCATACCCCGCCACCAAAACTGGCGACCCAAATCCCGATACATCTTAGTGCCTCCCGGATGCACCGCAAGGCGTGAATGATGAAACTCTCGGAGTACCTCCTCTCGGCAAGACTCCGGCACAAACAACGGTCTCGGTATCTCACACTCTAGTCGGGATACACCGTCAAACCCTTCTCAACCTTCCCATTGGAGATCTTCTCTCGAAGAGATTCCACCTCAAGGTCACCTCTCTGTGCCTCTAACACTCGAGTCACAAGTGTAGGCTGCGCAACAACAGAAAACAAGGCCGCAGCCTCAACGGATTCGCCCAGAAGCAAATCAAACTCCCCAAGTGCACCCAACATCTCCCATTCCCGGATGGCTATACTAGCTACGTCACCAACAGATTTCCTGCTAAGGGCATCGGCCACCACATTGGCCTTCCCCGGATGATAATGCAATTCGAAGTCATAATCCTCAATAAACTCCATCCACCTCCTCTGCCTCAAGTTCAAGTCTTTCTGTGTAAACAGATATTTCAGACTCTTATGATCCTAGAATACCTCGAATCTCTCACCATAAAGGTAATGCCTCCAAATCTTCAAGGCAAAGATCACACTGCTAACTCTAGGTCATGGGTAGGGTAATTCTTCTCGTGTATTTTCAACTGACGTGAGCCATAGGCTACCACTTTCCCTTCTTGCATCAACACACAATCCAAACCCTCTCGTAAGGCATCACAATAAACAGCATAACCCAACCCTCTCTCCGGAATAATCAAAACCGGAGCGGTGGTCAATCTAACCTTCAACTCCTGAAACGACTTTTCACAAGTCTCACTCCATACAAATTTGACTCCCTTCCGAGTCAATCTAGTCAACGGCGAAGCTAACCTGGAGAAATCCTTCACAAACCGTCGGTAGTACCCAGCTAATCCCAGAAAACTGCGGATCTCAAACACACTCTTAGGCTGTGCCCAATCTTGCACTGCCTCAATTTTGGATGAATCAACAGACACCCCTTCCCCAGAAACTACATGGCCTAAAAACTTCACCTCTTCTAGCCAGAACTCACATTTCCCAAACTTAGCATAAAGCTTATGGGCTCTAAGTAACTCAAGCACCACTCTCAAGTGCTCCTCGTGCTCCTCCTCTGAAGATGAATAGATAAGAATATCGTCTACAAAGACTACTACAAAACGATCCAAGAATTCCCGGAATATCCGGTTCATCAAGTCCATAAAGACTGCCGGTGCATTGGTGAGCCCAAATGGCATCACCAGAAACTCATAGTGGCCATACCGCGTACGGAATGCCGTCTTCGGAATATCCTCCTCCCTAACTCTCAACTGGTGGTAACCCGATCTCAAATCTATCTTAGAGAAACAACAGGAACCCTTCAAATGATCGAACAGATCATCTATATGAGGCATAGGGTACTTATTCTTGACCGTAGCCCGATTCAATTTCCGATAATCAATACACAATCTCAAAGCACCACCTTTCTTTTTAGCAAAGAGGGCCGGTCCTCCCCACGGCGAAACACTAGGACGTATATAGCTCTTATCTAGCAACTCCTGGAGTTGGATCTTCAACTCAACTAACTCAGCTGGGGCAAAACGATAAGGTGCCATAGAAATCGGCGTCGTGCCGGGCACTAAGTCAATAGAGAACTCAATCTCTCTGTGAGGTGGCAAACCGACAAGGTCCTCGGGAAAGACGTCCAAGTACTCACAAACCACTCTTGGCAACACAGTCTGGGTCTCATCACACTCACCACTCTCAAAGCTAGCAAGTAGACCACTAAGCTCACTCCGCCCTCGTGGATCATACCCTGGTGGCAAAACACTACCAACCCGGTCCCCCAAGAAATGGAAACATTCTCCGCTCACGGTACAACAAGTGACCCTCTGGCGGTAGCAATCAATAACTGCCCGGTATGACGATAGCCAGTCCATACCCAAAATAACATCAAAGCCCTTCATGGGCATAACTACAAAAGGAAACGGAAGCCTATGATCGGCGACCTCTATATCACAACCCCTAACACCTTGTTTCAAGATCAATTCACCCCCAAGAGGTGACACTACACAAATAGGAGATGCTAACTGTGCTAACTCCAACTCCAAAACAGATGCAAATGCAGCAGACACAAAGGAATGAGATGCACCCGTATCAATCAAAACACTAGCAACCGAATTGCAAAACAAGAAGGTACCTCTCACAACAGATGGAGCCGGTACAAGATCCTGCGCGGTAACAGCATACACGCGCCCAGACGATCTCTGATCAACCTGCTCACCCCTAGGAGCATAAGACTGCTGCACAGACTGGGACGATGAAGCCCCCTGATTGGCCCTCGAGGCCTGAACCGACTGAGCTGGCTGATGACTCTGAGTCTGCCTCAAACCAGATGCACCAGATGTGCCACTCAACTGCGGGCAATACCTCTTCATGTGCCCTGCCTGACCACACTGAAAACAAGAGAGCGGCTGGCCTCTACCCTGACTCTGGCTCTGAGATCGAGCCGAAGAAGATGCTGCTCTCTGTACTCCTCCCCTCTGAGGACAAACTGGAGACTTGTGGCCCAGCTGGCCACACTTGAAACAGGTAATGTCTCCCTGGCTGCCTTTCCCAGAACTAGCACTCGGCACTGGAAAAGTTGATCTAGAAAAACTACCCTGAGACTGCGGAGGGTTAAAACCCTTCTGTCTCCTGCCATCACTCTGTCCATCCTGACTCCTCTTGGAGCCTTTCTGCCCTTCCTCCTCCTCCTGCATCATGATCTCAGTATGGGCTGCAGCATCAACCAGACACCCATAATCTCGAATCATAGTCCCTACAACTCTTAACTTGAGGCCGCGCCTCAACTTCTTCTCGAACTCAATACAACGGCGTTCCTCAGACGCCACCAACTCAGGTGCAAACCTGGACAAGCTAGTAAATGCGGCCTCAAACTCGGCCACAGAAGAACTGTTTTGCTTAAGCTGGCAGAACTGCTCTCTCAACCTCTCCTTAACAGCTGAGGACAGGAACTTCTCCTGGAAAGCATTCACAAAAGCCTCCCACGTACCCCCTATACGACCCTTTGTAAACTTCCACCACTGACCCGCATCCCCCTTCAGTTGGAACGATGCCGAGGTCACTTTCAACCCCTCGTCTTCGATGCCAAGCATCTCAAACGTCTTCGTTGTCTGTTCGAGCCATTCATCTGCCTTAAGTGGCTCTTTAGGATCACCTAAAAATTCGTCTGGGTTAGACCGGAAGAACTCCCTCTTCAGAAAAGAAGGTCCTGCATCCGCAACAACAACCTGGGCTTGATTCTCAGCCTAAGAATGCCAACTGACTCCCTGAATGCCCCTGCTATCTCCGGGCCAAAGCCCCATAGCCTGCTGGCCTACCGGCTCGGCCACATTGGCCTGGCCAACTCCCTCCTGCACTGCCGGAATCTCCTCCGGTATAGGCATCTCCTGCCCACCACGCCTACCATGCCTACCACGTCCTCGTCCTCGTCCTCGTCCTGACATCCTAATAAAGGTAACAAAGACGTTAGCACATTAATAAGTGTGCCAAAACTATAACACTTGCGTCCTAATGCATTGGACAACAATAAGTCACTCCACGTAAGCACATAATCACATAAGCACTTACGAATTTCATTCCTGGATAATGATAGTCCCAAAGCGTTACTATAGTTCCGGTTGGAAGCAGCATTGATCAAGTGCCTTTCCAACAAGACTACTAGAAACTCAAGGGTCCAATCAACATCCTAGAAACTACATTCCATACCCACATAGTCACATAAATATGTTATCATATAAGCATATAACAGTACATCTAAGTCTCTATCAAACGAGACGAACCCATTGTGATACTAATCACTTCCCACGTACCCAAAGTATTCGAACCCGGTACGCTCTGATACCAAGTTGTAACGCCCTCAAAAATGAACCCATAATATATAACATTAACATGCATTGACAAAAGGAAACCAATTATCATTTCACCCATTAGAGTAATCTTATTAAAAGACATTACATGTAATAACGAAAGTAAATGCCCTACGGGCTTACATCTTTCCAAGCCAACACTTGGACACAAAAAATATGAGTACTAACTCATTTACACATTAAGCCCTAGGCTTGAGTTTACATGTAACATCAAATTAAAAAAAAAAAAATATCTAATCTAAACAGAGTCTTCAACTCCAAATCCATCCAAGCTAAGTCCTTGGAGGTAGCACATCACCTGAACCTGAAAATGATGTTCCCATATAGGGTGAGCCACAGCCCAGTAGAAAGATACTAAACCAAATATAAGCATTGAATAAAGCAATAGCATTTAATAGATGGTTAACATAATTATCAGTTTCACTTTCCATTATTTATTCAACTTTCCATTTATACCAACATGGCTCAGAACCTGGCCAGACTATAACAATGAACTACATATCACATTAACATTTCTTCCATTTATCAACAAAACAAATGAGACTAAGGCTCATATCAAAACACTTCCATACTTCTCATTTGATACACATTTTAGTGTTGTATCAACAACATGTAAAAACACTTCAAATCAATAAGCACACATATAGTGATGCTAATGGAGTCCATCCCCTATCTCCTCCCAAACAAAATCCGGTTTAGAGGTCCATCCCCTATCTTCCCCTAAACCGTGGAGTACATCCCCTATCTCCTCCCAAACAAAATGCATATGCAACACACAATCAATACACGTATTTTCTGTATTAATTCAATAGTCAAAATCAATGACTTAACCAATGTGATTAGTTTCAGTTTTCCCTAATCCACATGCAATGCCTACAACAATCACGACTATCCTCCACCGATAGCCCAAAACAGTTATTTCTAAACAGGAAATAAATGTATCAACAAATGTAAATTTAACATTTTCATAAGTGAGTAATTAAACTAACCAGCTACACCATTAAATCACTAAGTTCCCCAATTCCTTGAATTAAACTCAATTCCACATTTTTCCCTAAATTAATTATACAAATTAATTTATTTCAACCACTAGGGTTTTTCCCAAAATTACCAAACAACCCCCAACATATCAAAATACTAGAACTTAGGACAAAACCTATAATATGGAGTAGGAAATCCCTACCTCGATGTAAATAACCCGAATGGAGAAGATGGAGATGACGACCCAAAGTCCAAAGTGCTCCAAATCCACAAACTCTCAGATTAAAACGAAGCTCTTGACTCACTCTATCTTTTTAATAAAGAACCTAGGGTAGAAACACCCTAAAAGGAGATGAAACCTAAGAGAGAAGGTGAGTGGAGGGAGAGAAAAGTCGTACCTAGGATTTTGAATCAAAAGAATGTATAAAAAACTGAATTTTCCCCGCTGCTGCCTATTTAAATAAAACAGGCTCGCTCGAGCGAAGACTTGGTCGCTCGAGCGACCAGACACAAGAAATACTCGCTCGAGCGAAGGAAAGCTCGCTCGAGCCAACAATACGATGCTTCAGGTCTGCAACCCAAAAGCACGCTCAAGCGACAGAATTCTCGCTCGAGCGAAGGACTCAAAACTTGCTCGAGCGAAGGAAAGCTCGCTCGAGCCAAGAAACCCTGCTTTCAGGTCTATACTAGACGCAATTGCTCGCTCGAGCAACCAACTCCTCGCTTGAGCGAAGACACAAAATTCTGGACAGTAACACTTGGTTTCCAAACCCAACCAACCTGTAACATACCTGCCCAACACATCCTATAACTCAAGAATAGGGAATGAAAGGACGACAACAACAAATATATAACAACAGAATCTACGGAACATAAGTCCGGATACAACAATCAAATGGGAAAAGACCGGGGTCGCTATAAATCTTGTTCTTGTAAGTCATTATAATTGACTTCCAAGACCACATTCATTTTATTTAAAGGTGGTATTACTTTCTGATATGTTGTTTGGCTTATATCCCTTTGAGTATTATCCATTCTCTTAAAATTCGAAACTTTCTGAGCCACATCACTAGCTTTATTATTCAAGAATCTTAGGACATAAGTTACATTTACTATCTAAAATTGAGAAAGCAGATGTAATGCAACAACATAGTATGGCAACATGCTTATACTTTGACAATTAAAAATCCCTTTCACCTGGTTAACTACCAATTGAGAATCCCCAAATATGTCAACTACATGAGCTTGTAATCCAATAAGTATTTCCAGTCCCATTATTAAGGCTTCATATTCAGCTTGATTATTGGAACAAGTAATTTCATCTACTCTGAAACCATGTGTGGTTTCTACTCCTTGTGGTAACTTAATTACTATACCAATTCCAGTTAAACCATTGGCTTTCGATCCATCGAACCACATTTGCCATGGCTCAGCACTAGCCATACCAAGTTCCATTATCTCTTGGCTTTCTGTTTGACATGGATGGTCTGCCAAAAATTAGCTAAAACTTGTCCTTTTACTGCCTTTTGGGGGACATATTCTAGATGAAATTCTGATAAAGCTAGTATCCATTTGCCAATTCTTCCCCTCAACATAGGTCTAGATAACATATGTTTAACCAAATCTGTGGTCGCAATTACCAAGACAGTTGTAAGCAAAAGATAATATCTTAATTTTATTGCAGCAAAATACAACGCAAGGCACAGCTTTTCTACAGCTGAGTATTTACATTCACAAGAATTTAGAAACCTACTAAGGTAACAAATAGCTTGCTCCTTACCTTGTTCATTGTCTTGGGTTAAGAAAACTCCCAATGAATCTTCTGCTGTAGCTATGTACAACTTCAAAGGCTTATCACCCTTTGGTGCCATCAGTACTGGAGGATTGGCCAAGTAGGCTTTGATTCCTTCGAAGGCAGTTTGACGCTCTGCTGTCCACACAAACTCATCTTCATCTTTTAGCCTTAACAAGGAAGAAAATACTTTAGTTTTCCCTGCAGTATTAGAAATGAATCTTTAAAGAAAATTAACCTGTCCAAGGAACTTTTGTAATTCTTTCTTACTTGATGGAGGTCTGGCTTCAATGATGGCTTTGGCTTTATTCTAGTCAATCTATATTCCTTTCTTGTGTACTACATAGCCCAAGAAGTTTCCAGATGATACGCCAAAAGCACACTTGAGAGGATTGAGTTTCAACTTAAACTTTCTCATTCTTTCAAAAGCTGCTTCTAAGTTAAACAAATGTTCCTCCATGGATTGAGATTTCACTACAATGTCATCAATATAACACTCTAAATACCCTCCAATGAGGTCATGAAAGATAGTGTTCATAGCCCTCTGATATGTAGCTCCAGCATTCTTCAGGCCAAATGGCATTTTAACCCATTCGAAGGTGCTAATATTCTCAGGACATCTGAATGCTGTCTTGTGGACATCCTCCTCTGCAATGCAGATTTGGTTGTAACCAGAGTGGCCATCCATCATTGATAAAATTTGATGCCCTACTGAACTGCCTACCAATAAATCTACTATAGGCATAGGATACTAATCTTTTGGAGTTGCCAGATTCAAGTTTCTGAAATCGATGCATACCCTCATTTTACCATTCTTCTTAACTACAGGCACAATATTGGATAACCATTCAACATACCTGGCTGTCCTAATAAAGCCTGCCTTGAGGAGTTTAAGAATCTCCTCCTTGACTTTCTGAATCACTTCTGGACTTATTCTTCTTGGTTTTTGCTTGTATGGCTTGAAATTAGGCCTCATAGGGAGCTTATGTTCTACTAATGACCTATCCAATCCTGGTAGTTCATTATAAGACCATGCAAAACAATCTTTATATTTCTTCAAAACAACCAACAACTGGTCCCTGTCAAGAGCACTTAACCAAGCACTAATGTAGGTGGGCTGCTGTATGGAGCCTTCCCCTAGATTTACCTCTTCCAAGGGGTCTGTATCTGAGAACTCACTGATGCTTCTTCTTTGATTCCTTCTGACTTCGACGCAATCTCCTTGCTTTGTCCTGCTCTTAGTTTCTTTGGTTCAACATCTTTACTCTCCTTCTTATAAACAAAGTCTGTCCATATGGCATCCTCTTCTTGTATCTCCTAGATTTTTGTTTCTATGTCTAATGCACAGTATTTTCCCAAGGCCAAAACCCTGACCTGTTGCTGCTCCTGTTCACAGCCAATGACCCTGGTTTTTTCCTCTTGCTCTTACATCTTTTGGACTATCAACTTTATGTCCAATACTGAGAACTTAATTAAAGCCAAAGATCTGTCCTCCTGGGTTCCATCTTTTTGCCTACAACCAGAAATCATTGTCATCTTTAACGACAAACTCCTCATCAGCACTTTTTTGGACTAAGTGCTTCAGGTGTGCTAATTCCTCATCAGCCGTCACTTCGGTTGATCCATCAGGTTTTCTCAGTATACTGAGTGGTGTCACTCCTTCAGTATACAATTTAGCTTCTGCAAAATCTACACAAGTTATGAAGGGTTGAGGGTCTGCAATGATCTCCTCTGTCTCTCCATTGCACAAAGCCATCATGATTTTCTGATGTAAAGAGGAAGGCATACATTTTTTGGTGTGAATCCAATCTCTTCCAAGTAAAGAATTATACTTAGCATTGCTGTCGATAACGAAGAATGCAGTCATACAATTCCTAGTTCCCACACTTAGGTTGATGGGCAAAATTCCTTGGGCCATCTGTTTGTCTCCAGCAAAACCAGCAATGGTTGTACTGGCTGGGATTAGTCTGGGGTTCTTCTTTCCTAATTTCTTCAAAGAAGATTTTGGAAGCAGGTTTACTGCTGCTCCATTATCCACTAGTACCCGATTCATCTGTATCCCATTGAAAAAGGCCTTGATATACAAAGGTTTGACATGCTGTGTCATGGATGTCGTGGGATACTCAAAAGGGTATGAGAGGTTAATACTTACCTCTTCCTCACTCTCATCTTCAGTTTCTATTGGTGTGGCCACTTCGGATTCGTCTTGCACCATACTGACTTGTGAGTCCTCACTGGAAACTGGAATTGGGTCAATCTCCTAACCTTGGTTGCCATCTTCAGCTTGAAACTCATGTGGTAATATGAGCACCATATTCACTGACACCGGAGGAAACGAGCCAAATTGGATGACTGGTTGTACCTGCTTCTCTTCTTGGTCAACTTGCTTAACTACTTCAGAAGCATCTTCCATGCTGCATTCCGGTACCTCGGTACTAGTAACTTTCTTCGAATGGTCTGTTTTTGCTGGTTTTTCAACCAAAAATGTCTGCTCAGCCATGAAGGCTTCAAACATTTCTTCCTCAACCATCCCCTTCCTTTGGCCTGGGACGACTTCATCTTCTATCTCACTATCACTTTTCATCAAAGCTTTTTCCAATCTTGCCAAGCTGGATCTTTCCTTGGCCTTTAATTCGGAATGAACTTTAGCCAATTGCACCCTGCTGCAACTCCTTTTGTCTGGAAGAGTCAATTTTAGATTATGGTTTGACTTTGAATCTTCTTCTCCTTCTGCCTGGTTCTTTAGCTGAACCAATGAAGAGCTTACTCCACTCTTTTTCAGATCCTTCTGGTACTGAGTGTACCTTCGTTGGATCTTCCTTCTTTGGGACCTAGAAATCACTAGGACCATGTTTGGTTCCTTTGTTTTTGGGTGCTTAAGCAATACCCAATTGTTTGAAGCCACCAAAGGAGGTTTGACCATCCTACCTTGGTATCCAACAACATTTCTTCGGGTAGACATCTCCCTAGGTTTGTTCTGCATGATAAACCAATCTGAAACTCTAGGTACCTATGAACCTACTGACCCGGTTATTGAACTGTCTCTCTCTTCCTTCAAAGCCAATTTCGAAGCTTGCTGTAAAGGCCATTATCTGGCCCTGATTACCTGTCTTAGGACTAATTCAACCCTTCCATGAAGGTGGTCATTTTTCCTTTTATGTAAGGCTAGTCTAGGGGGCCAATCCCTGGCTTTGATCCCATAAACTGAACCCTTCTCTGGTCTTCTTTCAAGCTGATTGCTCTCCATCCTGTAATAATTAGGTGGTCTAGACTCGTGTAGAGGTCTCTTGCCTTTGGAGTGCATTCTAGCGGCTGTTGGCTCAGCCATTAATGGTTGTTGCCTGATGCCAGTTAGATATGGCATTTTGTTATAAGCATTGGTTGGTTTAGGACGCCTCTGCACATCCTTGTAGTATTACTTCCCATCAATCGGAAGCCCTTTCAACCACTTGTAGCTCAACCTACATCTGGAACATATTCTTTGCATGACGGCTGCCTCTAAAGAATCATCATCCAGTACCTCTTCATCAGAGTCTTCCCTCTGGTATGGAAAACCTTGTCCAATAGCTGGTAGGCTTTTAGCATCTTTCTTGATAGTGGTCTGGCTGGCAACATGCATTTGCACATTGACCTCTTCCAATTCTTTCAGGGACAAGTTCTGGAAGTCTGGCATAATAACATTGGCTGTCACTTCTCCAATTTTTGGGAATGGATTAGTGTCAATCCCCATAACCTTTTCTGCTTTAGCTGGGAATTTTAGACTCCCCTTTCGAATCTGCTCTTGGATCCTGTCTCGAAAAACAATACAATTTTTAGTTGAGTGAGACCAAGAATTATGTCATTTACAATACACCTTTCCTTTAAGTTCCTCTGGAGACGGAATCTTAACTCCTTTTGGTAACTTCAGGAAATTTGCAGCAAGTAAATGATCAAAAATGTCATCTACCTTTGTTCAATCAAAAGAGTATTTCCTATGAAGGTCTTTCTTTTTAAACTGTTGGTCTATTGTTGTATCTTTATGAATTAATGCTTCACAGATCACAGGTTCTTTCCCTACAATCTCCGCTGCATCAATCTCATAATTAGGATCTTTATAATACGTCTTGTATAATGCATTACTTCGATCTTGCTCTTCTTCTAGTAATACTTCATATCTAGACACCTTATAGGTCAGTTCCACGAAGTCCCTAAACTGAGTTGAGTCAAACTTCTTTCGAAACCTAAACTCCAAACCATTCTGAGCCAATCTCACGAATTCAGGCTCTGGTAAGATAACCCTACATTTGTTTCGTGCTCTTTTGAATCTGGCAACGAATTGAGCAGCCTTTTCATCTGGCCTTTGACACAACCTTGCCAAGTCTGCCATAGAAACCTCTGGCTTTGTTTGGAAGAACTGGGCATGAAATGTCTCCTCCATCTGTTGCCAAGTTTGGATATAGCCAGGTGTAAGGTTAATATATCATACGAAGGCTGCCCCAGTTAAAGAGTTTGGGAACAATCTCAACTTCATGTAATCATTATTAGTAAATTCACCACAATGAACAACGAACCTAGCAATATGCTCTACTGTTGACTGGTTTCCATTCCCATAAAAAAGAGCGAAGTCAGGAATCCTAAATCCTCTTAGGTATTCATGTACCTTATCTACCCATTCTGGATATGGCTTCCTGTACACAGGAGTTTGAACCCCCCGAGCCATTGGTCCACACATCTCTCTCACAACGTCAGCAATTTGGTCCCTAGGAACCATATTTTGTGCTTCTTGAACCAATATTGGAGGAACAAATACAGGATTTGGTGGACAACCTTGTGCCTGAGGTCCTCTTGGTCCATAAGGTGGCATATTTGGGACTGGTTGTCCCTGTGGTGCTGGCTACTGTTGAGGGTATGGATGACCCTTTTGAGCCTGCCCTGCGAAAGGTGTTGAAATAGGTGTCATGTCTTTTCCAGTTGTAGAAAAACCTTCCAACCCCCCGGGTATAAATTCAAACAAAGGATTAGTGAACCCCCTCGTACCAGGTATGGCTTCGAACATGGGATTTGGAACCATCCTTATGCCATTTTCTTGTGTTGGGCCAAATCCACCAATTTGCATGGCTTCACTGTTAAGTAATGAGGCATTTTGACTTGCCATAGGCCTCGAAATAGGTTCATACCAAGATTGAGGTGATGGTCTTTCATAGTTTTGGTTACTAGTTTGACCATTAGAATGTCCATTAATTTGCATAGACTGTTTATCTCTAGCCAATCTTTGCTGAGGGACATTTGAAATTTCCTCTATGTGTCTTGCGTTTGTTGGTTAGTGGGTATTCATTCGATCCATGAAGGATGTTGCCTATCTTTCCATTGTGTTTGTTAACTGCTGTCCCATGGCATCTACTAAACCACCCCATAGATTGATTGGCTGAGTAGATGGAACAGTGGATAGTTCAATTCCTTGGCTTCGTCCAACATTTTGAACATGTGGTACTTGTTCCGAAGTGCTGGTCTGTTCGACCATAGGTTTTGATAGAACAGGTACTTCCACAAGATGTGTTATCACATTACCCTCTGGATTAGGTACTTCTACCTCTCCTTCCACGCCTTCTTCCAAGCATTCATTTTCTCCTTATCTCCTACGTCTAGCCATTTCAATTAGTCCCACTAGGCGTGCCAAAAATATATGTTGGTTTTTTGGTTTTCTAAGGTTATTACAGTAATTGTGAGCGTGCCAGTAAGGATCAATCAGTCCTTACAGAAATTTAATTGCCAACTAATTATCAAATGATTGTGTTTTAGTTCTTTCAGCATCAATGAAGAGGACTTTTACTGGCGACTTTACTTAGGAGAATTAAACTGACAATAATTAAATGAAGAACAATTGCAGTATTTCATTAAGTAAAAAATTAAAACTTACAATGATCCAACTCAGCCTCGTAGAGGTTTACAGCAACAATTTACTTGAAACTACTCTTATAAACGAAATGCAGTACAGGAATCTGAAGTACAGAAATATAAAAGACAAGAAATGTAAAAATTGGAAGGAAAAATAAAGAAGATAAACTAGTTTTTGGGTCTGAGTTCCGGGGATTCTTTCTGGGGCCTTTTCTGCTATTTATACTTCTCAAAGACAACCGTTGAACTGCATTTCTAACCGTCGAATTGCCCCTCCATGATCACTGATCATGTTTCCTCACAATTAGCTCCACTACACCATGTCTGCAGTTAGGCTTCCCTATTAATTTTGAATTCAAATGTACGAATAACCGTTAGAGCCACGTCATCTTAAATCCCTTTGCCAATCCGGTGTTACACAAATCCATTATAACCAATGCTAACTGCTACGTGTGTGATTATGATTGAAGACTTGAATAGTCTTCCCGTATTACCCTTATTCTGCCACGCGTTAAATTGTAATTGGTTTATACAAAATATGTAGCCAACATATATATATATATATATATATATATGATGTTGATACCAAAAAAAAAAAAACAAGGACATGTTATTTATATATTTTTTTTTCATCTTATTTTCACTTTTTATAGTAGTAGAAATTTATATTATAATTTTTGCTTAGTTTTGTGATAGTATATATATGTTCACCCCTTATACGAAAATTATGGGTCCGTTCCTATTCATCAAGCATGTCAATAATGAAAAAAATTAAATTAATCGGGCATTCATAATCACATGATTAGGTGTTAATTGTTTTTAAAAAAATTATTGAAATTACTTTTTTAAAAACAAATGTGATCAAATTTTTTAAAAAACAACTAAAACCTTATCACGGGATTACAGATTTCTGATTGACTTGATTTTTTTAGAATGATTGAATTGAATTATTTAATTTATATTACTGAAATACCTTTAAATTGAATTGGATTGAATTGAATTACCTTTAAATTGAATTATTGAATTTATATTACTGAAATATATAATTGTTAAATCATTGAAATTTTTTTATATATTTTTTTTTTAATTTATATTACGGTTAAGGATCGTGATTTGCATTGGAAGTATGTTTAGATACATGTCATTAGCTAGTAATACAAATAATAATCACTTGAGCAAGGGTTCACCGTTGCCAGCTATGCCACATTGACAGATCACAAAATATAGCTCCCCACGGATTGCTTATGAGAGAAATTGTAAATAAATGGAAAGATAATAATAATAATAATAATAATAATAATAATAATAATAATAATAATAATAATAATAATAATGGGAGTGTCAAAAAGAATTTCAAAAGACATGAAAAGTCCCCAAAAAAAAATATTTATAAAAATATAGAATTTGCTTTATTAAAAAATAAATTAATAAAAAGTACTCTTGAATTATCAAAATTAAAAAAGAAATTTCAAAAGACATGTAAGGCATCGGCCACTCCTGAGTGTACAAGTACTCGATGACCCCACAAATTCAATGGCTCAAATTATTAATGTGGTTTCGAAATGTGGCCTATAAGCCCAACAATTCCATGCAGTTGGCCTAATCCAACAGCAACAAAACTAATTCTTAAAAATGAATGATAGGAACAAAATATTTAACAAATTAATGGGATGTCTCTAACATAAAAGTAATGAAATGTTCGAAAGTAATTTATAATCAAATGGAATCTTTGAACCCACAACTCTGGTGGTCGGCGACTAGACGCTGATCAGTATTGTGACGATTTTCTACCACTACAACCACCACTAATCCTCCAACTAGTTCATGTCACAACACAACTAGTTCATGTCACAACACAAACCACGAGGAAAAAAAGGTTGGTATAAAGGTAGGCCCTTTTTGAGAACATAGTTTTTACTCATTTTTTTTGGTTCATAGCAAAAATTAAAAGTTGATTTTTTTAACTTTTTTTTCATTTGAGAAGTTGATTTTTAGTTAATGGTAAAATTACAATTCTACCTTTCATGCGTCAAAATGTGCTATATGCTTGAAGTTATAAATATTTTAAATTAAATGGGGATAATTTGGTCATTTAATTGTGATTTGATATTATAAATAAATATTAATAAAAAAAGTCAAAAATAACTTTTTACTAACTTCCTAAATTATTTGTTTAAAAAAATTAAAAACTTAATTAAAAATTAAAAAATCACTTTTCACCATCTTTCAAATTAGGCCTAATCACCTTGCAAATACGACATGTGCATGAAGCAAGTGTAATCTATGCCCGTTGCGAGTACAAAATGTACTTCAACCCAAAGTTAGGAGTGGCAAAGACAAACATGGTAATTGTGACAGGTGGCCAGCCTTATAATTATAAAAGGGGAAGAAAGAAAAAGCGAGAAATTTTGATCAGAAATGATACATTTTTTAAATTTATGAGTTTTAAAAGAATATTAATGATTGAAAAAAATTAAATAAAAAAAAAAAAGAAATCAAGGCCAAAATATTATATCACATGAGACTCACACACTAATTAAAAATATTAGAGCTCTTAATTTAAAACTTTCAATCTTTTTTCAATTTTGATAATTCGAGGGTACTTTTAATTAATTTATTTTTTAATAAAGCAAATTCTATATTTTTATAAATATTTTTTTTTTTGACTTTTCATGTCTTTTGAAATTCTTATTGACACTCACATTATTATTATTATCTTTCCATTTATTTACAATTTCTCTCATAAGCAATCCGTGGGGACCTATATTTTTGTGATCTGTCAATGTGGCATAGCTGGCAAAAGTGAACCCTTGCTTAAGTGATTATTTGTATTACTAGCTACTGACATGTACTTAAACATACTTCCAATGCAAATCACGATCCTTAACCTTAATATAAATTAAATATATATATATATATATATATATTTCAATGATTTAACAATTATATATTTCAGTAATATAAATTAAATAATTCAATTTAAAGGTAATATTCATTTTTTTTTCTTTCACGACTTTGTTTCACTTCTTAAGTATATTGATGTGACCAAAATCATATGTATATGTAGGATTCATATTATTTAATAAATAATAGAACTAAACAAGCTAAATACAAAATCACATAAGAAATTAATAGTTGCAGTATAATGTTATGGTGATATATAATAGCCATCTAATATTTATATCTATAAAAATTACAACCTATACAAATTAGCAATATTAATATTTTAACAACTATAAAAAAAAAAAAAAAATGTAACACTTTTTTGCCTTTCAACAATTTGACAAATTGAAAATGACAAATTTGGGGTACAAAATTTAATATATATAGTAATCAAACAAAAAATGACACTCCTAAATTGAACATTGCTACTAAAATTAATTAGCGGTGCCAATTTAATTAGTGACACACCTAAACAATAACTTGTATTACATTCAAGTTCTCCAATGAAACAATGAGAATAAAGTTGAGAACACTACAAATCCGCTACGTGAACGTCGAAGATTTAAGTTATTAATTGAACCAAAATAGCACATTATCTTATACTCTTACAACTTGTAGCACATCCAAGCCCACTGTGTTTATAGGCAATGAGGTAACACCAAAACACATTGACAGGCCTACAAAGTAACAACACTCAAACTATTCTAGTCTTTGCTTAGTTCGGAATTTTCAAAAATAATTTTTTGAATTTTTAATTCGTATTTTTGTTTTTAGTTTTTTTTTTTAATTTTTAATAATTTTTTTTTTTAAGTTTTTAGATTTACTTAATGTAGATACACTTTAAAAAGTACGAAATTTGTACAAAACATTCTCAAAAATTTATTGAATACAAAAAAATACAAAACTTATGTAAATTTTCATATTTTGTTGTATTAAATTTAAAAAAAATAAATATATATATATATATATATATCTATATAATAAAGTAGGAATGTTTTTGAAAATATGTTAGAGACAATTGTCCTACTAGGACATTTCAATGGTTATGATTCATTTGTCTATTCAAATAGATGGCTGAGATTACCCCTTAAATATATATCAATATATATCTACACTTACTTCCCGCCCAAAGAGTGAGCTTCCTACTTACCCACGTCTCCCCTCTATTCCATCTTTATCTCTCTCTTCTCACCTTCCCGCGTGCCCACGTCTCCCCTCCGTTCTATCTTTATCCTTATCCCTTCTCTGTTCTCACCCACCCCATTCCCTCTTTGTGCCTGTTTGGTGCAGCTTAAAAGCTGTTTATTTCAGCTTTCAGCTTAATTTAAGCTATTTTGATGTGTTTGGTTTAGCTTATAGCTTTTTGGAAGTCAGAAATCAGCTTATTCTTTGAGTGGGGCAGGAGATGCTTAATTTATAAGTCAGAAATCAGCTTATGTTCATAGTTATAAGTTATAAGTTGTTTAGGCATAAGCTATAAGCACTTTCCCACAGCTCTACCAAACAGGGCCTTTATCTCTCTCTCCCTCTCGTTCTTCTTCTTCCATACCCAGTGTGCCAAGTTCTGCTACCGACGCTAATCTTCATCGCAAGGTAAAATTCCCTTACAACATTTTTGCCTTCAGTATTGTTTCGATTTCAGTATTGTTTTACCCCCGTTCTCGATTTCAGTCTTTTTTTGCCCCATTATTTCCTCCGATTTCTTTTCTCTTTTGGGGGGTTTTGAGAAAGAAAACCTAGAAAAATAAATTGACAGAGATTGTATCTTTAAGATCACTCTGGTATTTTCTGATTTCAATATCACTCTGCTATTCTCTGATTTCAATTGCTTTCAATTGTAAACTGATTCAATTGTTCTTGCGATCATAGTTTCATTCACAAACTGATTAAATGTTCTTTTATCTCTCTGCTCTCCAGGCCTGTTCTTCTTTGGTATTTTTTGATTATCTTTATCGGTATTTTCTGATTATCTATCTTTATTTCTTCATGTCAAGCTTCTTTATTTTTTATTTTCATCAGTTGACTGGTCTAAATCTTTTTAGTGTATTATTGAATACCGATTTGACGATTTCTTTGTCCGAAAGCACAGGCGGTGGATCCATCAGTTTGGGCACAGGAAGGAGGATGTCCTAAAGCACACCTTGGAGTTTCCGACTTCCTCTGTTTCTCAACCGCTCAGGTGTGTGTATATTCATTCCTAAACTTTCATCCCCGTAATTTAATCTTATATTTTCTTCATTCTGTATGTATTTAAGTTTATAGATATGTGTGTTTATGCTTACTTGGTGTAATTGTGTTTGTGTTGACCAATTGTTGGAAATTTGGTTATTCAATCGTCATGGTCTACTTTTAATTTTCAGTTTTGGGATGTTTTAAGCATATTTTTTGTCAAATTATGCAAGATTGGTTTTTTTGAATAAATGGGTATTGATATTACCCAGATGGGTATGCATTAGTAATATCAATTTGGGTTTACTTGCATTGCAGGAACTTCTTCATGAATTTGTAATTCTTTTGTAAAAAAGCCATTGAATGGCTCTCTCTCTCTTTCATTTACAAACTGATAAATTCTTGCTATCACTCTGTTCTTGCTTCCAATTGATCTCACAAACGATCTATCTATCTTTATTTCTTCATGTCAAGCTACTTTATTTTTTATTTTCATCATTTGACTGGTCTGAATCTTTTTATATGAACAATGTGCTACAATCCTTGATTACTCTTTTCACCCCATTTTCCCCTTCCCCTCTTCCACTGACGTGCTTTGTAATTGTTAATCGTATTTATTCCCTTATTAAGAAGTAGGATAGTACCTTTACAGTGCTATTGTCCTAAGATTGATTGCTATGCCTACTTGACAAGTCAGAATACTTTCCATCAAGGCTTAAATTGGATTCTGCACTCCATTTTTTTTGTTCATGATTGGTGTGTCCTTTGATATCACATTGTTGATTGCTTATGCAAATAAAGGTGGTGATAAGTAATATTTTATGGATTGATGCTCATTATTGTGGGATCTGTGCTTCTTATAATGTGTTTTTGAATGTTTTAGGTGTTGGTTGATGCTCATCAAGGCTTAAACATTCATTTAAAACATTCAACAATGATCTTCATGATCTTCACAAACGATCATAGTTTTATTTAATTATTGATAATTTTATATATCTCAAAGCATCTTTATAAAACATATTTTTGTAATCTGTTAATAAATAAAAATTTATTAGTGACAACATTTAAATAGAAAAATTGTCAGTAAATCCAAGTTGAGGGGTGCATTAAGTATTAGACCCAAGCTTTGGTCTTTGTTGTTTATAAAGACTCATAACACTTCTGAGTTGGTAAGGAAAAACATGTGATGCTAGGGATAATTTTTAACATTTTTACCCTCTATTTGGACCAAAAAAAATTTTAAAATGCATAACTTAAGTTATTCAAATCTATTTTTAACAAAATTAATATAGGTAGATTTGTCTTTTTGATATCTTTCAAATAATAAGATCAATATTGAATATGAAATTTAAAAATAAATAAATAATAGATTGATTTTTCGATTAATTAAAAAACACTCAAAACCACTTTCGGTAATTTTGAATGGATAGATCTCACAACAAAAAAATAAATAAATAAATAATTGGAATAAAAACAATTGTCTAAAACAGAATAACAAGCATAAAGTTATGAGTTATTGAGATTTTAACATCATAAGCGATTTTTTTTTGCATCTTCATATACATATTTGTTTAAATTATTTGAATTTTACTGTCTAAATTATTTTAACTTTGTCCCATATTTGAACCTATCGGTCCAAATCATTTTAACATGTTTCAATAATTTTAACCTATCTGTACAAATTATTTTAACCATGTATGCTAATATTTTTACATGTTTGTGCAAATTTTTTAAACATATTTGTTCCCATATTGTTAAAAATGTTTGTCCCCATATTGTTAACTTTTGTGTCCAAATTATTTTAACATATGTATATCAATATTTTTACCTATCTGTCCAAATTTTTTAAAATTATCTGTCCCAATATTTGAACTTATCTATCCAAATAATTTTAATATATGTGTCCAAATTATTTTAATCTATCAGTACAAATTATTTTAAGCCATGTATATTGCAACTCTTTTGAACTTATTTATACCCATATTTAAACCGATCTGTCCAAATTATTTTAACTTATGTATGCCAATATTTTTTTTTTCTATTTGTAAATTTTTTTTGAACCTATTTGTCCAAATTATTTTAACATATCTTCTCATATTCTTAACCTATCTATCCACTTATTTTAATTAATAAATTTTTACTTATATGTTTAAAATATTTTAATTTATTTGTTTTCAAAATTGAAAAATACATACATCAATTTGGACAGATAGAGATACTTGAAACTTAAAAAACAAACATTTGTGGGATTACATCTTTAACATGTCATAACTTTACACTTGGTAATCTATTTTGGATAAATTTTGTTTTGTTTTTAGATCTATGCATATGAAACTGTGGAAGGCGATTTTGAGTGTTTACTTCCGCCAAAAAAAAATATATATATTCAATATTAGTCTTATTTGAAAGATCTTGTAAAAACGAATTTACAGCTATCAATTTTATTAATTTTTTTTTGTAAAACTCAAGTTATGAGAAGCAACTTTTAATTATTCGAAACGTTCATATTGTAAGGTCCGTTCAGTAGATCATCTATAAAAATAAAAATAAAAAATTAATTGGATATCTTTAGTCCCATGATCAATTTTTAATTGTTTTGGAAGGCATATAGTCCCCTGTTATAGGACCTGTTATAAGTCTTACATTGTTGCTGATTAGAGCATGTTCACAATCGATTTTGTAGTGTGTTCTTATATGTCTTCCAATATGTTTGTTCCTGTTAGCCAGTGTGTTACTTCCACCAAGTAATACAATCGATTGAGAACACACTGTATAGCCAGTTTTCTTTCTAACTATATATGCCTTCCAAAGGCACCTCAATCGATTGTATTCTTTTCATTTTGCATTATGAATTTGGGTTGTTTGTTCCATTTTTTTTTTTTTTTTTGGAAATGTTCCTTTGTATTTTTCAATGTGTTGGGTTAGTTTTACTTGAGAGTTAATACAAATTGCTGATTAAACTTCTTTTTTTTTTTTTTTTTGTGGCATACGTTTATGTTTGGACTTTCTAAATGATAATGATAAATTTAAATTTAATTTCAACACTATAAAATTGAAATCAGTTGGGGAAGAGAAGAGTTCAAATTTGGACAATTGTTGTGTTCCCATTTTAATACTCTTCATGTTGCTATGGTTGATTTTAATTTTATCATTTTAACGTGATTGTTAAAATACATCATCGAACAACCATAATTATATAACCAAACATTTCAGGTTGAAGTACAATAGTTATGGACAATATCACTATTTTCGGTCAAATAAGTGTTCTTTTATTTTTCTTTTTTTTTTTATTTTTTTTTTCTTCCCTCCATAGAAATTTAAATACCTCTCTTATAATGTAAGGCCTATTTATTTATTTATTTTAAACTAATCATATCTAATTTTCTTCTAATAAATGCTTTTTCCCTCATACTTTATAGGTGAATGAAGACTTACATCGAACGGTAATATCAAGAAAGAAATGATTTTTTTTTCTTATTTATGTGTACAAAATTTTATTTATCACTCTAAAGTTTTTGTATATATAGATTCAATTTCTTGAAAAAAAAATGTTAATATTGTTATCCACGATGAGCGTGACCTTAATACTATTCGCATTCGTGAGGTAAGCCTACAAATAACTTATATTTGCATGCATTTTCTTATCATTTTAAAAATATATTTGAATTATATATTCTACTTATTTTTTATGGGGAAAGGAAAAGGAAAAACACAAAGCAATATCAAAAAAGACAGAAAAGGCTATCCCTTCTGGCAAAGGAAAGGAACATGCAAATCAAGTAGTATGGTTTCTCAACATTTTTAAAAAGTTTGTTTTTCGAATATTTATTATTATTTTTTATATAGATTTTTTTTAGAATTGCATAGTGTCATATACTCTTTTTTATGTATATTTTTATGAGTTATTGTTTTTAAAATATTTATTCAATTGTTTTCATTGATTGTAAAATATTTTTCTAAACCATGTTAAAGTAAACATTTGTACAACATGTTAATGCATTTGTCTGAACATTAATTTGAACACATGTTGCAGTTACAACATAGCATAATAAACATATAAGAGAAGAAAACGAAAAATGAAATGAAGTTTTTAATTATAGAATATAGATTTTTTTTTAATTTTAATTTTAATTTTAATTTTAATTTTAATTTTACTTATAATATAACAGAAAAAACACGAAGAACGAAGAGGGAAGCGGAAACTACAAAACATTACACACTAATATTCACATTGTACGTACTCAATGATCTAATATTTATCTTTTCAACGTAGGACAAAAAAGATGAGTATAATTAGCAACATGAGTGTGGTCTCTAAAAAAAATAATAAAGCCACGCAGAATCATAGGAGGTGTATGGAAGGTTGGTTAATTTAGTAAGTTATTTTAATTTTTTGGTTACTTTAGTAGGTTAAAATAATTATGTTTAGCAAGATTGTTCAATTTTTTAATAATTAGTATCATGTATATGAGAAAAAAAATGTAAAATGATTAAATACATTTTTAACTTATTTTTTCTTTTAATATTATTTTAATCAAAAAAATATTTAAATACATACGACTCAAAAAATGTTTGAGGTGACATTGTTTAAATACATTATAGATATATATAGATTTTTCTCATAAATACACTAAAGTTTATATATGATTCAACTCAAACCACATTTTAAAATTTTAAAAATGTGTTAACATACGGCGATTTTAAATTCTATACTTTTTTAGATGGTGAAATTCTATAAAAAATTCAAATATGAATTAATATTTTAACTTAAACTTTTAGCAATGAATTTGATAAATTACATTTTAACTTAAACGAACCGCCATCGTACGATACCTGCTGAAGTCACGGCCGACGGTGGTGTTGCTGTAGATGGTGGAGGAAGTCTTATGTGTGGAGTTTTATATTGCAGTGAAATTATTATCGTCTTGAATTGATTTATTATAATTGATTTCTGTAGCAATGAAATTATTATCATTTTGAATTAATTTTTTTGTAAAGGATGTGATACCAATATTAATAATTTATGTTAATTGATTTTTGTAGAATATGTGTACCAATATTATTTACACCGTGCCTTTAGGCACTGGTATACACTAGATGGATAGTGTCTTTTTGGCATTTGGTGAAATTCCATGAGTTTTTTTCCTCCCTTTTTAAATTTTATCAATACACGCATTGGTTCTTATGTGACTAACAACTCAACCGAGCGAAGAAGAAAAGTTAGTTAAACTTTTGAGAACAAATACATGATAAAAGGGAAGCAAGAGATGGGACAATCTTCATATTTTATGCATCTAATTATATAATATTCTCATTTTAGGCACACAATGATAATGTGTTATCAAAAGCTGCATTGGCTCAACGTGCACGGCGAGAACGTGAAAAAAATCAAAACTCATGTTCTGCATACCAATTAGGACAACGCATGCGACGAGAACGAGAGAGATCAAATGAATGTATTAACCCAAGACAACCTTCTGTAACACCCAATTGGTAAACAACTCAGTTTAATTCTTGAAATATATACTCTTACTATTACCACTTTATTATACAGATTTTAATTTATTCACAATCCATTTTTGTAGGCCTGCTCCTACAACCCCATCTAGAAATGTTGGTGTGGTCATCCGTGATGAGCATGACCTTAATGTTATTCGTGTTCGTGCGGTAAGTACAAAATCAAGTAAAACATTGTATGTATTTTTATTTATATAAGATTTTTTTAAATCTTTTCAATATTTTATTTATATTTGTTAGGCAAAAGAAAAAGAAAAGGTCAACCCAATATCTAAGGGAAAAGAAAAGGTGACTCATTCTGGCAAGAAAATGACAAATGCATGTCAAGTGGTATATATTCCTTTTAAAAATATGAAGCAAAACTATGTGAATTTGTTGCTTTATGTTTCTGCCCGTAGAATGATTGTAATATATTTTCCTATAATTTGCTATTATTTATATGTGTTTTCCAAATTTATTTATTTTTATTTAGCATAGATACATGTGCATTTATAATGTAACATGTGAAAAGAATAAGAAAAAAAAACGAAGAAATAAAGACAAACTATGTAATGAAAGAATAAACTAAATAAGATAGATTTTTATTTCTTCTTTATTTTTTTTGATAAAAAACAAAATGCATAAAGAAAGAAATAAATACAGATAACACTATTAAAGGTATAAAACAAATAAAATATAAAACAAAATTAAGAGAAACAAAATAAACAAGAAGATATTTCATGTTAAGTACAAAATATTCACATATTTTGCACCAATGACAAAATATTTTCATTTTAGGCACAAAATGATAATGTAATATCAAAAGCTGCATTGGCCCAACGTGCACGACGAGAGCGTGAAAAAAATGAAAAGTCATACTTTCAATGCTCGCAACGAGAACAAGAGGGATCAGAAGAATGTATTCAACCAATACACCCTTCTTTAGCACCAAATCGTCGCAATCGCGCTTGCCTGGAATGGGAAACAATAACTGAAGATTCTTATTTGGCACAAAAACGAACAATGGTTGCCCATCATTCTACATGTTCGTTTTCTATGCCAAGCACATCTTTACCTCCACAAAGGAATCGGTAAACTACTATGTCTAATCTTGAAATACATACTCTTACCATTTTGTTTTATAGAATTTTATTTATACACAAATATTCGTAGGTCTACTCCTATAAATCAATTTCTTCAAGAAGATCTATGTACTGATGATGAATTAGAAGATATGCCTATGAGTACATCAATTGATGCCCGAGCACACAACGATTCTTGCCGCCATTATCTTGGCAAGATGGACGTATTATGTCCTTATTGTTCAGCCTTACATTGGATGGATGAAAAATTGACCAAATCATCTATAAAGCGTCCCTTATTCGGAACTTGCTGTTTGGAAGGGAAGATTAGGCTACCTTTACTTATTACACCCCCTCCATCACTTCAAGCGTTGTATGATGGGAATAATGATCAATCAAAATCCTTTCGAAGTTATACTCGATTGTACAATGCAGCCAATGCTTTTACGAGTCTTGGTGCTACATTGGATCCTAGAGTACTCAGTGGAAGGGGTCCTACATCATTCACAATTCATGGGGAATTACGACATCGAACAGGATCACTACAACCACAACCAGGGCAGGATGCGAGTTATGCTCAACTGTATATCTATGACCCTGATTCAGCGTTAGAAATTCGTAATCGTAGAAATCCTAACTTGAGAAGGGATGTGCTCAAAACTATTCAGGATAGTTTGTTGCAAGTCAATGCATTTGTAGCTACATTTCGCCAGGCTCATGCCATTTTACATCAATTAGACGCGGCAGGACACAATCTACCTGCTCATCTTCATTACAATTCAACAACTGATCGACGTCGGTATAACTTACCAACTGCAGATGAGATTGCGATTGTAATACCAGGTGATGGAACAGAGGTAAGTGGAATGAGAGATATTATCTTACATTTCCAAGGAAATAATGAGTTGATGCAAATTAATGAATGTCACCCAGCATACTTGCCATTACATTATGTTCTATTATTTCCTTATGGTGAGCTTGGATGGGAACCTGAGTTGAAATTGTGGAATGTTCAATATGATCGACCTTCAACTGATCGACTTACTCAAATGGATTTTTATAGTTATCGTTTGTTTGAACGACCCACAGAGTATTCAACTATTTTGAGAGGTGGGAAACTATTTCAAGAGTTTTTGGTAGATGCTTGGGCCACAACTGAGCAAAATCGATTGACATACTACAAGCTTAATCAAGGGAAACTTCGGGTTGAGCTTTACCAAGAGTTGTCAGATATTGATCCAGATTATGTGCGACCTGGTCAAATTGGTCAAAGGTTTGTTTTGCCATCTTCATTTACTGGTAGTCCTAGACATATGTTTGAAATCTTTCAAGATTCAATGGCTATCACGCGATACAACCAACACCCAGATATTTTTCTTACCATGACTGCAAACCCTAATTGGCCAGAAATTACTTCAGCATTATTATCACATCAAAAACCTATTGATCGTCCTGATTTAATTGCCCGTGTTTTTGAGTTGAAGAGAAAATGTTTGATGAAGGAGATAGAACAAATAAAGTGTTTGGAAATAAAGTTGCACATGTTTTTACAATTGAATTTCAAAAACGAGGCCTCCCCCATATGCATGCACTTTTATTTCTTAAGGGTCCAGACAAAATTCGGACATGTGCTCAAGTAGACAAATTGGTCTGTACAGAATTTCCAGACCCAAAAGATGATCCTATGCTTTTTGAAACTGTCAAATGTTGTATGGTACATGGACCATGTGGTGCTCGAAATCCGCATGCACCATGTATGGAAAATGGTAGATGTAGTAAGAGATACCCTCGAGCTTTCACAGAAACAACAACTATGGATCAAGATGGATACCCTATATATCGTCGTCGCAATAATGGTCAAGTACATACTGTGAGGGGGCAAGAAGTTGATAACATGGATGTCGTACCATACAATGCATATCTTTCTAAACTTTTCAACTGTCACATAAATGTGGAAGTTTGTGCCGGAATGAGATGTGTCAAGTATATACATAAGTACATTTACAAGGGTTATGATCGTACAACGATAGTGTTGGGATCGATAAATGAGATTCAACAATATCTCGATGCAGGGTCTATTGGACCTCCAGAAGCTGCTTGGCGAATATTTGGTCATCCTTTGCATGCAAAGATACCAACAGTTGTACGATTGGCACTTCATTTACCTGGAATGCATCGCGTTGTTTTTAACCCAGAAGAGTCATTAGAAACGATTCAATCTAGAGCTGGTCAACAAATGTCAACTCTTACTGGCTTCTTTGCATATTGTGCTGCCAGTGAAGATGAATGTCCATTCACTTATCAAGAATTTCCACAGCATTTTGTATGGCTCAAGTCAGAAAAGAGATGGAAATCAAGAGAAAGAGGATATGCAATTGGTAGAATGTACTTTGCCAGTCCTAATTGTGGTGAAAGATTTTATCTGCGTTTGTTACTAACTGTTGTCAAAGGACCAAAGTCATTTCGGTCTTTACGCACGGTCGATAATGTTGTGCATGATACATTTAAATTAGCATGTGTTGCAAGGGGGCTTTTAGAAGATGATGAAGAATGGATACAATGCTTGAAAGAGGCTGCAGTTATGAAAACTGGATACCAATTGAGGAGATTGTTTAGTGTTATTCTCACCCAGTGCTCTCCACTAAATCCATGTGCATTATGGAATCAATTCTCAACGCATATATGTGATGATCTTGCACATAAGATTCGTACATTGTTTGCCATTTCTAACCCAACTGAGGCTCAAATTGAAGATTATGGTCTCCATCTTTTGAATCAAATGCTTCATGAATCAGGCAAATGTTTAATTGACTTCCCACCCATGCCACAACCTACTGCAAATTGGAGTGCAGTAGTTGGTAATCGATTGATATTCGAACATCAACAACTGCAGAATGAGGCACAACAGGCAGATCCACAAATTACTATTGATTGTCTCAACAATGGACAACGGAATGCTTATAACACAATCACTTCTTCAATTTTTCAAAATAAAGGAACTGTTTTCTTTCTTAATGGGGGTGCTGGAACAGGAAAACATTTCTGTACAATACGATTGCATTAAAATGTCGTAGCCTTGGGCATATCGTTGTTACTGTGGCTTCATCTGGAATTGCATCATTGTTATTGGTAGGAGGTCGCACTGCACATTCAACATTTTCCATTCCGTTAGATGTCTTGGAAAATTCACTTTGTGGGTTTACCAAACAATCATTACAAGCTAAGTTGTTTAGAGAAACAAAACTCATAATTTGGGATGAAGTTCCTATGCAACATAGACATTGTGTTGAGGCGATTAATCGTACATTGAGGGATATTCGTGATAGTGAAAAGTCATTTGGGGGTATTACTGTTGTTCTTGGTAGAGACTTTCGACAAATCATACCAGTTATACCCAAAGGAATTCGTGAGCAAATTGTGAATGCATCATTAAGACACTCTGTTCTATGGAAGCATATACATATCTTAACTTTGGATTTGAATATGCGCTTGAATCATAGAGACCATGAAAATGCTATTTTTGCAAATTTCTTAATGGAGGTAACACTATTTTAACCCCTTTTTTTTATTATATAGATTATTTTAAATTAATAAATTGTGTTTACACTCATATTTTTTTTAATTGATTTCACTTTTTTAGATTGGGACTAATCCTCAAGAAATCATCAACTTTCCTTCAACAATACACAAATGTCAAGATTTGAATGAATTGCTCTCTACAGTTTACCCACAGTTGAATATGATAGAGACGTCGACCCAAACATTTTTAACTGAACGCACCATTCTATCTGCGCGTAACGATGATGTCAGTGACATTAATACTACTGCGTTGAATATCTTTCCAGGGAGATTATATACTTATTTTGCAGCAGATAAAATGTCTGAAGATAATGAAATTGATCCTACCATTACAAATAGATATCCTAATGAATATTTAAATTCATTGGATCCTCCGGGCTACCAACTTTTAAGTTAGAGTTGAAAGTGGGTTGTCCTATAATATTGTTAAGAAATATTGCACCGAAAGATGGACTATGTAATGGTACAAGATTGATGGTTACTAGGTGCGACACTCGCATAATTGAAGCTCAAATTTTAACTGGAGAAAAGTTTGGCAATTTGGCATTCATACCAAGGATATCTTTGACACCATCTTCTTCAGAAATGCCTTTCCAAATGACAAGACGTCAATTTCCAGTCCGATTAGCATATGCCTTGACCATTAATAAATCTCAAGGACAATCTGTGAAATTTGTTGGGGTTGATTTGCGCATACCAGTGTTTAGCCATGGCCAATTATATGTGGCATTGTCCAGATGTACATCCTTTGATCGTATAAGTATTCTCCTCCCTAAAGATAGTTTGGATTCTACTACAAATATTGTTTATCCTGAAGTGTTGTTGTAGTGTTCCATGTTCATTAAATCATGTTTTATCAAAAGGTAACCATGTAGATTTCTTTCTATTGATTATATACATAGATTTTTTTATAAAATTTCAATCTAATAATAATTGGAAATATGGATTTTTTTAGGATTGGATCGAAAAATTTATGGAGCATAAAAGGAGAAATACAACTAGCTTGCTTCGATGGGGATGTAATAAGGTAATTTCAATCTCAAAGTATTTTGATATGTATATTTCCAACAAAATATCAATCTATATATATTTTTTTGTTTCCACAAATTACCAGATTGTTGTGCATGTTCCTCATTGGGGATACATACAAGTTGATACAAAGACTTTTTCGAAAGTAATGAGGAGGAAGTTTGGGCAAACACATATTTGAAGACATGTTATTGACACATCTTCTGTAAAACATACATATTCTGAAAAGTTTCGACCCACTTTTTTTTTTTATAAAGTTTTAACTCACTATTTTGGCGTATGACAATATAATGTTTGTTTTTCTTATGTAGTTAGAATTTGATTGATAGCAGTAACACTAACTGGTGTGCATTTTAATTTTTATTTCTTTTAAATTGCAGAGTACTGGCTGGTGTGCATTATTTGATATTTAATTTTTTTTTTTATATTTGATTTGTTTGGAATTGTAGAGTGTAGTCTATTAAATATATTTTTATAATTACATTTTAATTTTAAATTTAAATAGTGTTGCGATTACAATTATATTATAATCCTAACATTATATGCTAGTATGTATATATTTCTTAAATATATCTAGATTAAGAGTATCTAAAAAGTAAAAAAAAAAAATTTAAATGCTAAAAAAAGAATATCAATAAAAAACTTAAAAAATTAATTTTAAAAACTCTAAACCAAACATAATGACTCTTTGAAAAAGTCTCTCTCACACAGAGTTAAAAAAACATGCCTAATTACATAAGAGTGACCTCTGAGTTAGACCCTATGAAGCAAAAGCCCCAGCGGTCATAATTGGTTAGTGACTAAAGCACTAAAAGAATAGTTTTAACATCAGAAGATTTAAATAAAAATCAAAAATAAAAGACAGATCAATTTCGACAATTCAATAAATCTAATAAATTAATACATTCTTGTAATGTAAAACAATTAATAAATCCAATAAATGAAGAGAGAGAGAGCTGGGGCATGAATGATGGGAAGAAAGTGTCAGGAAGTTACTTTGAGTGGGAAATTTACTTCAGTCCAAGTAAATCCAACCATCAATTACATTGATGGGTTGATCACAACCGTTCTAATTAATTGTTAGAGAGACATTTTTAAAAAAAAATTATTGTATTATATAGATATTCTAAATTGGGAAATGTTAATAATAAGGGAAAATCTATGGTATGTACTTTGTTATGTATTTTTTAGTATGTTACATATTTTTGTGATACATATTGTTTTTTTTTTTTATAGGAAGTTATGATAATTTGTGATTGAGAAATGAAATTACATATTTTTGTAGTAATGTTACGTAATTTTTGGTATTATTACACATTTTGTGGTTAGAAAATATTTTGATAAAAAAATATGTAAGATCATCACAAAAATGTGTAACATTGGTATAATGCATAATTTTATTTTTGAATCACAATTATCGCAACTCTTATTAAAAAAATATGTAACAATTATCACAAAAATTCATACTTATCAAAAAGACGTAATAAATGTATATAGTACATACCCTTTAAAATGGTGTATATGTATTGTACAATGGCTATGGCTTCTCTCCAGTTCTCCATTAGACTAGAGAGGTGTTGTCGGGCCTTGCGGGCCCACTTTTGGGTCCCGTTTCAATGATTTGAACCATCAGATTTTAGGATTTATCAAATATATTATCCCTGTAAAAAATCAAGTAGATTGGATAATAACAACCATGTGTTTAGATCAGTTTTATATTGAAAAAAATAGATGGGTGAAAAAATAAACAGTTCATACAAAATTGACATGAACACGTGGTTTCTGTTATCCAATTGACTTAATTTTTTGCAGAGATGATGTACTTTACGAATCTTAAAATGGGATCCAAAAGTGAGTCCACTAGGCCAGGCTAGACAGTTCAATCCGATTACAGACTAGAGACAATCCAATCCTGTGACAACCCTCACCACCGATTAGTGCTAATCTATGATTAAGTATGTTAAGTGACTAATTGACTGAAATTCTGACTGATTGATTGATTGAAGTGTATTAGTTTAAACGCATTTCTATCTGTTTGACTGTTAATTGATCTGTTCATGTTTTAAGTTTGAACTGTAAATTGAAGGTCTTATCGGCGGTCGAATCTGAAATCAATTAATGTTTTATGTTAATTAGAATTTATGTGATTTTATGGTAGATTTGATTGAAATTTGTTTTGGTACGATTAAATTAGATTAAATAATGGTAAATTACATTAGTTGGCTTATTTACCAAACTTGCCATTTAGTGGGCCACTTCTATAATCTTGTTTGGGAGCTTAGCTTTATATCATTTCATGTCATTTGCTCATCTTTGAGAGAGCTAACCGAGAAAGAGAGAGAGAGACTTGAGAAAGAATTGTTTCATCAAGAGGTTAACTTGGAGAATTAGAAGAATTGAAGAGTAGATTGCACAATTGAGCTTCTAGACTTGAAATTGAGGATCTAAGGTAGGATATTTATCCTTTAGTTTATGAATTCAAGTTGTATCTTGCATGTTTCATGAAAGTTTGGTGATTAGAGTCTAGAATTGGTTCAAAATGTTGAATTGAAGCTTAAATCATGCATGCATGTACATGTTCTAGCATTTTGAGGTTGTTTCCATGAAATTTGCTACATGCATGTTTATATTTTGATTATAGTTCATGAATTCATCATGTTTTTGGTAGGATTGAGTTATTTGGCCATGTATTTGAAGATTTGAAGTTGATTAAATTCATGTATGTTGCATGTACATCATGTTCTTGAAGTTTACTTGAAAATGGGGTTCAATTGAACTACCTTTGGGCTTTGATTTTGCAAATTGATCTTTGAAACATGTCATATTAAGAGTTTTAAAGTGTTTTCCAGAAAATTATCCCAAAATGATCGAATTTGATGCTCTAAATGTTGAATTTCATGCTTGGAGACAAATCTGGAAATTCCAGATTTTGGATCCACGTTCGAGCGTACACTCTGAGTACATGCATTTCGCTCGAGCAGGGAAAGTAACGCTCGAGCGTGAAATGCGTGTATCCAGTACTTTGCATGTGTTTACAGTCCGCTCGAGCGAGGGAATACATGCTCGAGTGAGGACTTGTGTCTCACGCTCGAGCGGGGTTCGAGCGCCCGTCGAGCGTGAATTTCATGCATCTAGTACTTTTGCAGTCCGCTCGAGCGAAGAAAGTCACGCTCGAGTGTAAATCTTTTGTCTGCATGTCCGCTTGAGTGGAGAAAGCCACACTCGAGCGGGACCCCTATTTCAGCAAAAATTTGAAAAGTGTTTAAAGTGCATCCTTGCATCCTCATTTCAACCTAGGCATTCCTAGGTCTAATTTAAGGCATCTTAATGAGGATAATACTATAGAACCACACTAAGTCAAATAGGGACTAAGTTATTGTTTCTCAAACGTGCAACTTAGTGTGTGTTCATCCTGTAACTGTGTAGCGTTGGCATCCGAGGAAGCTCATTAACCTATCTGTAGCCCAGAACTCTGTGAGTAACATTGTTGTAAAGATACATTCAATCATGAATATTTTCTGAATGATCAACTGTACTGCTTTCTGAAATGATATTTCTTACTGAATGAATGTTTGTCCTATTTGCGAAATGTATTCGTGGCATCCATAGCATTTTACTGTTACTGCTACTGTTACAGAGATCTCGGTCGGTTCCCATATTGGAACCACTACTGTTTACTGATATGATGGCCATCAACTGACTGTTCGGTCTATTAAGACCTACTGTACTGTTCGGCTATGGGATGTACCACATATGACTGCTCTGACTGATATACTGTTATAACTGACTGTTTTAAATACTGAAAGGACATTCATTCTTAACCTCTTTACGCATATGTTATTCACTGAGCTTTAACTCACTGTTTATATATATATATATATATATATGTAGGTGTCCAGGCACTGGACCGGAGCTAGGAGCGTTGGGTTAAACTCCCTTTTTGTCAAGCCAACCACTGTGCCTCACTGAGAGGTTCCAAGTCCTTCAAGCTAGGGTGTTTTAGATTCTCCCTTTCTGTTTCTGTTTTGTATAGATTGTTTGAGACTGACTCTATACTGTTATGGTAGGGATTTGGTCCCTAACCTGAATGTCTGTATAAGTTGTATGTATATATTGTTCTGGTTATGATGTGAATATGTTATGAAAAGTCTTTTTGCATACAGACTGTCACAGCTCATTGGATATCTTTTATTATTGTTTTGGCTTCCACCAGCCCCTGTACTGTGTGTTACTGTTATTACTGTTAAGCAGGCTTTCAGTAATCACGGATTACTGGCCGGTTACGGTGCTAAACCCATAGGGGCGGGTTTGGATCGTGACAAATCCCTTGTATAATAATTATGATAGGGGGCAAAAACAAAAAGAAACTTACATATAGGTTCTAATAAGTGGACCAATTGTCGAATAGATTCTATGATAATTAATAGCATTTTTTATCAAATACTATTAAAAAAGTCACTAATTATTAATTTTCAACGACAGTTTGTAAATTGTCACAAAAAAGTCACTAGTTATAAGTTTTAACAACAATTTAAAAAAACCATCACAAAAAAATATCACTAATTTTTAACTTTTAGCAACAGTTTGAAAAATTCGTTATAGAAAAACGTCACTAATTATAAGTTTTAGTGACAATTTATAAAAATTGTAACAAAAAAATCACTAATTATTAATTTTTAACGATTTGTAAAAAATTGTTATAAAAATTTATTTTTAATAAGACTCAAATCTAATTATCAATACTTATTAATAATTTACCCTTCACCTCCAACCAAGTAACAATCATCACTCGTCTTGAGGCGGAGGCCCACCTCAATATCATTTTCCTCCTTATTGCCAATGTGCTTCTTGTGAGCAACGATTCCGTTATCCTCAAATTGTTGATATCTTCCGTTTTTTTTGGTACACAAATTGTTGATATCTTATCTCCATATTGCATTATCCTCAAATTGTTGATATCTTGTCTGGAATTTGGCGGCGTGCTGTCGCGGCACGGTGCTGTGACAGACATGAGAGAGTCATGACGCTCTCCTTCCCCCCCCCCCTCCCTCTCTCTCTCTCTCTCTCTCTCTCTCTCTTTAATTCCCTCCTTATTAAGTTATTTGACCTATTTTTTGATCTAATTTTAATAATTCGAACTGTTCTAATGTTAAGATTTGTTGAGTATATCATACTTATAAAAAATCAAGTTGATCAGATATCAAAAAATATGTGTTTAGAAAACTATTTATTAAATTTTTAAAAAAAAATGATTTGTAGTTCGATGATCCGAACACAGAATTTCTGATATCCGATCAACTTGATTTTTCACAAGTATAATATACTCAACAAATCTTAAAATGTAATCGGTTCGGATATCGAAATTGGACAAAAAAGTAGGCTCAATAGCCTAGCAAAGAGGAAGTTAAGAAGAGAAATAAAAAAGAGGATCTTGATTCAACATAAGAAACACCTAACTAATGGCAAAAGCAGCCTTAATAAAGGGTTGTTATTAGTTTCTCTTTTTATAGTTTTGTAATATTTTTGATATGTCTATGCATCTTATTTTTACTAAAAAATAAATAAAATAATATAAATACACTCATTGAGATTTGTTTAAAATATATTTGTATGGTTTTAGAAATTATAAATACCCAATTGACAAAAAAATGTATTTAACAAAATTAATAAAAAAAGGTGAAATTCTTATTTACTTTTTACATAACAATAAAATTATGAAATTTGTTAATTAAAATATATTTATCAAATCATTAAAACTCTCAAGGGTAAATCATACCAGTGGTCCCTATATTTTACCTCTTGTACCATTTTAGTCATAGGCTTTCAATTGACTCGATTTTGGCCCTTAATTTTAAATTATGCATCAATTTAGCCCAATTGATAATATTGTTAGTATTTTTTAAGAAAAAATATTACTAAATTGATTGAGGTTAACTTACTGAGTTGGCTAAATTTATAATTTTGCCCCTTAAAAATATGGCGCATGGCACTTATGTACATATTTTTCATAAAAAAAATAATAAGAGTTGTAATCAATTAGACCAAATTGAGACCAAGTCATAAATTCAGAATCAAAATCAAGTAAATTGAAATTACATAAACTAAAATGGCATAATGACCAAATATAATAATTGTTGTCGTAATTTGCCCAACTATCAATTGATGTTTGTCACATAACTTTTTTTTTAAATATTCTAGAACATAATAACTGATAAATTATACATCTTATGGTTGTGGAAATTATACATGGTGCACAAATGATATTTTTTTATTAATAAATAATTAAATCAATTAATAGTTCAAATGATTTCATAAATATATTTCAAATAATAATTTTCATAATTTTGCTGTTATATAAGAAAATAATTAAGAAATCACTTTTTCTGTTAATTTTGTTAAATATATATATATATATATATATATATATATATTGTAAATAAAGTATTTATAATTTCTAGAATCATAAAAAATAATTCATATTTTAAACAAAATCTCAATAAGTGTGTTTGTTAATTTACTTAAAATATTATTTTATTTTATTTTATTTTTATAGTAAAAATAAGATGCATAGATATATCAAAAACATTACCTCTTATTGAGGCTGCTTTTGTCATCCATTATGTGTTGGCTTGCACCAAAACCACCTCATGTCCATCACAACATCGCTCTGTGACAGCATGTTCCCCAATCCCATCTTATCTCCATATTGCATTTTCATTGTTATGATTTTTGGGGGAGTTATTGCAGTTTGCATTTTAAAAAGGCAGTGGCTTGCCTCCAGTCCAGATCTGGACTGGAGGGTCCAGTCCGGCCCATTGGACCTATTTTTGGGCTCCTTTTCGATAATCTAAACCGTTCATATTTTAGGGTTCGTTGAGTACATTATCCCTGTAAAAAATCACGTCGATCGGATAACAGATACTATGTATTCGGATCACTTTTTTATGAACCGTTAATTTCTAACCGTCCATTTTTTTCCAAACAAAAGTAATCCGAATACATAGTATCTGTTATCTGATCGACGTGATTTTTTACAAGGATAATATACTCAACGAATCCTAAAATATGAACGGTTTGGATTATCGAAAAGGGGCCCAAAAATAGGCCCAATGGGCCGGACTGGACTGGACTGTCCCAGATTTGGACTGGAGACAGTCCAGACCTACCCTATTCACAGTCAGTGGGGAGTCAAAATTTTTTAATAAGTGTGTCATTTATAAATATTCGTTATACAAAGTCTTTACAAAAAATAATTTCCCTTATACTAACAAATGACAGGCTAAACTAACTATTGAAATCATAAATAAAATATTTTTTTAATATATTAATAATATTGTTTGGGCAATTTAATTTGATGAGATTTCATATTTTGAAAATGTTGATGATAATCTCATTTATCAATGGTTATATCAAACACATCATTTTTTATATTTGTGGCCAATCAATTATTTAATCAAAGATGGCGTGGCTATTGTGTCTCGCACATCAGCCACTGTTGTGCAGTCATATAAGCTTACTTTGAGATCCGTTTCAATAATTCGAATAATTTACTTTTAAAATTCATTGAATTGAACATATCTAAAAAAAAAAAGTTGATTAAATATCATTAACCCTTATACCCACTCATATTTATATTCATTTTTATATTTCAAATCACATTTATCATTTATTTTTGTAAATACAAATGTAATTCGATAAAATAATTAACGATATCTGATTAACTTATTTTTTTGTAGGTATATTTTACTTGATATACTATAAAAACTGAATGATTTTTATTATCAAAATGAGACTTGAAATAAACTCATATAGCAACACAACAATGGTTATTGTGCCCTCTCTCTTTCACAACAACCCCCAATTCCCATTCGGCTACGCAACCGACTTTTCGCATACTTCATAGACTTGTATAATTGAAATCCTACATAAACAAAATACAATACCTATAGATCCTTGTTTTGAACTCAAGAAGAAATAATCAAGACTCCAGATCCTTCAAATGTGCCATTAGCCACCATACTTCACTTGCCTTTGTTACCTCACAAAGTTGATTTTTTTTTTTTTTTCATTTTTGGTTATGTGTGATTGTTGATGTTGAGAGAGATGGAGCAAAATAAAAAATAAAACTAATTAATGGTGTAAAACATTAGCTTTATATAGTTGGGTGGAGTCACTAATTTTTTAATGGGGTCAACCATTGACTATTTTAATTTTTACATAATTTATTTATTTATTTAATTTTCAAAGGTCCTCAGCAGCTTGAGAGGACCATCAGCCCATGAATGCCGTTGTCCCTATTCACAATATAGGTGACATAATTATAGCGTTCCGTAACAAACATTCAAGCTGGCTGAAATTTGTTTGAAACCTAAAGCAGCAACGTAAAATGAAGTTGTTTTGCATTTTTTTAATATTATTATTATATTTTTATTTAACTTTTTTTTTACATTAAAAAAAATAACTAATTGAGTCTTATACTCAAGTTTTGTCAACATATCATTTTTATTTGATAGTACACATTTAATGTTTTTGTGACATAATTGGTCTTAAATAGAATATTATCAATTTTAATTTTGAAATTTTTTTGATGCAAAAACAATATGTACTTCTATTCTTAATTCATGTGTTCCGCAATAAATATATACATTTGACAAAATAATCATATTTCTTATTAGAGGAATTTGTTAAAAGAGTCTCTCAAAAGAGTTATATGATTGGAGAAGAACACTGTGATTGATTTTAGGAAAAGCCTACAATGTGCACCTTTTAAAATGGCATATGATATGCACTTATTGTATTGCCTATATCGTGCCACGTCATAAAAAAATAAATTGCTAAATCAGTCATCTAACAAGTTATATGAAAGAATTATAACTTTTTTTAAATATCATAACAATATTACAATAAATCATAACAATATCATAATATGTACCACGGTATCATAACAAATACACTATCAATCATAAAAACATGACAACGACTCATAACAAATGTAGTTATTTTCAACAAATTATCATAACATTTGAATCGTAACATTTTTTATTATGATTCACCATGACAAATCATTTTTGGTAGTACAATTTATAACTTTTATTAATGAATCATAACCATAACATCTTTTATTTATTTATTTATTTATCAAAGAAATTAGAAAACAAGAGAGGCAAACAGGACTATGCTGAGATACTGATCAAAACCAATAAAGCAGATGGAGGATTTGTCACCTGATCATAATCCTACATTTGGGTGCCGCGGAATAGATTCAGGGCCTGGGAATCAAGTGTGGTATGGGACATGTTGGCTTTTGCTTATTCAAGGTCAAAGATGGTCCATGATGCTCTCTTTGTTCTTGCCAAGATGAAAGACTTGAAAATCCAAGCTTCAATCTTGACCTACAACAGTTTGTTGTATAACTCAAGGCACACTGGTAACACGTGGGATGTATACGATGAAATCAAAGCTAGTGGGACTCTGTTGTATAACTTAAGGCACACTGGTAACATGTGGGATGTATATGATGAAATCAAAGCTAGTGGGACTCCCACTGCAACAAAATATACTTTTGGCGATCAAAATTGGCGATTAAAAAAATTTATTCTCCAAAAGTTGCAGAATTGGCGACTAAAATTTTTTTTAGTCGCCAAAAGTATAATATTTAACTACTAATTTTTTTTAGTCGGAATATATTGATTATTGGCGACTAAAAAAAATTTAGTCGCCAAAAATACCAGAATTGGCGACAAAAAAAAAAATTTAGTCGCTGTATATTGAGTTTTGGCTACCAAAATCATTTAGTCACCGAATGTAAAATAAAAAATTATTTTATATCTTTGGCGACCAAAAGTTTGGTCGCCAAAAACATATTTTCAGCGACAAAAAATTAGTTTAGTCGCCGAATGTTGCGTTTTGGCTACTAAAATAATTTAGTCGCCGAATGTAAAATTAAAAAATTATTTTTTATCTTTGGCGACTAAAAATTTGGTCGCCAAAAACATATTTTCAGTGACAAAAAGAAATTTTAGTCACCAAAAACTAAAATATTTGGAGGGATTTTATAAAACTAATTGGCGACTAAATGAGATTTAGTCGCTAATGATGTAATCTATATATATATATATATATATGCATTGTTCTATACCACAAACAGCGCCTGTCTCTCTCTTCACATTTCTCTCTCCCCCTCTCCCTCTCCCTTTCAGCTGATCTGCTCCCCCTCTCTCACCGCCGCTCCACCAGCCCCTCCTCGTCACCGTCGCGGGCAACCGGAGCACCGATTCACCCTCACCGTCACCGTCACCCTCACCCTCACCCTAATTCAAATTCGAACTCTGTCTCTCTTTCGAATGTGCGTTCAATTTCTCACTTGAATTCTCTCTCGCTTTGCTCTCTCCATCAGATTTATTTTGAAGGCTGTTGAGGCTCGCAAGTACGGATTTGAAGGTGTTCTATCAGATCTGTGCTTCTCTCTCCTGATTTTGTGAGTTTCAGTTTGTTCACCCTTTTTTTAGATTATAAACATTATAACTCAGATCTCGCTTCTCTTTTTGATTTTCTGTTTTTATTAGATCTAGTTGTTTGTCGATTTATCGTTTATGATTTTCTGGTTTTATATTAGATATCATTGTTTGTCAATCTGTCGTTTCTCTCTATTTTTTCAGATCTGTTTGATAGATATAGATTTATGTTCACATTTTTTTTTCCTCAGATCTGTTCGTCGATCTATTTTGATTCATCAATTTTTGTGGCCTTTATCTTATTTTTAGATCTCTTCATCGATCTGTTTTGATTCATCAATTTTTGTGGCCTTTCTCTTATATTGATCTATATATAAATATGTATATGTTGGTTACATGTAAATGAGTTGAAGTTGAAAATTGCTTGAGGTGAAGTTTGAAAATTGTTCCTTTTACTATCCTATGTAAACTCAGATTTCTTAATCCAAGGTTTGATGTCCCTAATCTAATAGCCCCTAACCTATCATTCAGTAGAAAGCTTCATAAAATTTTCAGGTTTTGAACTATGCAATGAACTCATCAAAAATTGATAACATTTTTACATTCTCTGCCCTGGTTATCATCTAGTAATTTTGTCTATTGGATGCAATAAGTGCACATATGGTTATCATTTTTTTAAATGTTGAGTTTAAATTAAACAAACAAAATCTTAGGAAACATAGAATGCTAATATTTTGTTCTTTCTTTTTTGTTTCCAAGTTAGAAATAGTACAATAATAGAAAACACTATGTTTTAGAGCATTTGGTATTAAATAAGGATTCTCAATAACTGTCGCTTCACAGAATTTCATTTCAGAAATAGAAAGATAAATGGAACTTGATGAGTTTCACCACTAGAAAAACCACTATATAGGTTATGAATGAATGGAAATTAGCTGAAATTGAGTAATCTGCTGCTGCCATTTTGAATCCACGAGGTTAACTCCATTTTGTGGCTGATTGATCTGCTTCTAGTTTTAAGTGTATTTCTGTTTTGTAGGTTCTTTTTATTTGATTGGGTTGTCTTTTAGTTTTGTTGTGAGAAGGCTTCAATTCAAGGGAGAGACTATTGGTGTGTGTATGTACCATATAATTAATTACTAGAGGGCTAATTTAGATATGAAGAAAATTTTAATCATTGAAATTTAAAAGAGTTGTTTAGGATGATCTAAATAAATGTATTTTTTGATTTTTTTTTATGAAAAGATATGTAGAAAATTAGAGAGGTGATATGATAGAAAAAAGATAAAAAGATGGATTATTCAGGGGATGCCAAACCACCCCTTAAATACAAATATAAATATATTTGTTAATGAGTGATGAAATTTTTTGTATTACGTGTATGATCTTTTGTAAAAGGTTTATAAAAATATTCAAAAAAAAAATTTTAAATGTGTATTTTCAACTTAAATCAAATTCTCATTTGTGTTAATCAAATTTATCAAAAAACATGAATTCTACTTGTATTAAAATATTTTTTTTTTTTTTAAAATAAATAAAAATAACAAAAAATTATATAATATATAAATTACGACTTATTTATAACTCTTGGATTATTATTTTGGTTATCAACTGAAAAGCTTTTCGTTAATTTCTTATATTTTTTTGTTATATCTAAAGCGGTGCATCTAATCTTTAATAAGAAATGGTATAGATCAGTTTTGCATTTTTAGATTTTTGATGCAATAATATTTGAAACGTTGTCCATTTGTTTATGTTTTTTCAATCTTCTTTGCATGAGATATTCCAATTTGATTTTCCCTAGTTTGGTGAAGTTGTGTTCATTTGGGTAGAATGATTAGGGAAGAGAAGAGATTAAGAAAAGAGGGATGGGAGAAAATGAATTAGTAAATTTTCCCTTGTTTTAGTTGAGAACAAAGTAGATAAGAGTTGAGGGGAAAATATATTTATTTTGTTGTTCCTTGAGTATTATTTGTACCTAAATTAAATTGAATTCCCTCCAAATTTGTGTTCAATGACACGTGGGAATAATATTTAAGAACTTTCTCAATTATTTTTTTCTCTTTTCGTTTCCCTCCTACCAAACAAAGCATAACATTGTTGAGTATTGCTGTTGCAGGAAATTTCTGCCCTGAGATGGAACCGTTCTGGAGAAAAGATTCCTTGATAGAGAAAAATGAAATTGGCCTGTGTTTAATTCTAGTAACTTGAAGAACCAATTTATGTTGTGAATGCACAACTGTCCAAAGTAAAGAGAGATTTGTGCTGGCAATACAAGTTACGATCACGAGTTTGTTGGTTTGGATAATATATGTATTTGTTGGATTATATTATATTTATGGATTTTTATTTTGTTTGATATGTACGATTAATAGTTAAGTTTTGTATGTGGTTGAAAATTGAATGGTACAAGTTGTGGAGAAATATTTTTATTGAATGGTTAAGAATTGAATGAATGAATGAATAGATGAATAATTTTGTATATGCATAGGTTATAGATGGCGCAAAAAATATTACAGAATAAATTATAAAAACTGAATGAGACCTTTTGGTGACTAAATAAATGTCACGGGTTGGCTTTTGGCTACTAAAACTTTAGTCATCAATTGTAAAAAAGTGAAACTTTTGGCTACTAAACTATTAGTCACCAATTGTAAAAAATAAACTTTTGGCTACTAAAATTTTAATCGCCAATTCTCAAAAAGTAAAATTTTTGGCTACCAAATAATTAGTCGCCAAACATACATGCTCAATTGGCTACTAAATAATTTAGTCGCTAAAAGTAAATATATTTATATATTTAATTTTTTTAAAAAAAAATATATGGTGGCTAAAAAAAAAAATGGTGACTAAGGTTTCAGTCGCCAATAGGCCACTTTTGGCTACCAAAAAAATTTTAGTCGCTGATTGTTTCCCCGACAAACTATAGATGACCAAATGGGCGACCAAATATATTAGTCTGCAAAAGTGATTGGCGACTAAAAATAAGGCTTTTGGCGACTAAAATTTTAGTCGCAAAAAATGAAATTTCTTGTAGTGTCCTCAAAGTGAGCACACCAATTCAATTCTAATACATGGTCTATGCAGACAGTCATTGCTACAAGAAGCAATGGCCTTCCTGCGAGAGAATGAAGGGAAGCATTTTGGGCTTTATGTTGCTTCATTCAATACCCTCATGTCAAGGTTCTATAAAATGGGTTACGTAAATGTTGCAAAATCTTTCTTTTGTATGATGTTTAAGTATGGACTACTTCCTGATGCATACGGTTACAATATTCTTATTCATGGGTTATGCATAAGTTTTCAGATGCAGAGAATATAGATGGAACCATCAATAAAACAGGGGCAAAGAAGATCGTCGGAGTTGCACTTCGCAAGATGGTCTTCTGGGGCGGAGAAGATCACCGGAGTTTTGTCTGAAAAAAGGAGGGTTTCGGACCAAAACAACGTGAGCTTTGTGGGATGAGAACAGTGGTGGTGGTTTGGTGACTCTTTCCTCCCTCCTCTCTCACTTTTCCTATTTTCTTTCCTATATATTTTTGTTTGCATGTATGTCTAAATTTGAGAAATTTGATTCCATTTTTGTTTTTTTTCTTTTGTCTTCACCATCTTTACTGAAAAATCTAGAAACCCTAGATGTTGATTTGTGATTATGTACCAATTTTAAGCAAAATATAACAATCCCAATCAAACAATCAAGAGAAAGAGACACAAAGATTTTACGTGGAAAAACCACAATTGGACACCTTCCAATTGTGATAAAAAAACCACGGGCAACTGCCACAAGACAATCCACTAAGAAGATTTAAAGGAATTACACAGGTATCACTCTCAATTATCTAGCGAATCCACAATGCCTAATTGAACCAACCTCTATGTGCCTCTTCCAACCCCATCTTCACCACGGAATTGTCTTTCTGATGAGCCACTCTGGATTCCACCAAAGCTTCAGGCTCGAATTCTTCAGAATCCACAACTGAAGAACAACTCTCTCTTTTGTGTATAACAAACAAACCTTTGATGTACTCTCTTTAAACCATGAGTTGAATACTCAATAAAAACATAAAAGAAAACTTAAAAAAAATATCTCCAGATATAACCCTTAAGAACCAAAAAGAAGATCTGGAGAGATTCAATGAATGAATCAATGAATAGCCTAGATTTGGGAGAAACCCAACTATTTATAGAAAACCAAAGCAATCCTAGTTGGGAAAGAAAACCAACTTCTTGTAGAAAACCAACTTCTTGCAGAACTCCAAAGTAATCTTGTTTTTGAAGGAAACCAACTTCTTAAAGAACTCTTGTTACAACCTTGGTTTTGATCCATGGAATTTGACAACAAAAGGTCCTAACAATCTCCCCATTTGTCAAATCCTGGATAAAACCAATCTAAAACAAATTTCCTAACAAAATCTCTCAAGCAGCACCACCAACTATGAACCAACACTCAAATCCATGCTCTTGAACAATTATCCTGAAATAAAATAACCACACACAAGCCAACCAAAATATGTGGAACTGGATTAAATAAACAAAATATAAATCAATCCATAAACAAAATACTAACAATCCAACTGTACCAAAGAAGGATATAAGCAAAAGTAAAAACACTGTACCATCAACCAAACTATTGTACCATCAATATACATCAAACACTGGTAATGATGAACCAAACTCCCCCTTTGGCAATGCCGTGACAAAACACATCTAACAAATAAAATCCTAATCACCCTTTCCCATTACATCCAACAAAAACAAACTTCTTTCTCAAGGTCATGATCTGCAAAACAGCTATTAGTGCCACAATCTCCAAAACAACTATTAGTCCCACAAGAGTATATAAAAAAAAATAAACATATGACAAGATTATCTTGAAGCATGAGATGGAAAACATGAATAGATGTGACTTAGAGATATTAAAAACATGTAGTATGAAAACATGAACAATACCTTTTTGTCATGAATTGATAAAGGAAGCTCAATCAACTAAAGCATGATCATAAACCACACAAGCAATGATATGATGATGTAAATATCAGGAGCATGCAAGAATGCAAAGCAACATGCAAAACAACTAAAGCCAATCTTCCTTACCAAACAAATCAAAGTGATCATGCGAACAAACTTTTGTAACAATAAACCAAACTCCCCCTCACTAAAAACAACCACACACACTGAAAACAGTGAACAAGAAGAAAATAACAAAAAATAATATGGTGGAGCAAGCAAGGAATTTCAGAGTTGTACTTGAAAACACACAAGATTATCCAAGAAGCACAATTACTTGAAAACACAATGTGCACAGCTTGTAAAAAATTCCTCATAAAAGACAGTGATGCATTATGTGAAAAGCATAGATCCCATGAAAAAAGTGTGTGTGTGACTCTTGGAGTTCGACAAACACTAGATTCAATCCTAGTAGTAATATAAAAGTTGGACCTCCGACAAGAAAATCTGAGCATAACTAAGGAAAGTCAAACCACTAGGAATCAAGGGGTATTTGTTGAGTAAAAGCGGAGGCTCCCCCTCAATCAATGAATCCTTTATTTTTTCCTTTTTTTTTTTCACAACTTTTTCTTTTCTTTCTTGCACATTTTTTCTTTCTTTTGCACATTTTTTTCTTCTTTTGCAAATTCTTTTCTTTCTTTTACACACTCATTGGCGGCTGACACGCTCAAGAGTATGGAAACCAAACCAAAGAAGCATGGATATAATAAGGATGGCCTGGTTGGTGACTCTGAGGTAGCCTTTTTCTCATGGCTGGACTACAAAGAACAGAGGGAAAAGCCATGGAGATGCAAAAAGATGGAAGGTGGTTAAGAGACTCAACATCACCTATGATATGCTAGTATAGGTCAATTCCTCTAGAAAAGCAAAAGATACACTACCAAAAGTCAAAAAAAAATAATCACTAAGGTAGAAGACTCCAAAATTTGCTAATCCAAGAGTGTGTACAGAATGAGACATACTAATCAAAGAACACACACTCCAAAATGAGTAATGACCACAGAAAGCACACACATATTAACATGTAATGGTTATTCTCATCAATTCCAATATGCACCAAGGACCACTCAAAAATTTCAAGCTTGCAAAACCATACTAAGAAAATCTTTTTGGGATTTTTTTTTCTTTAAACAAAGCAAGACAAAAAAACGAACATGCACACAAATCAAACAAGATCTCGTTCTAAAAGAAATTTTTTTTTTTAAAAAAAAATAGAACGACCCGCTCTGATACCAATTGAAAAATCTAGAAACCCTAGATGTTGATTTGTGATTATGTACCAATTTTAAGCAAAATATAACAATCCCAATCAAACAATCAAGAGAAAGAGACACAAAGATTTTACGTGGAAAAACCACAATTGGACACCTTCCAATTGTGATCAAAAAACCACGGGCAACTGCCACAAGACAATCCACTAAGAAGATTTAAAGGAATTACACAGGTATCACTCTCAATTATCTAGCGAATCCACAACGCCTAATTGAACCAACCTCTATGTGCCTCTTCCAACCCCATCTTCACCACGGAATTGTCTTTCTGATGAGCCACTCCGGATTCCACCAAAGCTTCAGGCTCGAATTCTTCAGAATCCACAACTGAAGAACAACTCTCTCTTTTGTGTATAACAAACAAACCTTTGATGTACTCTCTTTAAACCATGAGTTGAATACTCAATAAAAACATCAAAGAAAACTTAAAAAAAATATCTCCAGATATAACCCTTAAGAACCAAAAAGAAGATCTGGAGAGATTCAATGAATGAATCAATGAATAGCCTAGATTTGGGAGAAACCCAACTATTTATAGAAAACCAAAGCAATCCTAGTTGGGAAAGAAAACCAACTTCTTGTAGAAAACCAACTTCTTGCAGAACTCCAAAATAATCCTGTTTTTTAAGGAAACCAACTTCTTAAAGAACTCTTGTTACAACCTTGGTTTTGATCCATGGAATTTGACAACAAAAGGTCCTAACAATTACCTTAATAGATCTTTGAATCGATTGAACTGACCGACAAACTGAGTAATTTGACTTGGTCAATTTCAAAGAGTGAACCGATCAACAACAGTTGATTGCTTTCTTATAACCCGATGGGCACAGTTAGATTGGTAGACTACTAATGATAAATTCAATCCGAATCGACCCTTGAACACTACTACTTGCATGTATAATCTTAGGTTGTCTGTCGATTAAAGTTCGAGAACCTTCGAGTTTGGGGAGTAATAATCTTCATGGAATAAGATTGGAACTATATTGTGTCTCGTAATGTGAGATTGAGTTCGACCCTATATGTTATATTAATATTTAGAGTATTGGTTAGTTGTTTGGGTTATTTACACCCCTAAATTATTGAGAAGTATCACTTAACCCCCTAAATTATAAAAACGTACAAATGAACCCCTTAAACTATTGAAAAGTATCACTTTGCTCCCCTTAAACTACAAAAACGTACAAATTGACCCTCTAAATTATTGGCGTGTTTCACTTCGCCCTCTAAACTACAAAAGTGTTTCCTAAATTATAAAAATGTAACAAATTCATTTTCTGTGATTTCCCTGATCAAATTAAAAATTACCAAGGAACCATGCATAACACTGAATAGGGGACCGCTGAATACACCAACTACACCTAACAAACAACCTTGCATCTTTCTTGTCCCTCCCACATTTTTATTTGTATTTCACATTTACGATGAAATTTATAAAGATTGACCGGCTACTTATTATTCTATATAAAATAATTCTGTCTAATTCACTAATTCATGGCAGACTACTGAGCTTGCCAGAATGGCTTGGTACCAATTCAAAAGGTTGACCTATTCGAGAATCTCCGGACCTATGCTTATTTTTAGCTCCCCGAAACATTTCATTACTTACTACACCCTTCCTCGTCTCTAGGTTAGCCCCTCTTGATCATAATTCTCCCGAAATGAAACTTCCTATTTGTGAAAAAAATAAAATAAAAAGGGCAACTTGTCTAATCTCATTCATCCTCCACTGGCTAATACTTTAAGAAGATTTATAATTTAAAAGGGCAAAGTGATCTTTTTATTAATTTAAGAGATCTTCGTATAAATAATCCTAATTATTTTATATTACACCGTTTTGTGTACCATATCATATTACTTTTAGAAGTTATCTTTTTCTTTCATTATTGAGTGTGAGTTGACTGAATAAAAAATATTGCACCGAAAAGCGTGTTAATATGGAAAACCAATAATAAATCCAAACTAATAAATATTGCATTTGAATTTCCATGCCTACATCTTATACAATTGTAGTAGATTTCGGTGAGTTGGTTCACCCCTGCAATTATAGTCCCAATAGGAGGCAGTTTAGCCTAAACCATTTTTTAATTTGAGTCTACAGGCTATTTAGTTGTACTTATTTCATTAATTAGCAAATGATCTGTAATACTAAACTTGAATAAATTTCTATAATTCATTTCATGTACAATTGTAAGAGAAAATTATGTATTAAATTCCCATTAAATTGGGCATTCATGCTATTTTAGCTTGAAAAACTAAATAAAAATAGGCCTTTTAACTAATAAATAACATTTTTGCAAAAAGGAGTTGGGTTTGTTATATTTTCCAATGCAAACGATTAGCAGGGCTCTCTCTTAGACTTTGGAATTGATTTAAAAGCTACTACTAAATAATCGAGCTTTGGCAGGTATTATGAGACAAATGAGATTTATTACAACTTAAACTAAATTACCCAGGAAAGTGATTTGAAGATGAATGAAGGTATAATGATGACTTTCTAACAACTAATCACATTTAGGTTAATTAGATTCCACTTGATTAATGTCTTTCTAAAATTTCTGACTTTCTAACAATTATCTTTTATATTTGAGGGTTTATTAGGTTGTACTTCCATCCCATAAGAAATGGAGGGTAGGTTTTTGAAACGCGTTATCGTGTAACTTTTGAGCATAGATCCCATAAGAAATGATAGCCATGTTTACAGAATGTCTTTGGTGTGACTTTTGAGCACAAATTTTGTCACACAATTTTGATGAGCTAGAGTTATAGATGCAGTGTCTATTGGTGGTAGAAGTACATTCATTAAGTCTGTTCACTCAGCCATTCCAGCCTACGTCTTGTAATGCCATCCTCTGCCCAAGTTGGTCTGTAACACCCTTGACAAACTGAAAAGTGATTTCCAAAGCAATCACAAAATCCATGTGGTCAATTAGGTAAATGTAGCGAAACCTAAGAAATTGGGAGGGCTTGGTCTTAATCCAGCGTGCGTGGAAAACAATGTTTCTATGGCGAAACTAAATTGGAGACTTCAGACAAACAAGAATGCCCATTTGGCCGTTGTTCTCAAATCAAAATACTCAAGCTAGACTAAATCTCTTAGTCGATGCTCGTCCACTTGAAGTGGGATTTGTAAGGGACAATTTATTTAATGAGGGTGCTTGTAAAAGGGTGAAGAACGATAACAAAGATCAATTCAAAGTTAGTGACTGCAAGGAGAACAATTGTTGGAATTTTGACAAACTCTCTTTGGACCTTCCATCCATCATTTGTAACTACATCTTCAGCATCACACCTAAGTGGTTTGGAGATTGTGAAGACCAAGTAGTGTGGAAACACTTTTTTTTTATCAGCAAAGAAAAATTTCATTAACAATATGAAATTAAAGATACAGGAAGACGACATGCATCGAGAGATTCGGAAAGTACAAATTACTCCTACTACTGCTACTCGCATCCATACAACCAACCCCTTGGCCTCATGAATTTTTTTTTTTTTTTAAAAAAACAAAAAAGAGTTAAGAAGGACTTAAATAGAAAATAAAATATATAAATCCCCACAAAATCAACCCACACAACCCAAAACCAAAAACCAAAACCAAAACATCCAAGTTGCTCCTGCATTCCTCTTTACAACAAACTAAAATTTTCTTTTTCAACACCCAAGCAGCTGCACTCCTCTTTTTAACAAACCACACTACTATTCAACCCAAATATTTTATTCACCTATGCTGAAGTACTCCCAATGCCCACACCACCCAAACTAAATCTTTTCAACAGCCCACACCACCAATTCCAAGACCCACGCCTGACAACACTATACCATAGCATCAAAAAGGGTTCCGCACGCTCCGGTGATTTGACTGAGAACGTTCCATGGCCGAAAAACTCCCTTGACCGAAAACTATGGCCAAAACACAATCAAGAACAATACCTAAGGGCCAACTTCTATGCAAACACCTAAACAACAAACTCACATTGGAAGAAAGTCGCCAAACACCCCCATGGACAACACCTCGCTCTAGAATAAATTCTCTGAACAAATAGTGTTGCATCGAAACCACCCTGCTCCATGTTCGGAGCACCTTCAAAAAAAGAAAACCCACAAGGTCGGAACACAACTTATTTTCCGATCCAAACATTGAACACACCCGCTGTAAAAACTCCTAAGATGACGATCCAAACACCGAACAACTACTGAGACACCTCCATACATCTGGATGAAGTTCACCCCTCAAACTCCCAGTTGAAGAGGAGCGCTCGAATGAAAACCAGACAGATCTAGATCGACTTCGACACCCATGTTTCCCCCCAAACAAAACATCGATACTTCTCCATAAATCTGAACCAGAGTTCACCCCTCAAGCTCCTACTCGCAAAAGAGCGCTCAAATGAATATCCTAACCAAATTTGGACGTCCTCTATGCTGGTCCAACACCAACCTCCTCCTCTATATTGACCCTTGTTCCAGGCATTCCCTGATGAAAACAACACACCACTACCCCAATGAATCATCTATAGCGGGCACCAAAGCACCAAAAAAATAAGATCTACAGCAGCACCCAAAGCATACCAAGTTGGGAAAATAATGGGGGAATCAAGTTTATTAAAAGGAAAAATAACAAACAAACACAGGAAAGAACTGGGCTAGCCGACCGCCATAGCCAAAGGCGGCGGCCGGCCGGCCCAAAATGAGGCCTGGAGAGGAGGTTTTTAGAGAGAGAAAGAGAGAGAGGTTGCTTCTAATACTCACTTGTGGAAACACTCTATCGGTCACTTTTCAAAATTTTTAAACTTGTCTCATTGATTGTAAACCTGTGGCCTCCACATCTTTCTTACATAGTCATGGGTGTGGCACATTTTTACCACCTCCAGCATTCAACACTTCTTGTAGCTTGCCTTGCTACATTGTCTACCTACAACCCCAACCCCCCCCTTCTCTTTTTTTTTTCATTCGCAATATCACTCCGGATAATCTTTGCCCTATGTGTAGACTTCACCCAAAATCGATCTGCTATGTTATAATAGATTGTGATTTAGCTTGCAACTTCTACCATAGGTTGAACATTCCTACCTCCTTCTTGTCTTTTTTTAACATGGAGCTTTCCAACTGGATCCATGCTAACTGCATAAACACTTCCACTTACATTCTTCCTGTTCTTGGGTGGTGCTCTTCTCCTTGGCGAGTTGGTCCTTATGGAAACGTAGGAACGCATTATGTATTGAGTCTAATATTACTGTGGCCAAAGCCAACAGTTGACAATTTATCTCTAAATTCCCACTAGCTTCCAGAACCCACTTTACCATTTACATAGGCTGGAAACCTCCTAAAGCAGGCAAAACAAAACTTAATACAGATGGAGCTGTGAAAGAAAACCCTGGGTTAGCTTCTACTGGGGGGTCTCCTTAGAAACTGCTTAGGACTTGGCATGCCAATGTGCTTCTCGTGAGCAACGATTCCGTTATCCTCAAATTGTTGATATCTTCTGTTTTTTTTGGTACACAAATTGTTGATATCTTATCTCCATATTGCATTATCCTCAAATTGTTGATATCTTATCTGGAATTTGGCCGCGTGCTGTCGCGGCACGGTGCTGTGACAGACATGAGAGAGTCAAGATGCTCTCCTTCCTCTCTCTCTCTCTTTAATTCCCTCCTTATTAAGTTATTTGACCCATTTTTTTGATCTAATTTTAATAATTCGAACCGTTTTTATTTTAAGATTTATTGAGTATATCATATCTATAAAAAATTAAGTTGATCGGATATCAGAAAACATGTGTTCAGAAAACCATTTATTAAATTTTTAAAAAAAATTGGTTTGTAGTTCGATGATGCGAACACGCAGTTTCTAATATCCGATCAAACTTGATTTTTCACAAGTATATTATACTCAATAAATCTTAAAATGTGACCGGTTCGGATGTCGAAATTGGACCAAAAAGTGGGCTCAATAGCCTAATAAGGAGGAAATTAAGAAAAGAGATGAAATAGAGGATCTTGATTCAACATAAGAAACACATAACTAATGACAAAAATAGCCTTAATAAATGGTTGTTATTAGTTTCTCCTTTTATAGTTTTGTAATATTTTTGATATATCTATGCATCTTATTTTTACTAAAAAATAAATAAAATAATATAAATACACCTATTGAGATTTGTTTAAAATATATTTGTATGGTTCTAGAAATTATAAATACCTAATTGACAAAAAAAATGTATTTAACAAAATTAATAGAAAAAGGTGAAATTCTTATTTACTTTTTTACATAACAATAAAATTATGAAAATTGTTAATTAAAATATATTTATCAAATCATTAAAGGGGAAAGCACCAATAAATCCCAAATTTGAAAATCTTAGCCCATTTAGTCCCAAATGTTTTTTGTTAGACTAATAAGTCCTATTTCTCTAAAAGCTTACTATAGACCTTTTTATATCGAACATTATTCATCAAACATCAAACATTATTCAACATCACCAACATCAAACATTATTCAACATCACCAACATTATTCAAACATTATTCAACATCACCAACATCAAACATTATTCAACATCACCAACATTATTCAAACATTTTTCAACATCACCAACGTCATCAAACATTATTTATCAAACATCAAACATTATTCAACGTCAGGATTATTTATCAAACATCAAACATTATTCATCAAACATCAAACACATATTTTCAACCATTAATCATTAGGATTATTCATCAAATATCAAACATTATTCATCAAACATCAACCATCACATTTATTTTTAAAAAAAAATGAAACGAAACATCACACTTCATCAAACAATACTTTTTTTTTTTTTTTTAAACACCCAAGCTTTCAATTAAAGAGGCAAATTGGCTACATCAGTAAAAAGAAGAGAAACTAGAGGAGTAGGAGGGCATACAGCCCAAGTTACAGGTAAGGTCTTAGAGAAACAAGCCTTAGCAACCCAGTGTACTGCAGCATTGTTGTGTCTGCTGGTCCAGGAAAAAGATAAGGAGTGTGTAGAACCAAGTCCTCGAATGTCCAGAATAATGGCACTATAATCCCATGGAGGAACTGTTTCGGATACGCAGAGGGAGATCACCGATTGGTTGTCACTTTCGGTTTCCACTCGCGAGAGATTAAGGGCTTTAGCCATGAGACACGCTAGACGCACTGAATGTGCCTCAGCTTGTGCTGCAGACGATGCCTTGCAAGTTTGAGCACTACCAGTCAGCAAGTTTCCCTTTGAATCACGAAGAATGACAGCCAAGGCAGCTGAGGAAGAGGACTGACAGAAAGCTGCATCACAATTGAATTTAACTCTGGTGTGAGAAGGTGGCTGCCACCCTAGATGGGAAGGACGTGTAGGGACAGTAGTGGCCTGATTTTGAGGGTTGAAAGAGCCAAGTAGAGCGTCATGTTCCTGCCAGAAAAGAGTGATCTTTTGCAAGGTACCATGAGGGTCCACCGGTTGATGATTAAAAACAAAATCATTTCTAGTTTTCCATATGAACCAAGAAATAGTGGCAGCTGAGCTGATGATGCGTTTGGATTCTGACTTCGAAATACCTCCCTGCAGAAGATCATTGGTCCACTTGGCCACATTTGGAATCGAGCCGGGATTTACTCGCATATTTAGAGAGCTGCCGAACCAAACAGCTTTTGTCCAGGGGCAGTCGAATAGGAGATGCTCCACCGATTCATCCTCTATCTTGCAAATAGGACATACACCCGAAGCTGCGCACTTACGTCGAAACAGACCCAGCTTTGTGGCCAGCAGATGGTTACAGACTCTCCACCAAAAGTGACGGATTTTGGGAGGGATATCAAGAGCCCAAATGGATTTCCAAAAATCTGTACCAAGGATGAGAGAGCCGGAGGGCTTAGAAGGGCCATTAGAGTTGTGGTGCAACTGCTTTGCTAAGGCATAGCCGGACTTAACTGAATAAACTCCTGAAGGAGTGTGGTGCCAAATTAAACGATCATCTCTGTGAACTACTGCAAGGGGAATTGTAAGGACAGCCTCTAACTCTTCTGGCGAAAGCCATTCTTTGAGAAACTCGTGTTTCCATATTTTCCGATTGGGGTCAATAGCGTCAGCCACTGTTTGGACAGTACAGTGAGGAGGTTTCTGAGAAGCAATTTTGAAGTCTTTTGTAGAGGGTACCCATTTGTCCGTCCAAAAGTGGGCAAGGTTGCCATTTTGAATTTGCCATCGAAGACCCGATTGGAGAAGTGCTCTGCCCTTGAGTAGGCTAGACCAAGCCCAAGATGATCTCGTGCCTCTGGATGCTTGTAAGAAATTAGAATGTGGAAAGTAGAGACCTTTATACACACGAGCCCAGAAGGAGTTGGGATTCATGAGGAGGCGCCAACTTTGCTTAGCGAGTAAGGCTTGATTAAATGCTTTGAAATCGCGGAATCCCATCCCTCCTTGGTGTTTAGGAATTGTCATGTGATCCCAACTGGTCCAAGAAATGCCCCTGTTGTCCGGATCCCCTTTCCACCAATAGTTCCGAACGAGAGAATTGAGTTTAGAGCAAAAAGAGTGGCATTTCAAAGCAAGACATGGCATATGATGGTAAAGCCTGGACGACAGCTTTGATCAGAGTCTCCTTACCAGCCGAAGATAATAGTTTAGATTTCCAACCTTGCATTTTGCCCAAAGCTTTTTCAATCAAACTCCCAAAAGTGTCTGCTTTTGATCTGCCCCAAGAAGAAGGTAGGCCCAGATATTTAGCTTGAAGATTGGCTTGTGGAACCCCCAAAGAAGAGCAAATGGATCTTCGGGTATGTGCAGAGGCATTGGAAGAGAACAACACGCCAGATTTATCAAAATTAATGAGTTGTCCAGAAGCGTCACTGTACAATTGCAAGATGGCCAGTACATGTTGACATTCATTCTGATTAGCCCTAAGGAAGAGAATGGCATCATCAGCAAAGAAAATATGGGAGATGACTGGGCAGGTTCTACGCAATTTCAGCCCTGAAATCCCGTGAGAGTAGAGAGCCCGAGTGAGAAGGTTGGAAAACACATCCGCCACCATAAAGAAGAGATAAGGTGAGAGTGGGTCGCCTTGGCGGAGGCCACAAGAGGGGTCTTCATCAAACAATACTGTGACTCACATTAATCATCATGAACATCAAACATTAATCATCGCAGAATGTTAACGTTAGTGATACATTATTATATGACTAAATTAGTTCACTAGTTCACAAGTTGAAGTTGGTCACTCCGTCCATCATTATATCTCTCACCCATTAACATATTTTATTCCGATTCCATTTCATATCCATACAATAACAACAACATTTGAAGATTTGGCACAGAATAATCAAAACCCAAACCATTGTCGATTCCATACAGTAGTGATTTCGATTGTGGAAGACGATTGTTTCGGATCGGAAGCGATTGGGAAAGCGAGAAGGATCATCCGAGGGAGAAAGATTCAAGGGTCTTCGATCGTGTTGATTCTAACATTGTTGAGCATTCCAATCTATGTTATGTTTCACGTTACAACCCATTGTTGACTGGCTTAATCGGTTCCTATATATGCAATTGGGTGTTAGGGTTAGTGGTTGCATCGATTTATCTGTATTTAGCCTCTGTTTCGTATCGATCGATCTCTTGACGATCGGATTCTACCAAGTCTGTCATGTGACGAATGGATTTCTTGATCTGATAAACCTCCTTCAACAACCCATTACAATTGTGACGGTCACGTTTCTTAGATTCATCCAAAATCCGATCATGAAGCAAAAGCAATGCAGTACCCCATGAGTATTGGCGAGGGATTGTGAAATGAATCTGAAGGCCTCGATCTTGGTTTTAGTGATTTTTTTTCTGTTTCCTCCTTGTGTGGTGGGGTATTGCGATGAGTAAGAAGCCAATAACTGAATGAATATGAATCAACCGTTGTTGTTGTGGACTTAGATTTTTTTTGTTTTGGTTTTGGGAAGTGAATATGAATATGAATCAACTGATGATGACATTTGATCAGGAAAAATTGTTTTAATCGTTATTTAGATGTTTGATGTTATTTTAATCGTTATTTTGATGTTTAATCGTTATTTGAAAAATTGTTTACTCGTTATTTTGATGTTGTTTTGATGATGATGTTGTGATGTTTGATGTTGTTTTGATGATGATATTTTGATGTTGTTTTTATGATGTTTTGATAATGATGTTTGATGTTGTGATGTTTGATGTTGTTTTGATGATGATGTTGTGATGTTAAAAAAGGACTAAATGGTTTATAAAAAAACACTCAGGACTAGATGGAGTAACATTTCCCAATATGGGACTTATGAGTAATTTTTCCATCATTAAAACTCTCAAGGATAAATCATACGAGTGGTCCCTATATTTTACCTCTTGTATCATTTTAGTCATAGGCTTTCAATTGACTCGATTTTGGTCCTTAATTTTAAATTATGCATCAATTTAGCCCAATTGATAATATTGTTAGTATTTTTTAAGAAAAAATATCACTAAATTGATTAAGGTTAACTTACTGAGTTGGCTAAATTTATAATTTTACCCTTAAAAATATGGCGTATGGCACTTATGTACATATTTTTCATAAAAAAAATACTAAGAGTTGTAATCAATTAGACCAAATTGAGACAAAATCTTAAATTCAGAATCAAAATCGAGTAAATTGAAATTACATAAACTAAAATGGCATAATGACCAAATAGAATAACTGTTGTCGTAATTTGCCCAACTATCAATTGATGTGTGTCACATAATTTTTTAAAAAAATATTCTAGAACATAATAACTAATAAATTATACATCTTGTGGTTGTGGAAATTATACATGGCGCCCCTTCAATTTTTTAAACTCACAACAAATGATATTTTTTTATTAATAAATAATTAAATCAATTAATAGTTCAAATGATTTCATAAATATATTTTAAATAATAATTTTCATAATTTTACTGTTATATAAGAAAATAATTAAGAAATCACTTTTTTCTATTAATTTTGTTATATATATATATATATATATTGTATATAAAGTATTTATAATTTCTAGAATTATAAAAAATAATTTATATTTTAAACAAAATCTCAATAAGTGTATTTGTTAATTTACTTAAAATATTATTTTATTTTATTTTATTTTTATAGTAAAAATAAGATGCATAGATATATCAAAAACAAGTGTGTTTGGTTTGAGTTTTTTGAATTAAGTTTTTTGAAAATTGAATTTTTTGGTTTTCGTGTTTTTTTTGTTTTTAGTGAATATTTTTAAAATTTTAAACATTTTTTTTACTTTTTTAGATGCACCTTACTTAGATGTATTTAAAAAGTAAAAAATTTGTGAAAAATATTTTTAAAAATTAATAAATACATAAAAATATAAAAAATGTACTGAATTCTCGTTTTTTTTTTTTTTTTGTATTTTTGATATTTAGTGAATTTTTTAAAAAAAATTTAATTTTTTTTACTTTTTAGGTATATGTATGTTAGGTATGTTTAAAAATTAAAAAAATTAAAAAAATTACTCGAAGTATTAAAAGAATTCAATAAAAACAAAAAAACATAAAAAATAAAAAAATAAATTTTTTTAAAAAGTTTTTTTAAAAAATGATAAACATTACCTCTTATTGAGGCTGCTTTTGTCATCCATTATGTGTTGGCTTGCACCAAAATCACCTCGTGTCTATCACAACATCGTTCTGTGACAGCTGTTCCCAATCGCATCTTATCTCCATATTGCATTATCATTGTCATGATTTTTGGGGAGTTATTACAGTTTGCATTTTAAAAAATGATAATTATACGTACCCTATTCACAGTCAGTGGGAAGTCAAATTTTTTTTTATTTTTTTATTTTTTTAGAACAAAAAACAACATAGATATTTCATTAAGTTTCAAAAGAGAGTCTTACAGAATGTGCAAGAAAGTGAGCAGGTTGGACCACTGCCCTATCTACTTTCTCTAAGACAACATAAACAAAATGCTTAGTGCATAACAAAATGTCATGTAGGATAGAATGGAGCTGCCAGTCTTCATCTTGATCAAAGTGCTGCATGAGCTGTACCAAAACCAGGCAATCTGTTTGCAAAAGGAGGCTCTTGATCCCATGCTGTGATGCCCACCGTAAGGCCTGAAGAACCGCAGCAGCTTCCATTTGCTGAGGAGATAACATGTGTGGCCCAAAATGGCTTCCTGCTTAATCACATTGTCCGCGTCATCCAGCCATACCCAAGCCAAACCCGTCCTGGCCATGACTGAGGTCCAAGACCCGTCAACGACGATCCGTTGTTGCGGATAGTCTGCAAGGGATGTGGCAGCATTCTGCAAGATAACTTGGTTAGCAACCAAATGGTGGACAATACCCTCCGAATAGGAAATGTCATGAGCAACATCAGTAGGAGGTGACAGTAAGGTGGAAAGCACTTCACGAGCTGTTTGCAAGATATGATCAGTGGGCAATATTGCACCACGAAATTCCGCTGAGTTACGTTGTAACCAAATGGCCCATAATAAAGCAATGGAATGAAATAAAATCTCAACATCAGTAATCTGCTCCACCCAATGCTTGAACCAGGAGAAGAATGATAAGGGTGTTTCACTACCAAAATCTAAGCCCAAAATAGACCCACGCCAAACCCTTTGAGAGAGAGGACAATCAAAAAAGAGATGTTCAATAGTTTCGTCATTCTCTGAGCATCACGAACAGAGGACATCTATGGTGAGACCTCGCTTCTTGAGTTCATGTTTAACGGGGAGAATATTGTGTAGACATTTCCACAAAAACAAAGTCCATTTGGGAGGAATTTTAAAATGCCAAAGTCGCTTCCAGACGGTCCAGTCCGGATCAGGCCTACAAAATTCCGGGAACTGACGAATTAAGGCCTGCTTGTAGCCTGATTTCACCGAGTATTGACCACTTTTAGTTGGACCCAAACAATTTTATCCTCAAGATCCTCGTGGGGGATGTGAATGGATAAAATATGAGGAATAACATGGGCTGGAAAAAACAAAATTAATAAATCCAACCTCCAAGATCGAGACGAGGAGTGAATGAAATGCTCTACCCTCATTGCAGGACAAAGATCACTCAAGCCGCGTCCTTTACAAGGATTGGAAACAATCGGAATCCATTGAGCTTCAAACGGATTGATACTCCGACCATTGCCCACAACCCACTGAAGACCAGAAAGCAATAACGAGCATCCCCATAAAATACTTCGCCATCCCCAAGATGATAATGATGAGTGTTTAGCCTCCAGGAATGAATTTCGTTGACAATATTTACCTAGCAAAACTCTCGAGAGCAGTAAGTTGGGTGAGGATAGAATCCGCCATGCTTGTTTTGCTAGTAAGGCTTGATTGAAGCAGGTAAGGTCCCTAAAGCCTAGCCCACCCCAACCTTTGGGAAGACATAGAGTTGTCCATTTTTTCCATGCTAACCCTGAACCCTTGGATGAAGCCCAAAGAAATTGACGAATTAGAGCTGTAATTTTATGTTGGAAGTTGTCAGGCATACGAAAAACAGACAGGAGATACACTGGGATGGATTGCAGAACATGTTTCACTAAAATTCCCCGGCTAGTGAAATTCAAAAAATCACATTTCCATTCTTGTAGTTTCGATTGGATTCTGCTCAAAATAGAATTAAAAATCTCGGATTTAGAACGCCCCGAGAACCCCAAATAAGCGCCCAAATAGATCCCAGGTTTAGAAACCACCTTAACACCAAATAAAGAGACAAGCCAATCCCGACCGGAGTGTGAAAAGTTTGGGCTACGAAAAAGTTCCGATTTATGGAAATTTATGCGAAGCCCAGAATAAAAGCAGAAGGCATTTAAGAACCAATGAAGGCACCAAAGTTCCGCTGGCTTGTAGTGTAGAAAGATAAAACAATCGTCTGCAAAGAGCAAATGTGATATAGGGGGGGATTTCCGGCTAATGGCAATACCTCTACAGACATTGAGCGACGCCAAATGAGCAAAGCCTTCTGACAATACTTGCGTGACTAACAAGAATAAATACGGCGACAGGGGATCTCCCTGTCGTAGCCCCGCCTTGGGCTGAAAAAAGTTTGAGGGAACGCCATTAATCAGAACCGCAAAGTCTTTAAAAAAAATAATTTCCCTTATACTAACAAATGACAAGCTAAACTAACTATTGAAATCATAAATAAAAGATTTTTTTAATATATTAATAATATTGTTTGGGCAATTTAATTTGATGAGATTTTATATTTTGAAAATGTTGATGATAATCTCATTCATCAATGGTATATCAAACACATCATTTTTTATATTTGTGGCCAATCAATTATTTAATCAAAGATGGCGTGGCTATTGTGTCTCGCACATCAGCCACTGTTGTGCGGTCATATAGGCTTATTTTGAAATCCGTTTTGATAATTCGAATAATTTACTTTTAAAATTCATTGAATAGAACATATCTAAAAAAATAAAGTTGATTAAATATCATTAACCCTTACATCCACTCATATTTATATTCAGTTTTATATTTCAAATCACATTTATCATTTATTTTTGTAGATACAAATGTAATTTGATAAAATAGTTAACGATATCTGATTAACTCATTTTTTTTGTAGGTATATTTTACTTGATATGCTATAAAAAAATGAATGATTTTTATCATTAAAATGAGACTTGAAATAGACTCATATAGCAACACAACAATGGTTATTGTACCCTCTCCTCTTTCACAACAACCCCCAATTCCCATTCGGCTACGCAACCGACTTTTCGCATACTTCATAGACTTGTATAATTGAAATCCTACATAAACAAAATACAATACCTATAGGCCACGTTTGTTTGGCAGATTAGGTTGGATGGGATTGTTAGTGAAAGGATTGTTAGTGAAGGGATTGTTAATGTGGGGATTGTTAGTGAGGGGATTAAGTAAAAGTGTGTTTGTTTTGATGATAGTGTGGGAGATAATTAGTGATGGGATTGTTAAATTATTTTTGTATAAAATAAATAAATAAATTATTTCTATATTAAAAAAATTAAAACAAATATTAAAGTAAACATGTGCACTTAGTAAAAAAAAAGAAATTAAAAAAATAATTTTTTTATATAAAATAGACTCAATCCCCTCACTATTTTCCTAATCCCACCCAAAATCTACCCAAGCTAATCCCCCTGTGTGAGGGTATTCATAGTCCCATGGGACTACTAATCCCCTCCTATTTTTTCCAACCAAACATGGGCTATGTAGGGCCCACGGGATTGGTAGTCCAATCCCCCCAACTATGGAGCCAAACAAACATGGCCATAGATCCTTGTTTTGAACTCAAGAAGAAATAATCAAGACTCCAGATCCTTCAAATGTGCCATTAGCCCACCATACTTCACTTGCCTTTGTTACCTCACAAAGTTGATTTTTTTTTATTTTTTCTTTTTTGGTTATGTGTGATTGTTGATGTCGAGAGAGATGGAGCAAAATAAAAAATAAAACTAATTAATGGTGTAAAACATTAGCTTTATATAGTTGGGTGGAGTCACTAATTTTTTAATGGGGTCAACCATTGACTATTTTAATTTTTACATAATTTATTTATTTATTTAATTTGAGAGGACCATCAGCCCATGAATGGCGTTATCCCTATTCACAATATAGGTAACATAATTATAGCGTTCCGTAACAAACATTCAAGCTGGCTGAAATTTGTTTGAAACCTAAAGCAGCAACGTAAAATGAGGTTGTTTTACATTTTTTTAATATTATTATTATATTTTTATTTAACTTTTTTTTTTAGATTAAAAAAATAACTAATTTAGTCTTATACTCAAGTTTTGTCAACATATCATTTTTATTTGATAGTACACATAATGTTTTTGTGACATAATTGGTCTTAAATAGAATATTATCAATTTTAATTTTGAAATTTTTTTTATGCAAAAACAATATTTACTTCTATTCTTAGTTAATGTGTTCCGCAATAAATACATACATTTGACAAAATAATCATATTTCTTATTAGGGGAATTTGTTAAAGAGTCTCTCAAAAGAGTTATATGATTGGAGAAGAACATTGTGATTGATTTTAGGGAAAGCCTACAATGTGCATCTTTTAAAAGGGCATATGATATGCATTTATTGTATTGCCTATATCGTGCCACGTCATAAAAAATAAATTGCTAAATCAGTCATCTAACAAGTTATATGAAAGAATTATAATTTTTTTCAAATATCATAACAATATTATAATAAATCATAACAATATCATAATATGCACCACGGTATCATAACAAATACACTATCAATCATAAAAACATGACGACGACTCATAACAAATGTAGTTATTTTCAACAAATTATCATAACATTTGAATCGTAACATTTTTTATTATGATTCACCATGACAAATCATTTTTGGTAGTACAATTTATAACTTTTACTAATGAATCATAACCATAACATCTTTTATTTATTTATTTATTTATCAAAGAAATTAGAAAACAAGAGAGGCAAACAGGACTATGCTGAGATACTGATCAAAACCAATAAAGCAGATGGAGGATTTGTCACCTGATCATAATCCTACATTTGGGTGCCGCGGAATAGATTCAGGGCCTGGGAATCAAGTGTGGTATGGGACATGTTGGCTTTTGCTTATTCAAGGTCAAAGATGGTCTATGATGCTCTCTTTCTTCTTGCCAAGATGAAAGACTAGAAAATCCAAGCTTCAATCTTGACCTACAACAGTTTGTTGTGCAACTTAAGGCACACTGGTAACATGTGGGATGTATATGATGAAATCAAAGCTAGTGGGACTCCTCAGAGTAAACACACTAATTCAATTCTAATAGATGGTCTATGTAGACAGTCATTGCTACAAAAAGCAGTAGCCTTCTCGCGAGAGAATGAAGGGAAGCATTTTGGGCTCTGTGTTGCTTCATTCAATACCCTCATGTCAAGGTTCTATAAAATGGGTTACGTAAATGTTGCAAAATCTTTCTTTTGTATGATGTTTAAGTATGGACTACTTCCTGATGCATAGGTTACAATATTCTTATTCATGGGTTATGCGTAAGTTTTCAGATGCAGAGAATATAGATGGAACCATCAATAAAACAGGGGCAAAGAAGATCGTCGGAGTTGCACTTCACGAGATGGTCTTCTAGGGGAGGAGAAGATCACCGGAGTTTTGTCTGAAAAAAGGACGGTTTCGAACCAAAACAACGTGAGCTTTGTGGGATGAGAACGGTGGTGGTGGTTTGGTGACTCTCTCCTCCCTCCCCTCTCACTTTTCCTATTTTCTTTCCTACATATTTTTGTTTGCATGTATGTCTAAATTTGAGAAATTTGATTCCATTTTTGTTTTTTTCTGTCTTCACCATCTTTACCTTAATAGATCTTTGAATCGATTGAACTGACCGACAAACCGAGTAATTTGACTTGGTCAATTTCAAAGAGTGAACCGATCAACAACGGTTGATTGCTTTCTTATAACCCGATGGGCACGGTTAGATTGGTAGACTACTAATGACAAATTCAATCCGAATCGGCCCGTGAACACTCCTACTTGCATGTATAATCTTAGGTTGTCTGTCGATTAAAGTTCGAGAACCTTCGAGTTTGGGAAGTAATAATCTTCATGGAATAACCTTCTATATTATGTATTTAGAGTATTGGTTAGTTGTTTGGGTTATTTACACCCTTAAATTATTGAGAAGTATCACTTTGACCTCCTAAACTATAAAAAAGTACAAATGAACTCTCTAAACTATTGAAAAGTATCACTTTGTGCCCCTCCTACACTATAAAAACGTACAAATTAACCCTCTAAATTATTAGCGTGTTTCACTTCGCCCTCTAAACTACAAAAGCGTTTCCTAAATTATAAAAATGTAACAAATTCATTTTACATGATTTCCCTAATCAAATTAGAAATTACCAAGGAACCATGCATAGCACTGAATAGGGAGCCGCTGAATACACCAACTACACCTAACAAACAACCTTGCATATTTTTTATCCCTCCCACATTTTTATTTGTATAAGTATTTCATATTTACGATGAAATTTATAAAGATTGACCCGCTACTTATCATTCTGTACAAAATAATTCTATCTAATTCACTAATTCATGGCAGACTACTAAGCTTGCCAGAATGGCTTAGTAAGCAAGCAACCAGTTTGAAAGGTTGACCTATTCGAGAATCTCCAGACCTATGCTTATTTTTAGCTCCCTAAAACATTTCATTGCTTACTACACCCTTCCTTGTCTCTAGGTTAGTCCCTCTTGATCATAGTTCACCCAAAATGAAACTTCCTATTTGTGAAAAAATAAAATAAAAAGGGCAACTTGTCTAATCTCGTTCATCATCCATTGATTAATACTTTAAGAAGGTTTATAATTTAGGAGGGCAAAGTGATCTTTTTATTAATTTAGAAGATCTTTGTATAAATAACCCTAATTATTTTATATTACACCGTTTTGTGTACCATATCAGATTATTTTTAGAAGTTATCTTTTTCTGTCATTATTGAGTGTGAGTTGACCGAATAAAAACTATTGCACCGGAAAGCGTGTTAATATGGAAAACCAATAATAAATCCAAACTTACTAAATAAATATTACATTTGGAATTCCATGCCTACATCTTATACAATTGTAGCAGATTTCGGTGAGTTGGTTCACCCCTGCAATTACAAGTCCCAATAGGAGGCAGTTTAGCCTAAACCATTTTTTAATTTGAGTCTACAGGCTATTTAGTTGTACTTATTTCATTAATTAGCAAATGATCTGTAATATTAAACTTGAATAAATTTCTACAATTCATTTCATGTACAATTGTAAGAGAAAATTATGTATTACATTCCCAATAAATTGGGCGTTCATACTATTTCAGCTTGAAAAACTAAATAAAAATAGGCCTTTTAATTAATAAATTAACATTTTTGCAAAAAGGAGTTGGGTTTGTTATATTTTCCAATGCAAACGATTTGCGGGGCTCTCTCTTAGACTTTTGAATTGATTTAAAAACTACTACCAAGTAATCGAGCTTTGGCAGGTATTATGAGACAAATAAGATTTATCACAACTTAAACTAATTACCCAGGAAAGTGATTTGAAGATGAATGAAGGTATAATGATGACTTTCTAACAACTAATCACGTTTAGGTTAATTAGATTCCACTTGATTAATGTCTTTCTAAAATTTCTGACTTTCTAACAATTATCTTTTATATTTGAGGGTTTATTAGGTTGTACTTCCATCCCATAAGAAATGGAGGGTAGGTTTTTGAAACGCGTTATCGTGTAACTTTTGAGCATAGATCCCATAAGAAATGATAGCCATGTTTACAGAATGTCTTTGGTGTGACTTTTGAGCACAAATTTTGTCACACAATTTTGATGAGCTAGAGTTATAGATGCACTGTCTATTGGTGGTAGAAGTACATTCATTAAGTCTGTTCACTCAGCCATTCCAGCCTACGTCTTGTAATGCCATCCTCTGCCCAAGTTGGTCTGTAACACCCTTGACAAACTGAAGAAATGTAGTGAAACCGAAGAAATTGGGAGGGCTTGGTCTTAATCCAGCGTGTGGAAAACGATGTTTCTGTGGCGAAACTAAATTGGAGACATTGGACAAACAAGAATGCCCATTTGGCCGTTGTTCTCAAATCAAAATACTCAAGCTAGACTAAATCTCTTAGTCGATGCTCGTCCACTTGAAGTGGGATTTGTAAGGGACAATTTATTTAATGAGGGTGCTTGTAAAAGGGTGAAGAACGATAACAAAGATCAATTCAAAGTTAGTGACTGCAAGGAGAACAATTGTTGGAATTTTGACAAACTCTCTTTGGACCTTCCATCCATCATTTGTAACTACATCTTCAGCATCACACCTAAGTGGTTTGGAGATTGTGAAGACCAAGTAGTGTGGAAACACTTTTTTTTTTATCAGCAAAGAAAAATTTCATTAACAACATGAAATTAAAGATACAGGAAGACGACATGCATCGAGAGATTCGGAAAGTATAAATTACTCCTACTACTGCTACTCGCATCCATACAACCAACCCCTTGGCCTCATGAATTTTTTTTTTTTTTTAAAAAAAAACAAAAAAGAGTTAAGAAGGACTTAAATAGAAAATAAAATATATGAATCCCCACAAAATCAACCCACACAACCCAAAACCAAAAACCAAAACCAAAACATCCAAGCTGCTCCTGCATTCCTCTTTACAACAAACTAAAATTTTCTTTTTCAACACCCAAGCAGCTGCACTCCTCTTTTTAACAAACCACACTACTATTCAACCCAAATATTTTATTCACCTATGCTGATGTACTCCCAATGCCCACACCACCCAAACTAAATCTTTTCAACAGCCCACACCACCAATTCCAAGACCCACGCCTGACAACACTATACCATAGCATCAAAAAGGGTTCCGCACGCTCCGGTGATTTGACTGAGAACGTTCCATGGCCGAAAAACTCCATAGCTGGAAAAACTCCCTTGACCGAAAACTATGGCCAAAACACAATCAAGAACAATACCTAAGGGCCAACTTCTATGCAAACACCTAAACAACAAACTCACATTGGAAAAAAGTCGCCAAACACCCCCATGGACAACACCTCGCTCTAGAATAAATTCTCTAAACAAACAGTGTTGCATCGAAACCACCCTGCTCCATGTTCGGAGCACCTTCAAAAAAAGAAAACCCACAAGGTCGGAACACAACTTATTATCCGATCCAAACATTGAACACACCCGCTGTAAAAACTCCTAAGATGACGATCCAAACACCGAACAACTACTGAGACACCTCCATACATCTGGATGAAGTTCACCCCTCAAACTCCCAGTCGAAGAGGAGCGCTCGAATGAAAACCAGACAGATCTAGATCGACTTCGACACCCATGTTTCCCCCCAAACAAAACATCGATACTTCTCCATAAATCTGAACCAGAGTTCACCCCTCAAGCTCCTACTCGCAAAAGAGCGCTCAAATGAAGATCCTAACCAAATTTGGACGTCCTCTATGCCGGTTCAACACCAACCTCCTCCTCTATATTGACCCTTGTTCCAGGCATTCCCTGATGAAAACAACACACCACTACCCCAATGAATCATCTATAGCGGGCACCAAAGCACCAAAAAAATAAGATCTACAGCAGCACACAAAGCACACCAAGTTAAGAAAATAATGGGGGAATCAAGTTTATTAAAAGGAAAAATAACAAACAAACACAGGAAAGAACTGGGCTAGCCGACCGCCATAGCCAAAGGCGGCGGCCGGCCGGCCCAAAATGAGGCCTGGAGATGAGGTTTTTAGAGAGAGAAAGAGAGAGAGGTTGCTTCTAATACTCACTTGTGGAAACACTCTATCGGTCACTTTTCAAAATTTTTAAACTTGTCTCATTGATTGTAAACCTGTGGCCTCCACATCTTTCTTACATAGTCATGGGTGTGGCACATTTCTACCACCTCCAGCATTCAACACTTCTTGTAGCTTGCCTTGCTACATTGTCTACCTACAACCCCAACCCCCCATTCTTTTTTTTTTTCATTCGCAATATCACTCCGGATAATCTTTGCCCTATGTGTAGACTTCACCCAAAATCGATCTGCTATGTTATAATAGATTGTGATTTAGCTTGCAACTTCTATCATAGGTTGAACATTCCTACCTCCTTCTTGTCTTCTTTTAACATGGAGCTTTCCAACTGGATCCATGCTAACTGCATAAACACTTCCACTTACATTCTTCCTGTTCTTGGGTGGTGCTCTTCTCCCTGGCGACTTGGTCCTTATGGAAACGTAGGAACGCATTATGTATTGAGTCTAATATTACTGTGGCCAAAGCTAACAGTTGACAATTTATCTCTAAATTCCCACTAGCTTCCAAAACCCACTTTACCATTTACATAGGTTGGAAACCTCCTAAAGCAGGCAAAACAAAACTTAATACAGATGGAGCTATGAAAGAAAACCCTAGGTTAGCTTCTACTGGGGGGGGGGTCTCCTTAGAAACTGCTTAGGACAATGGCATGGAAGGTTTTGGCACAATATTGGTGTTGTTGCGAAACTTTGGGCCGTCAGGAATGGACTACAACTGGCACTTAACCTCAACATTATGAATTTGGATGTTGAAACTAACGCAATTCTGATTCACAAACTTCTTATGAAGAAAGTTAATAATTTTCATCCGCTTAGCAACTTGATTTGTGATTGTGGTACCTTGTGGACTGGCTCGGAGTGATGGAAATGAAACACATCTTTAGGGAAGCAAATGCTTGCGCCAACTAGCTGGCAAATGAAGGAAGACGGAAGGATTACAACTTTTTATTTTCGTTCCTAATTACCTTGTAAAGCATCTTTATGATGATGCTCGTGGAACTGTTTATGCTAAAATTTTGTCAAACGTTACTTAATCTATGAACTTCCAATTTTACCACACACAAAAAAGTTACAGAATGGATTGTTTACATTGTGCTTTACTTTTGGGGATTTATTGTTGGAGGTCACCCCATGTGAAAGGGGTGATCCTCATTTCGTCCATGTGAAAGCTGCAGGCAGGCTTGAAGTCAAGAAGTAGGAGGAAGGTGAGAAAATGGTTGTTGGTAGTTGGAAGCCCAATAACTTTGATTCCTTAACTTTGTTTCCTTCTTTTTTTGTATAAATAGAGATGAGGAGGAAGGGAAACAATATACACACACAAAACAGAGGCAAGCAGTAAGTGTGTGAAGATCTCTGTTTGTGTTATCAGAGTGAGAAAGAGAGAGAGTGTGTGAGTTGAGTGTGTAATCTCCTCTTTTTAATATATAGTGTTATCGCTTCCGTGGACGTAGGTCGGATTGCCGAATCACATTAAAACTCTTGTGTTATTGCTTTTTTGTGTTCCTGGTGTGCTCCCCAATCCCCAACAAGTGGTATCAGAGCCCGGGTGGTGACAAATCGAGATTTTTTTCGAAAGTGCACAGATTTCAAAGTGACTGAAATCCACTTTCGACCATACTAGGAGGAAGCCCTAGAGAAGAGGAGCCCAGAATTGCAAACTACAGTCCCAGACGACCCCAAACGCACCTTCACGAGCCACTGGAAGAACGCGCGTAAAAACCACTCGCACCACGCGCCGTCAAGAGGAAGAAGACGAGTGGAGGCGCGCGTGTTTATGATGTCAGGCTGACATCACCCTGAGCCGAGCCGAGCCGAGCGAAGAATTCAGCCGAGTTTTCAGCCGAGCCGTATAAGCCTCGTTGACCAAGCCGAGTCCTAACCGTTGACTAGAGCCGCACCACTGACTAAGCCACGTTGACCAGAGCTGCTGACCAAGCCGTGCCGTCAGCCGCTGAGTCGCTGACGCCAACCGTTCCGGAAAAGCTATCCGGTGCTTCTTAGCCGTACCAAATTTCACTGATCTGAACCGTTAAACTTGTTTTAGCTTGATCTGAGCCATTTGAGATCCGATCTGGGTGATCCAATAGTGGTTTCCAACTATTTGGAGTGCTCCGGACACATTTGTACGGTCATATTTTTGTTTTGAAGCCTCTGTAAAAGGGAGATGTCAATGGAGGAATCCACATCAGTTTCAAGGCCGATGATTCGATTGAACGCTTCCAATTATGCGATATGAAAGCTGCGGATGGAGGACATCTTGTAATGTAGAGATTTGTTTGACCCTATAGCGCTAAAAGGGGTTAAACCAGACGGAGACAAGGATGACGATTGGATAAAAACCAACCGGAAGACTGTCGGTCAAATCAGACAGTGGATTGACTACAGTGTGTTCCACCATGTCGCCCAAGAGACGGACGCCTATGCCCTATGGATGAAATTTGAGGGCATGTACCAATCCAAGACCGCACGGAACAAAGCCTTGATAATGAGAAGGCTTATAAACTTGAAACTGAAGAGTGGTGTGTCTGTTGCTGAACACACCAGTGAATTCCACAGCCTTGTGAACTAGCTTGCATCAGTCAAAATAGAGTTAGAGGATGAGATGCAAGCGTTATTATTACTCAGTTCCTTACCAGACAGTTGGGAGACGTTGGTGATTTCTCTTAGTAATCCTGCACCCGAAGGGAAGCTAACCATGGAGATGGTCACAGACGCCTTATTCAACGAGGAGGCAAGGAAGAGAGAGATGGGAGGAGAGCAATCCCAGGCCCTTGTCACAGAAAGTAGAGGCAGAGATAGAGAAAGGGGCAGAGGTAGAGGAAGAAGTAAAAGCAGAGGGCGTTCACAGTCCAGACAGGGCAACACGAGGAGGTGCTTTTACTGTGATCAAGAGAATCATGTAATAAGAGATTGCCCAGAGAAAAAGGCGGACAGACAAGCCAAAGAGAAGGCCAAGGGACACGGAGGTCCCTCAACTACAACAGTTGTAGTGAATTCCTCTTATGATAAAGATATGATGCTTACAGTCTTGTCAGAGTTGGAGACACCCGGCTGGATTTTGGATTCAGGGTGTACGTTTCACATATGTGCGGATAAGAAGCTTTTCTCCACTTACTGAATAGTCAGCGGTAGCATTATCCGAATGGCCAACAACACAGTGAACAGAGTTGTCGGCACAGAGACAGTATGATTCCTTACTAAGGATGGAAGAAAAGTGGTTTTATCTGAGGTCCGACATGTGCCAGGAGTACGGAGGAATCTAATCTCCCTGAGTATGCTAGATCTAAAAGGAAATTGTTTCTCATCTAGTGGCGAGGTTCTTCATGTACACAGAGACGATAGAGAAATGTTGCAAGGCAAGTTGCGTAACAAACTGTACAGACTGGAAGGAGAAGTTTTGACAAAGATGAGTGTTGTCAAACACCAGTCGAAGGGTACAAAGGGAGAACATACGCAACCAAAACGTATGACTAAGCAAGGCTTTCATCAGGAATGGTGAAAAAGGTGCACAAGAACGCAAGGGGGCAGTTCAAAGGTGCCCAGATCTGAGCCAGTAAAGCCAATCTTGAAAGAAGTTCAGAGCAAAGAAACCAAGTCGATAGAGACTGTGCCAGTGAAGAAGAGAGTTTCTTTTGCTCCTGTGTTAGAGACATTTTGCAGCCTCTCAAAAGATGCATGAAAGGGAGGGATGCAATCTTGAGTCGTAAAGTAAGCTTTGCACGGTACCCCAGTAAGGGGGTGCGAGCACTATGCACGGAGTTGCAAAGTGGTAGCTTGTACAGATCGGTGGAAGCTGTCTTGGCAGAAGGGCTAACTATCAAACATCAGTACGGACGTACAAGTGAGACAGAACCAAACATGAGGGATTGCAGCATAAACAATGGGCGTATGAGATCGCTGGGAAGCTGTTCTAAAGTGCAGAAAGCAAAGGTTGGTTATTCAGAAATAAGCTCCGAGCAAGGAAAATTGAGGGTGTTGATGTGTCAAACTCTGAAGTTTTCTAGTTGCTCCCGTGTTCATCGTGCAAGAAGTTGCACGGCAATGCAGGGTATCTTGAGTAGGGGGTGCAAGACATCCAATCAGGGGGTGCCGGATATCTTAGCAACAGCTTTTGTTGCGGATCACCTCACATGAGATGAGGGGGTAATTGTTAGAGGTCACCCCATGTGAAAGGGGTGATCCTCATTTCGTCCATGTAAAAGCTGCAGGTATGCTTGAAGTCAAGAAGTAGGAGGAATGTGAGAAGATGGCTGTTGGTAGTTGGCAGCCCAATAACTTTGATTCCTTGACTTTGTTTTCTTCTTTTCCTGTATAAATAGAGATGAAGAGGAAGGGAAACAATATACACACACAAAACAGAGGCAAGCAGTGAGTGTGTGAAGATCTCTGTTTGTGTTATCAGAGTAAGAGAGAGAGTAAGCTATATAGAGAGAGTGTGTGTGAGTTGAGTGTGTAATCTCCTCTTCTTAATATATAGTGTTATCGCTCCCGTGGACGTAGGCCGGCTTGCCGAACCACATTAAAACTCTTGTGTTATTGCTTTTTTGTGTTCTTTGTGTGCTCCCCGATCCCCAACATTTATCAAAGCCTACATTGTGCTTTACATGTTTCGTGAACAAAATTAAGCAACTATTGGCTTTGGCTTTTACTATGGGCAGTGATAGGTATTTGTAACAACTAAAGGGGTGTGCGTGGTGCGGGTCAGTGCGGTTTGAGAGAAAAATAGAAATCGTATGGCGGGTGGCGGATTGATAAAAGTGTCATTAGAATTTGTCATTTTCTTTATCAAAAACCAGCGGTTCGGTTGGCAAATAATGACGGATTTGCCTTGGCGGTTCGGGCGAATTGGCGGTTTATAAAAAATATAATTCAAATTAAAAAACTTAAATCAAAGAGTAAAAAAAAGACGAGAGATACCGTGATATGAAGCATCTTGCGAAACTTTCTCTAATGCAGTAAGTGTAGCAACAACATGATAATATCAACGACTATGCCATCAGTTCATTACAAGCATCTGTGGAAGCTACAATGATCAAATATAATACATAAAATTAATATCATTCAGGGTTTACAATATATTGAAAATGTTTACTGTTGAAAAGTGTTTAGATTGAAAAGTGAGCTGATGCAAGTTTGCAACATGGCCAAAAAAAAAAAAAGATTGAAAAGTGAATTGGAATCCAACTTTATTTTGGATTATTAGCATCTTGAATTCCCCTCGAGCAGTAATGTAATACTATATTCTAAGGTATAGAACAACAAGTAAACTTAAGTAAAAAAGAATTTTTAGAATCTTATAAAACATGATTTAATAGCGGTGCGGGTCTGTGCGGTTTGGAAGAAAAATAGAAACCGACGAATTGATAAAAGTGTCACTAGAATTTGCCATTTTTCTTACCAAAAACCGGCGGTTCGATTGGCAAATAATAACAAATTTGCCTTGACGGTGCGGCTCGGTGCGATTTTGACAGTTTCGGCAGTATTATGTACACCCCTAGTAACAACAATGATCATTAATGGATCTGTTCGCGGTTGGTAATCATTGCAACGATGATGGGTGTTGTTGGTACATCTTTGTATGGTTGATAAGGGCATCTTCAGCCATTCCAACAAGAAAAATATTATAAGTATCAAATTTTCTATTAAATAAATAATCAAATATTTTACACGAGTGTTATTTGAGATATTTGATCATTTATTTGGTAAAAACTTTGATAGTAACAAGGATTAACTGTAGGCTTTGAAGCCACATTGTTGTTTAAGATGGCTGGAATTGAAACCTCATACCCAATTAATTATTAAGGTAGCGTTTGGGAACGTTTACATTTTTTGTTTATGTTTACAAAAATTTTATAAACTGATTTTTTGTTTATTTTTAAAAAAGCATAAACTACGAACGCTTTTGATTTAAACAAAATATTTGAAAATTTTAAAAAGCTTGCTAAAAAATATATTTGTTCAAACCTAAAATATTTATATTTATTTTTTATTATTTATGACAATGACATCATACACATTATAATTGAAAAAAAAAAATTGTTAGTCAAATTTTTAAATTTTTGTTTAAAAACCAACGTAAATTCATTTTTTGAATTTATTTTTTTTTTTCAAATTTACAAACTAATACAACCATTTATAAACTAAAAAAAATTATCAAACAAAATTTTCTAACAGCTTTTTAAATTTTCATAAATATAAAATGAAAACTAAAAACAAAACGATTACCAAACATGCCCTAATAAAACACAATGAAAATTACTCATTCTTATGCTTGCACGTTTACCAAAAGGTAAGAAAATAATAGAAATATTAGGTTTAATTTTCAACCTCATGTTTCACAAAAATCAAAAATTAAAAATTAATTTAGTGAAAGACATAAAAATAATCAAAAGCACTTGTAATTTTTACAATAATTATATCTTTTGAACAGTCGAAGAATTTATAAAATATTTTTTAATATTTATTTTTACCAAATTAGTTTTCATTTCTTAAAAAAAATTCTCACAAACAAACCAATCAACGCTTTAGGCACCGTTTGAGAAGTTCATGTTGGGCTAAATTAGCCACTAAACGCCAAAAGAGGCTAAATTAGCCAATAAAAGACAAAAAAGTTACAGTGGCTTGCCACCAAGAAATGGTAAGGGGAATTTACGAAATTACCCGTCATGAAGAGGGGCATGCGGTAGCACAAAAAAAAAAAAAAAAAAAATCCAAAAAACACATTTTCCCAGAAAAAACAAAGTTAAAAAAAAAAATTAAAAACATTTTTTTGTTTTTTGTTAAAATATTTTATAAAAATAAATTCAAACTTTATTTTATAAAAATAGTTTTAAATATTTCAATTTTTTGTTATGTATTTGGTTATAATTTGAGTGTAAAGTTGTGAAAGTACTGTTGAGTTTCAAGTTATGTGTTTGGCTATGAGTTTTAAAAATAATTTATTACTTAAGTTTTATTTTATGTGTTTGGTTATGATTTGAGTGTAGAGTTTTTTTAAATTTAAAATATTAACATTTTAAATTATTTAAATTTTTACGATTTCAATTTTGTGAATATTTATTTTAATTTTTTACTTATTCAATTTTGTAGATTATTTACATTATTTAAATATTTAAAATAAAATATTACGATTTAAAATATTATGATTTGAGTGTAGAGTTGTGAAAGTAGTACAGAATTTCGAGTTATGTGTTTGGTTATGAGTTAACTCAATAATTTATTAATTAAGTTTCATTTTATGTGTTTGGTTACGACTTGAGTGTAGAGTTGTTTTTAAATTTAAAATATTAACATTTTAAATTATTTAAATTTTTCGAATATTTAAATTATTTAAATTTTGTTGTTAAAACAAATTTTTTATTATTTAAATTGATTAAATTTTTACGATTTACATATTTTTGAATATCTAATTTAAATTTTTTAGAATATTTACATTATTTAAAGGGGGATGCACCAATAAATCCCAAATTAATAACTTATGCACTGTTTAGTCCTAAAAGTTTTCTTATAGATTGAAAGGTCCCATTACAATGTTAATAACATCAGAGTCATGTTACAAACATTAGATTTCAAACATCTAATGTTCATCAAATTTCAATAATGTTTGAAAATATAGGATGAAAAACATCTAATGTTCATCAGATTTTAATAAATTTTGAAATTATAGAATGAAACATCAGATCATTTACATCATTTACATCATGCTGATGTAAAAATGGGACTAAATGGAGCATAAGAAAACTTTTAGGACTAAATGGTTCAACGTTTCAAAAACTAGGACTTATGGATAAATTTTCCTTATTTAAATATTAAAAATAAAAATAAAATTAAAATTAAAAATGTGAAAATGTAAGGAAAAGGAAAAGGAAAAAAAAAACAGAAATTAACATTTGTCACGTAATTTACAAATACATAAAACACATGAAAATCCATTTTTGAAATATAAAAACAAATTAATGTGGGTGAATAAAAAAAAGACAAAATCGTAAATTAAAAAAAAATGACAAAAATACGGCTCATTGAATTTTTTTTTTTTTAAAAACCATGAAAACATAAATTATAATTCGCCATGTAATTAAATAAGGCAATAAATATAAAAATAAATAAGGCAAAAAATAAATAATTAATGTATAAAACAATAAATAAAAATAAATATGGCAAAAAAATAAATAAATAAGGCAAAAAATAAATATTACGATTTAAATTTAAAATATTACGATTTAAATTTAAATTTTAAGATTTAAATTTTTAGATTATTTAAATAAAATTAAATATTATTTAAATATTTAAAATTAAATTAAATTAAATTATTTAAAATACACAGGACAATAAAATAAAATCTCACTTTTTATCATTTTATATAAAATGAAAACAAATTAAAATTAAAATTAGAATAAAAATAAAAACCACATGAAAAAACCATTTGTAAAAAAAAAAAAAAAAAAAAAAAAAAAAAAAAAAAAAAAAAAAAAACACTTAGCCTGGGTTGGTGACGCCACAGGACAGCCGCCGAAATAAAAATAAAATTTAATACTAGGGACAGTTTAGTAATATTACATATGGACACCTCATCAAAAAGTCAAAAAACCAAAAAAACCAATAAAACTCTTTCCAAACCAAACTTTTTTGCCCAGGCTAAAATAGTCCAAAAAAAAAAAAAAAACAAAAGTGGGTTAACTTTTTGACTTTTTTGACTATTTTAGCTTGGTCTAAAAAGTTTAGTTTGAGAAGGACTTTTTGACTTTTTTGACTTTTAAACTTTTTGATGAAGTGTCCATATGTAATATTACTAAACTGCCCTTGGTATTAAATTGTATTTTTATTTCGACGGCTGTCCTGTGACGTCACCAACCCAGGCTAAGTTTTTATTTATTTTTTTTTTTTACAAATGATTTTTTCATGTGATTTTTATTTTTATTTTTATTCTAATTTTAATTTTAATTTGTTTTCATTTTCTATAAAATAATAAAAAGTGAGATTTTATTTTATTGTCCTGTGTATTTTAAATAATTTAATTTTAATTTTATTTTATTTTCTTTTATTTTAAATATTTAAATAATATTTAATTTTATTTAAATAATCTAAAAATTTAAATCGTAATATTTTAAATTTAAATCGTAATATTTGTTTTTTGCCTTATTTATTTATTTTTTTGCCATATTTATTTTTATTTATTGTTTTATACATTAATTATTTATTTTTTATCTTATTTATTTTTATATTTATTGCCTTATTTAATTACGTGACAAATAATAATTTATGTTTTCATGTTTTTTTTTTTAAAAAAATTCAATGAGCCATATTTTTGTCATTATTTTTTTTTAATTTACGATTTTATCTTTTTTTTATTCACCCACATTAATTTGTTTTTATATTTCAAAAATAAATTTTCATATGTTTTATATATTTATAAATTACGTGACAAATATTAATTTCTATTTTTTTTTCTTTTTCCTTTTCCTTATATTTTCACATTTTTAATTTTATTTTTAATATTTAAATAATGTAAATAATCTAAAAAATTTAATGCGCAAAAATTTAAATTAAATATTCAAAAATATGTAAATCGTAAAAATTTAATCAATTTAAATAATAAAAAATTTATTTTAACAAAATTTAAATAATTTAAATATTCAAAAAATTTAAATAATTTAAAATGTTAATATTTTAAATTTAAAAACAACGTAACCAAACACATAAAATAAAACTTAATTAATAAATTATTAAATTAACTCATAACCAAACACATAACTCAAAATTTCATATTACTTTCACAACTCTACACTCAAATCATAATATTTTAAATCGTAATATTTTATTTTAAATATTTAAATAATGTAAATAATCTACAAAATTGAATAAGTAAAAAATTAAAATAAATATTCACAAAATTGAAATCTTAAAAATTTAAATAATTTAAAATGTTAATATTTTAAATTTTAAAACAACTCTACACTCAAATCATAACCAAGCACATAAAATAAAACTTAAGTAAAAAATTATTTTTAAAACTCATAACCAAACACATAATTTGAAACTCCATAATACTTTCACAACTCTACACTCAAATCATAACTAAATACATAACAAAAAAATTGAAATATTTAAAATTATTTTTATAAAATAGAATTTGAATTTATTTTTATAAAATATTTTAACAAAAAACAAAAAAATGTTTTAATTTTTTTTTTAACTTTGTTTTTTCTAGAGAAATGTGTTTTTTGAAAAAACTTTTATTTTTTATTTTTTGTTTGTGCTGCCGCATACCCCCTTCATGACGGGTAGTTTCGCAAATTCTCCTTACCATATCTTGGTTTAGTGGCTAATTTAGCCCAACATGAACTTCCCAAGCGATGCCTAAGTTGATTTTTAACTTACAAAAAACTATAAGTTGTATTGTTAAACTGAACCAAACACATCGAAATAGCTTAAATTAAACTAAAAGATGAAATAAGCTAAAAATAAACTCTACCAAACAGGACCTATATCCTCAATAACCATAACAATATTAAAAAAACAAATCATGTCACGCATATAAAACACATGTTAATATAAACATCACGATAACAAAATGAAACTAATAAAAACCACAACATTACACAATACTAAAATCCCAATGTAGTCCAAACTCACATTACTATTCACACAAAACAACAACGCAATGCGAACATATAACATTAGCGACTCAACGTTAGGATTGTAGAACATATAACATTAGTGACTCAACGTTAGGATTGTACACAATCCGAATTGATTCGATTTTGAAAAAATTCAAGAACCGAACCGATCCAACGATTTTGTGATTTTAAAAATCAGACCAGACCGTTACACTTATAAAACCGGACCAAAACCAAATCGCAAAAACATTTCGATTTCAATTTAGTTTACGGTTCCAAAAATTTCTATTTACAAAAATAAATTATTAATATTAACAAAATAATTACTTAAACTAATTACATTTAATTCATGATTAAAACTAATAATATTACGACATTACTTAATATTACATATCTATACCATCCTAATATCATTAAAATTATAAAAAATCAATTAATAAAAATAAAACTTAATATTATATATATATATATATATTTTTAAATTCGATTAGGCACGGCTCAAATCACGATTTTTTTATAAAATCCATTAAGTGAATCGTTTTTACGATTCTCATATTTCTTAATCTGAAACCGAACCACTTCTTAATAAAACTAAACCAAACCGTATAATTCGATCTGATTCGATCTACATTACCAATTTGAACGAATTTTTAAACAACCCTACCCAACATTACAAATAAAAATAAATAACAATATCAACAATACAATTGAAATATTTATCAAAGAAATAAAATAACATCAAAACATATATCTAACACCAATGCCCACTAACAAAATCACCGTAATAACAATAACAATACATACACGTCAACCCAACGACGAAATGATACAATTCTCAATCCTAATCGTTGTATCCTAATCATTGTATTAACAGAATTAGGATTTGGAATAAACCTAATATCAAAATTAACAAAATAAAAATAACATTACCAAAATCAAATAAACGACAAACAAAGCAATCTACACCCATTAATATCAAGAATCCACAATATTCCCATCTTGTCTCTTTTGTGTTGATCATGATGACGAGAAAATAGAAAATGACTAGTAAACTTTTTGAGCACAAACATAATTTCCACATCCCGGAATCCTTAATTTACGCAAATTACCCATAACATTTGAGATAACATCTACAAAAACATCATTACCAATCAAATAAAACTTATCAATGCAAAAAATAAAAGACATAACTAAATGGTTCAAAAATTTTCTAATTTAAGATCTATTGGTGCATTCCTTTAATTTTAACTATTAATACTTGCAAATTTCACCACTTATTTATAATTAATTCTAAAATTGTACAACGCATGAAATTTTCACCAAAAATAAGGTACATTGATCAAAATTTTAAACTAATGTTCATTTTTTGAATAACTTACTGTTTAATTTTTATTTTTTCTAAAATTTGATTTATTTTCATTTTTAGTTGTATTATAAATATTTAAAAACAACATAATAGTAGAAAAAAAAATTAACTCAAAAAATAAAAAATATTTTGATCCTACTACAAAATTAAGAAATCATTTTCAAACAATCACTACTTTCTTTATTTCCTTTTCTAATTTCTGTACTTAACGTCACTTACAAATTTGAGTTAAATTGAAAATTCAGTAGATAATGAATTTAGCATATTCGAATCCCAAATTTAGCCTAGCTCTTTACGTCATAAAAATAAATAACCACAAAAATCCCATGAATAGGTAAATTTTTAGGTTTTAAAGGTAAATTTATAGGTTTTTACAGCGTTCATAAAATATAAGAATTTCAGATTTTTAGCACAAACAAAATGGAGATTATGAGAGAACAAGTAAACATCCAAATGTAGTGCTCTTATTTGGCTCCAATCTCGTGGATATTCAAGAGAAGAAGTTGATGAAAACACATAATTTATGAGTTTTTTCAGTCCCTACACCCACATTTTGTAGAATTTATTTACAAGAGGGTAAGGGAATAGTTAAAACTCAAATATAGAAAATAGTTCTTCAACAACATTCGTTGAATACAACTAAAAAAATAGTCAAATCTTTGACTCACCCATTTTCCCATTCAAACCAGTGTTGTAATTTCAAAATTCAATAAAAACACAAATAAAATACTAAAAAAAAAAAGAGAATGAGCCTCAGTGAAATCCAGTAAGGTCATATGAAATGTAGCTTCGCCAAGTAGGTTCTCCCTGTCAAGACAGGGGCTTGGCTCCACTACACCTCAAACAAGTGGATTATATCATCACTGGCAGTTAAACAAAATTACAAACTACAAATCTAACAAATGATTGTTATGTAAAAATAAAATTCAAAGCAAATACATGATTCGTTTTTTTTTTTTTTTAAAAAAAAAACACTAATATACGAAGATCTGAAATTTTATTGATATCGGATTTTTTGATTGCATACAAAATGTAAAGGCTCAGAGTATGTAACAGCTTATCAATCAAGAATTTTCAGAAGCAGAACTGGCATTTTATAGCTGTAGAATAATCTTCACTGCCAATAACGAAACCAATAAATAAATCCAAAAACAATATAAACATAACTCATAAATTGAAGTCGGCTCATATCAAGAAATTCAACCATCGTTTCCGTTTATGCTTCATCGATTACTCTCAGAAGCGCGGATAAAATATAATCATCGCCGATAATATACTATAAAAAAATACAAAATTTTCTTGCAGCTAATTTTCTCGAGAAAATTGAGTACTATATATAGCGGATGTTTTTAGAGGCAAAACGATAATAAAGAGTTGAACCCCCACGTTAACACCGCCGAGATCGATCTATGCCCCCATGACTAGACCTTTTTTCATTATTTAGATCTGAAAAAAAGCTAAAGGTGTGGCGGGCAAATAAAAAGAAAATTAATGGATGTAGCCGCCAAAATGACACAAATTGAGCCACGGAAGAGAAAGGTACAAAGGCTAAACTGCAACACTGGAACGGCGAGCATTCTAGCACGAGCTTTGGGGCGTTCATCGTCATTGAAATTGAATCAGAGACGCCCGGGAGAGATCGTGCAAATCAGAGAGAAAATAACAAGAAACAAACAAGCCTATACAGATAAAATATCTATCAACAAAAACAAAATACATGAGACAGAAACAAAGAGAGAGGGTAGAGAGATCTTACGGCATGAGAGTTGCAGAGAGAAGTATCAGAACCCTAAGGATTCGAAAACTAACCCTAGTTAATAGTTTTGGATGGTGAAGAGAAGCGATTGAGGCCTCTGTTTTGTTGAGGTTGTGTAGAGGGATCGGGGTAAATATATATAGAGAGGGAGGATTTTGTTGAAACCCTAAAAACCCTAGCTTTCTTGTTTGGCATTTGGGCCGTCCGTCTTTTCTCTTTAGCACGTGTGAGGTCATACGGGTGTATCAAATGAAATTCTTGCTTTTTCAGTAATTATCCTTAACATTAAAATGGTTGAGTAATTGTCTTTAAAATTAAAACGGTAAATTACACTGACATAAATATATTAAACTCTCTTAAAATTTTAATTTATATAATATTTTTTTATTTAATTAAAAATTTGTTAGTCATATAAATTTATAAAAATTATGTTATCATATTTCTTTATATTAAAACGTACATCTTATCTTGTGTATATTTCTATTTTCATACCATTTACGTAATTTTAGTCTCTTTGACATTACTAAAATAGATGTTACTATTGACACGGGTAAGCCTATAAAGGATATAACCTACCGTTTAGGGCCCAATACATAATTCAAATATTAAAGTCCAACGTTACTAGAGTTCAACATGGCATTAAGAACCAATAACATCTAAACACGTGGCAAGAGAAGGACAAGCCACATAAACAGACAAAGATCCTTCAAAGTTATTACACTGCACATCAGCCATTAATGAAGCCCCTTACAGCATTTATTGCGATATCCCCTCCCCGTCGAGACAGAATGGTCTCATCATGAACAAGGCAAGTTAGATCATAGACTTTCGGTCATGGCAACAGGTCGGAAGGGACAACAAAATGATTACCAGAGGATATAAGCAGACGTCGAAGACAAGAAGAAGGTTAAGCTTTTCTATCTCTAATCTATCTCTATATTCCATCACTCTTTCTAACTTGCTCGTCGGAGGGTTCGCTGGGGGACTCCCCGTTTCCCGTTGGACTCCTGTGCAAGTCTATTCGTGGGCTTGGTATACCGGGCACCGGTTTGGGAAGCGTGGATTAGTCCGACCCGTTCCATCTGGAACACGATGTATCATTAGTTGGCGCCGTCTGTGGGAAATCCTTTTGTTCCGCGCGCTAGTTGTGCTTATTGCCGCCGGAGACCCTTTCCTAATAACCCCTTCCTGCCACCCACCAAGGTGGATGGTCACGACTAGATCTATGGCTTCTCACTACAATGTTACCGACCACCAAGCCGACCATCCTAATCCAAACAACTCACCACAGTATTTCACCGAGCTCACCAACAGCATTAACCGCCTCACCGAGCAAAACCAAGCCCTGATTAATGCTCTACTCCAAAGAAACTTTCCCATGTCTCTTCCACCACCTCCAGATATACCACCCAACCAAGAATGAGCCCCAAGTCATCCCATCCAATAGCCCTACCCACCCAACCTGGACGGCTTGCAACCCCCTCCCCCAGATATGAACCCACCTCCCCAGGTCCCACATCTGTCGGTCCAGGCAGCCACCCCCGAGGGAGAGGCCAGTAGCGTCCAGCCTCCACTGCATTCCGGTGGTGACAACATTCCTCTCTGGGATGCAGAACTCCGAGCCATGAAGCTCCAGCTCCAAGGAGTCATGCAGAACATGCAGAATAAACCATCTACCACAGCCAACTCACCATTCATTGCTTCCATCAGGGACAAACCCTTACCTCCTAAATTCAAAATACCCTCCCTTGACTCTTTCGACGGCACAACAGACTCAGTCGACCATTTGGAAACTTACAGGACCCTCATGATCATCCATGCATTCCCTGACGAGATCATGTGTTGCGCATTCCCTATAACTCTTAAGGGGTCGGCGCGACTCTGGTTTAGTCAACTGCTAGCAGACTCTGTCTCCACTTTCCAGCACCTAAGTGACTCCTTTCTCAGCCATTTCATTGGTGCCCAGCGCCAGCGACATCCGGCAACCCAACTCTTCAATATCCATCAGACCGAGTGGGAGTCGCTGCGCAGCTTCGTCACCCGCTTCAATACCGAGGCCCTGCAGGTAGCGGAAAATGATGACAAAGTCACTCTTACGGCTTTCATGGTCGATCTACGATCATCTGACTTCCTTTTCTCCCTCTCTAAAAACCCCCCGACCTCCATGGCAACCCTACTTTCCAAAACCCAGAAATACATGAATGCCGAAGATTCCTTAGCCGTCCGACATGATCCTACAGCCAAAACTCGACCCCCAGAGAGAAGATGAAGGACTCCGAAACCAGAAACACCCAGTACACTCACCAAACACCTCAGTATCCAGACCAACCACCACGAGCCGACTGGTCGGTGCCAGCCCAACCGCTCGGCCGGTTCGAACGATACACACCGTTCAATTCCCCCATGGAACAAGTCCTGAATCAAATCCAACGAGACTGTCACCTAAAATGGCCCCAACCATCACGGTCTCCTTCCAACCGGCGAGATCAGTCCAAATACTACCGCTTTCATCAAGACCACGGCTATAATATGAAGGAGTATGTTAACCTCAAAGACCAGGTCGAGGTTTGATACGTCAGGGACGTCTCAGTCGGTTCACGGCAGCCCGCCCTCAGCAAAGGCAAAGAACTGAACCTATCAGAAACGACCGCCGGCGCACCCCTCCTCAACAACCTAACCAAGGTCATGATAGGCCTCCGCAGCACCCCCGGGCACAAGGCAATCATGTCCCCTCTGTTAGAGAGATCAGAGTTATTGCTGGCGGGCTCGCTTGTGGAGGACCATCCCGTTCGGCCCAGCGAGCAGAACTTAGAAAAATAAGGCAAGGCTTAGGTAAAGAAGTTGCCACACTGGACTACCCTTCCAAACAATCCAAGCAGTGGATGAAGTCCATCACCTTTACGGAAGTCGACTGCATGGGCATCCGTTACCTCCATGACGACCCCCTTGTCATCTCTGCTCTCCTTTCCAATTACAAAGTCAGACGGGTTCTCGTCGACAACGGCAGTTCTTCAGACATCATCTTCGTTAACGCTTTTCACTAGCTCAAGGTTGGGGAAGAAAGCCTGTCCCCTCTCCAAACCCCACTGGTAGGCTTTACTGGAGATCGGGTGACCTCCATCGGCTCCATCGATCTTCCCATCACAATCGGTGAATACCCGCGGCAGACCACAAAGTTGTTCACCTTCCTCGTCGTCGACTGTCCCTTTGTTTACAACATTATCCTCGGCCGCACCGCCCTGAATGCCTTCCGAGCTGTGACATCCACTTTCCATCTTGTCGTCAAATTCCCCATCGACCTTGGGGTCGGCATGGTGAAGGGAGAGCAAATTGTGGCTAGAGAATGTTACGTGGCTTCACTTAAAGAGGTCAAGCTAAAGGAGGCTGTGATCATTGAAGGACTCGACGTTAGAGACGAAGACAAGCTGGTCAGATGGGAACCGGTGGAAGAGTTTGTCGAGGTCCCCATCGATCCCACCAACCCGACAAAAACAGCTAAGATCGGCAGCCAACTATCCCCACAAGACAAGGCCGACCTTATAACCCTCCTGACTGAACACAGAGATGTGTTTGCCTGGACCCACTCCGACATGCCAGGCATTGATCCCTCCTTCATCACTCATCGTCTCAGCATTAAGCCCCATTTCTGATCCTTTTCGTCAAAAATAGCGCATCTTCCACCCAGAACGCAATACCCTAATTGCTTCTGAAGTAGATAAGCTCCTTGAGGCACAGTTCGTTAAAAACGTGGACTACCCCAGATGGCTGTCAAATGTGGTCCTAGTCTGTAAAAACAATGGTAAGTGGCGACTCTATAGCGACTCTGTGTCGACTACTCTAATCTCAACCGAGCTTGCCCCAAAGATAGCTATCCCCTTCCTCGCATAGATCTACTTGTTGATGCCATGGCTGGACATCAAATGCTCAGCTTCATGGATGCCTTCTCTAGGTACAACCAAATTCTGATACACCCGTCTGACCAAGAACACACCTCCTTCATCACCGACCGGGGAACCTACCATTATCGTATCATGCCATTTGGGTTGAAAAATGCCGAAGCCACTTACCAACGGTTGGTCAATGCCGTCTTTCATCATCAGATAGGCAGGAACATGGAAGTATATGTCGATGACATGCTAGTCAAGAGCACACTCTCCACTGATTATCTGGCCGACCTGCGAGAGACCTTCGGCACCCTACGAAAGTATCAAATGAAGCTCAATCCGGAGAAATGCGCCTTCAGCGTAGGATCTGGGAAGCTCTTGGGTTTCATGGTCAGTCAGCGAGGCATCGAAGCTAACGCCGAAAAGATCAAGGCCTTAACAGAAATGCAGTCACCCAGAACGGTTAAGGAAGTTCAAAGGCTTACTAGCAGAGTCACCGTCCTCAACCACTTCATTTCCCGTGCAACGGACAAGTGCCTCCCCTTCTTCAAAGTTCTTCGGCAGACTTCCGAGTGGACGACCGAATCCGAAAAGGCTTTCCAACAGTTGAAGCAGTGCATGGCCAACTCCCCCTTACTCTCCCAGGCACTCATGGGCGAGCCTCTTTTTCTCTATCTAGCTGTCTCGAGCACCGCAGTCAGTGCAACCCTCATCAGAGAGGACGATTCAGTACAGCGCCCGGTTTATTACATTAGTCAGGCTCTAAGAGGCGCCAAACAGAACTACCCATTGCTAGAAAAAATGTCCTTAGCTTTGGTCATTGCCTCAAGACGACTCCGTCCTTACTTCCAAGCCCACTCCATAGTGGTCCTCACTGACCAACCTTTGAAGAAGATAATGCAACAACCCGAGCTGTCCTGCAGACTCATGCAATGGTCGGTCGAACTCAGCCAATTTGATATCTCCTACCGACCTCGAACGGCGATCAAAGGTCAGGCTGTTGTTGATTTCATCCTGGAATTCACTAATCCCACTCCAACCACGGCCCCGCCCCGCCCCCGCCGCAACCCCACACTGAGGCAGAAAATCCCCATTCTTGGACCCTCAATGTCGACGGATCCTCCCGCAAAGAAGGCAGTGGGACTGGTCTCATCCTCACCGCTCCCGAGGGTGGTTATTTCAAGTGTGCTCTCTGCTTCTTGTTCGACACAAGCAATAATGAGGCCGAATATGAGGCATTGATAGCAGGTCTCCACTTAGCCAAAGACATTGGTGTCAGCCATATCCGGGTGTTCAGCGATTCCCAACTTATTGTCGGACAAATTACGGGGGAATTCGAGGCCAAGGAAGACACAATGCGGGCTTACAGGGATATTGCACTCCCCCTTGCCCGTCTCTTCAATACTTTCCACATCAAGCACATCCCTCGGGCGGAAAACTCCAAGGCAGATGAGATGGCTCAATTGACTTCTGTAGACTAGTCCGACCTCAACCATGGTGTCCGCCTCGAGTATTTGGCCCATCCTGCCATTTCCCTAAACCAGCAGCAAGTCCACTTCCTCCAAAACGAACCCATCCCATGGGCGGCCGACATCTTTATATTTTTTACAAAGGGGGAACTGCCAGACGACAAACAGCTGGCCGCCAAAGTCAGGGCCTGGTCGTCCAACTACATTCTCGTCAACGGCCTCTTGTACATGCGTAGCTTTTTATGCCCATATCTGCGATGCCTCAATCCTGCTCAAGCGACCTACGTGATGAGGGAGGTCCATAAGGGTATATGTGGTAATCATTCGGGTGCCAGGTCACTAGCCCACAAAATATTTCGCACCAGTTACTTCTAGCCTACTCTCAATCAAGATGCCACTGAGTTCGTGCTTAAATGTGATAAGTGTCAAAGTTTTACCAATATCTCTCACGCTCCTCCGTCAGAACTGATCACACTTTGCAGTCTTTACCCGTTCGCCAAATGGGGAATCGACTTAGTTGGGCCATTGCCCACCGGCCGAGGCCAAACCAAATTCGCAATCGTCGCCATTTATTACTTCACTAAATGGGATCTGGCGGTGGTGGTAGGAAATGCTGCTCAAATAGGGCATGCATCAGTGTCCGAGTCTCGAACGCTGCATCCTGAACTCGTTGCTGGATGGCGAGGTTGTCGGCGTGTAGTTGGTCGAAAGTCGCTTGAGAATAGTCTCGATGCGCCTGAAAATCCGTGCGCAACTCCAGGAGACTCTGGTGGTGATCATGAAGAGTACTGTGGACCTGATCCACAGAGTGCTGAAGCTGTAAGTACTCCTCGCGAGTCATGTAGAGTGGGTCTCCTTGAGGAGGCACGGGGGGAACAGGATGAGGTGGGTGGTCGTGTACGGGGTCCTGGGCCTCATCAACTGGGGCACCAACCGGCTGCGGGATGCAAGATATGCTATGCTGCCATTCCCACAGGCCGAAAGTCGGATACCCTCTATCAATCTCCTCATCCTCAGCAATGAGGAGGTGGTTCAACTCAAACATAAGTGTCAACAAATTGGCAAATGGTAGTGGCCAAGTCAGGTTTTGCATAGGATCAGGCCGAACTGCCTCTCGTAGAAATTTCCGCAAATGCATCTAAATGGTATGCGCAAGCGGGACCTAATAGCCATACTGATACCTATGTAAAACCCGAACAAACTCCAAACGACGCTCAGCTCGATGCCCAAGTGGAAGGACATTCTTATGGACCACGGACTCAATGAATAGCAAGTGGCTAGGCAGCTTGCTCCGCTGCAAGCATGCGAAACTGAGGTCACCATGGTCCCCCGGGAAGTATTGCTGGATGAGGCTATGTATGGGCTGCCGATCCTCAACTTCTAAGAAGGGTTGATATTCCGGCTTGGCGAAAAACCCTAACACTGTGGCAATCATGAATGAGGTGATGTGGACAATATGACCATCAATGATAGAGAGCAGTCCATTCTCGGTGGGTGTTTCATATAGGTTCTGGTAGAAGAGTCGTACCAGACGAGGATAAGTTGGCGTTGTCACAGAGCAAACGCCCAACTGTTGCCGGAGTCGGAGCTGCTCAACGGCCCAAGTAGTGTATGCGTCACGCTAAAAAAATGGCATGTTGAACTGCGTGAGCTTGTAAAGAGGGCGTGAAGCCCACTCCGGCCGTGACAAGTCACTCGGTGGTGGTGGCGAGGATGGTGGTGACGGTGGCGGTGGTGGCACCGAAGAGGTGGAACCTTTGGCCTTCTTGGAGGCCCGAGCAGATACACGTCGACTCATATCCTGCACACACCAAAAGCAAATAGACACAAACCCGTGGAACCAGTCATGAGAATAAAATAAAATATGAAAGCACAAGTTTGCCCACTAATGTACCACATGCAATTCCCTTTTATATATATATATATATATAAATGAAAAATTAAATAAATGAATAAAAATGACATTAAGGCTAAGTTTGGCATAACCTAAATAATACAAAAAGTCAAAAAGTCACTAACCTATTTAAGTCACATCATCTTATTTAAATTACATCATCTATCTAACACATCACATCAAACCCAACCCAAACCCAATCCATATAAGCCAATAAGTCAAAAAGTACACTTTTTTAGAACATCCCAAACCAACCCTAAATTAAATTAACTAAACTATAAAATAAACTAAACTAAACTATACTATAAAATAACTAAACTACAAAAGAAACTAAAGTATAGAATAAAATAACTCAAACTAAACAGTTTTTTTTTTTTTTTAGGATGAACACGAGATCAAATAAAAATAAAAACAAAATCAAAAACTCCACAAATTGATTCCTACATCCACAAATCTACACATAAAAGGAAAAAAAAATACCTTGAAAAAGTGGAGAAAGAGAGAAAAAGAATGGAGGTTCGCCTGAAAAAATGGTGGTCGTCGAAGATTCGTCAGATAGAGAGGGAAGTGATGCCGGCGGTGAGATGATGGTGGTGAGGAAAAAGAAAGAAGAAGAAGAGGGAAGAAGAAGAAGAAGAAGAAGAAGATAGTGGGGTTGTGAAAGGGAGAGAGAGAGAAAGAGAGAGAAAACGAAATCTGAGATTGAGTGAGATTGGGAGTGTGTGGTAGGTGTGTAGATAAGGTTAACTATTCTTTTTTTTTTTCTTTTTTTTTTAACGAAAATAGAAAATAGAAAATAGAAAATAGAAAATAGAAAATAGAAAACAAAAATAAATAAATAAAAAGAAATTTTTTTAATATATATATATATATAATTATAAATAAATAATTGTATATTTATTTATTTATTTTTAAAATTTATTTACTTAAATAAATTAAAAATGAAATTAAAAAAAAATAATAATAATAAAAAATAAAACAAAACAAAACAAATTTTATTTTATTTTATTTTATTTTTTTTCGGAAAATTCTCGCACCAACCCATGCACCTGCTTATTAAGCAGTGTGTGAAATGCAAAATCACCAAATTTCCCGCACGTGCGGGGTCAAGGCCGCATGTGCGGCAATTTCCCCCCTCGTGCAAAATTTTTTTTTTTTTAATCGTCGTCCCGCACGTGCGGCTTGGTCAACGCTTCAACCCCCGCACCTGCTTATTAAGCAGTGTGCAACATTTGGAGTTTGTCAAATTTCCCGCACGTGCGGCGATTTCACCCCTCGCGCATTTTTTTTTTTTGTTGACAAATCATCGTCCTGCACGTGCGGGAGTCAAGCCGCACATGCGGCTTGGTCAAGGCACTTGCCCTCTCGTACCTGCTTATTAAGCAGTGTGCAACTCACAAAGTTTGGGCTTTCTCAGCACGTGCGGGATTTTTTTTTTTTTTTTTTAACAAGTACTGGCACATATAAATATATGTATATATTTTTTATATTTAAAATTGAACAAGTATAACACTTTCTTTTTTTTTTCTAGAAAACTCACTGGAAAGAAAAAGAAAAACACAAGGTTGCCTCACTTTAAATAAGATAATACCACGAAAGTCTAAGCACCTTAAACTGCTCTTAAATATGACTGAGACCACAAAGAGGTATGCATCTCAGAAATTAGTTAATAAGAGATGTGCCACAAACTAAAAATAAAAACACACATCAATGCCTTACGCAGGCTACGGAGGGTCCCTTCCACCCACACGCATGCAATGACCTTTTTTTGCTACATTGCAGCAGCATAGTTTAACAAAAACAAGAAGCACTCGCAAGCGTACATGCTTCAAGAAAATGGAAAACTAACTCCCAGCACCTAACAAAAGGCACCAGAGTTATGGCATAAAGTTGTCACTTCAGAATCCCCCATGTAATAAAACCCAGCGTAGTTTATAGCCTTCGGGCTAGTACAACCCAAAATATACTTAACCATTTCTACCTTCAATTGACATCCGAAATAAATATAGCACATAAGAAAATAACGGAACGCCCACTAAAGGTATAATCTTCATGCGAAAACCACGGGTACTACTTTTCTCCCTAACTGTGTTTGTAACTTTCCCTATTCTCCAACATGGTGACAGACTAGATTGATTCGGTATCCAGAATCGAGGCGCATAAAGCTACCTCAACCTATGAGGCTACCATACAGAGTTCAAGCCGAGGTAGTTTTGAAGTAATCTCCACACCCCTGGGTATTTAAACCAGACTCTAGTCTTGGAAATCCCAAACCTTTGTGTTCTAGGCTTTGCCATTCGAACTCTAGTTTCCACCATCTCAGTTGGTCTCGTAGGAACTCACTACAAACACGGTTAGGTGGCTATACCAGACCGTCAGATGTCGTTCAGGCATGGCTAACACCAAAGGAATTACACCTTTAAAGGATTTAAAGTCTCCTAGACGCAAATAAAGCATAACGAGAACAAAGAAAAAAAGAATAGCATAAAAGGGAAAGAAAAGAGAACAAGAAATCAATCATAGTAAAATGGGTCCATCAAAGAAATGGACTCAATCATATCCCCATTCCCAATCCCCTCTATATATGGTTTCAATCTTTGGCCATTCACTTTGAAAGTGTGGCCAGTCTTTGGATCTCGTATCTCAACAGCGCCACGAATAAATGCCTCAACAACCTCAAAGGGGCCATTCCATCTTGATCTTAGCTTACCCAAAAAGAGTCTCAATTTTGAATTAAAAAGTCGCACTTTTTGGCCGGGTTCAAAGGATTTTCTATTAATGTGCTTGTCATGAAAGTTTTTAGTCCGAGCTTTAAAAACTCTCGAACTCTCATATGCATCATTCCGAATTTCCTCTAGCTCATTGAGTTGCAATTTCTAGTTGAGCCTAGCCGCGGCCATATCGAAGTTAAACTTCTTTATGACCCACAATGCTCGGTGCTTAAGTTCAATCGGGAGATGACAAGCTTTGCCAAACACCGCTCTATATGGTGACATCCCAATGGGTGTCTTATAAGCAGTACGGTAAGCCCATAATGCATTAATTAACCGTTGTGACCAATCTTTCCTATCCGGCCTCACCGTTTTCTCAATTATGTGCTTTACCTCTCTATTTGAGACTTCCACTTGGCCACTAGTTTAAGGGTGGTATGGAGTGCCAACTTTATGAGTGATAGAGTATTTCTTAACTACCGACTCAAAGAACCGGTTACAAAAATGTGTACCCTGATCACTTATTATGGCTCTAGGAAACCCAAAACGACTAAAGATGTTTTCATGCAAGAATTTGATTACAACTATATGATCGTTTGTTCGGGTAGCTATCACCTCCACCCACTTAGACACATAATCTACTGCCAAAAGAATGTACTCAAACCCGAACGACGACGGGAAAGAGCCCATAGAATCAATCCCCCAAACATCAAATATTTCTACCACAAGAATAGGGGACATTGGCATCATGTCATGCCAAGACATCGAACCCATTTGCTGACAGCGCAAACAAGTTTTACAAAATTGATGGGCATCTTTGAAAATTGTGGGCCAATAAAACCCGCTCCGTAAAATCTTGGCGGTCGTTTTATGCCCACTAAAATGACCACCACATGCAGAAGAATGACAAAATGTAAGAATGCTATGCACCTCACTCTCCGGTACACACCGTCGGATCACTTGGTCGGAGCAATATTTAAACAACTCTGGATCCTCCCAAAAGTAATACCTGACCTGCGAAAAGAATCGGTCTTTGTCTTTCTTAGACCAATTCTGTGGAATTTGCCCAATGGCCAAGTAATTTACAATATGTGCAAACCACGGGGGGCTCGCTTGTGACAGCTCAAAGAGTTGTTTGTCCGGAAACGAATCATGCAAAATAAGAGGGTCACTAGTATACTCAACAAGGATTTAGGAAAGGTGATCCACCACCATATTCTCGGATCCTTTCTTATCACGGATCTCTAGGTCAAATTTCTGAAGCAACAAAATCCATCTAATCAACCTAGGTTTGGTCTCTTTCTTAGATAGTAAATACCTCAAAGCGGCATGATCACTGAAGACTATGACCTTGGAACCTAGGAGATAAGACCGAAATTTGTCTAAGGTAAAGACCACAGCTAGCAGCTCTTTCTCGGTGGTAGTATAATTCAATTGTGCATCCGAGAGAGTGCGACTAGCATAGTATATAGCAAATGGTGCCTTATTGACCCTTTGGCCCAACACAACCCCGACAGCATAATCGGAGGCACTACACATGATTTCAAAGGGAAGCGACCAATCTGGGGATTTCATGATTAGGGCGGTGGTCAAGGCCATTCTCAGTGTTTCAAATGCCTTTAAGTATGCCTCATCAAAGATAAAAGGCGCGTCCTTAACCAGTAAACTACACAAAGGACGTGATATCTTACTAAAGTCTTTGATGAACCTACGGTAAAAACCTGCATGCCCTAAGAAAGATCTAATTTGACGCACGAAATGGGGTGGAGGCAGGCCTGCAATGAGGTCAACCTTAGCCTTGTCAACCTCTATACTTTGAAGGGACACAATGTGTCCCAACACTATACCCTCACGAACCATAAAATGGCTCTTTTCCCAACTCAAAATTAGGTTTGCCTCAGTACATCGTTCTAACACTCTAGTCAAGTTCCTAAGGCATTCCTCAAAAGACGGTCCAAACACCGAAAAGTCATCTATAAAAACCTCTAAGAATTTCTCCACCATATCGGAGAAAATGGCCATCATACACTGTTGAAAGGTCGCCGGTGCATTACATAGCCCGAAGGGCATGCGCCTGTAAGCAAAAGTGCCAAAAAGGCATGTAAATGTGGTCTTTTCCTGGTCAGCGAGGTACACCGGGACTTGATTATACCCCGAGTAGCCATCAAGAAAACAATAGAAACCCTGCCCTGCTAACCGCTCTAGGATTTGGTCAATGAAAGGTAAGGAAAAATGGTCCTTCATAGTTGAGGAATTTAGTCTCCTATAATCAATGCACACTCGCCACCCAGTAGTGGTTCGCGTGGGGACTACCTCTCCTCCCCCATTCTCAACAATGGTGATGCCCGATTTCTTGGGCACCATTTGTATGGGACTCACCCACTTGCTATCTGAGATGGGGTATATGATACCTGCATCCAACAATTTCAATACCTCATTTTTCACCACCTCTTTCATATTAGGATTCAGTCTCCGTTGCATTTCGTGAGAAGGTTTGGTGTCCTCCTCTAGGTGTATATAATACATGCACACGGAGGGATCTATCCCTTTTAAATCAGCCATTGACCACTCTATAGCACTCCGATGTGCTACGAGAACACTCATTAATTGACTCTCCTACTCTACAGTCAAGTCAGATGCAATGATGATCGTTAAAATATCTTGAGGCCCTAAAAATGCATACTTGAGTGTGGCTGGGAGTGACTTCAACTCAAGTGTAGGTGGTGTGACCAAAGATGGTATGGCAGGCTCTCTCGACAGAGGAGGAAGTGACTCAAACCGGGCTTTTCATGGAGGAAAATCCGGTGTAGAAGAAGAATTAAGCAAGACATTCACCTCCTCAACTGACCCATCTATATCAAAATTTTCAAACCCAAAATGAGCTAGACAAGCCTCTAAAGGGTCCTCTACAAGAATGGAGGGCAAAGCCTCCTCCACAATCTCATCATAACATCGACTAATAAGGACTCCTCTCTCTCATGAGGTTGTTGGCATGCTTGGAAAACATTAAGTTTCACTTGCATGTTACCAAATGAAACTTCCATCACCCCGGTACGACAATTAATGCATGCATTGGCCGTAGCCAAGAAAGGTCGACCCAAGATCACCGGGATTTGTTTCCTAGAACTGGCCACCGGTTCCATATCTAAAACCAAAAAGTCAACAGGGAAGTAGAACCTATCAACCTTAACTAGCACATCCTCAATCATGCCTCGTGGCACTTTGAGGGACTGGTCAGCCAACTGAAGAGTAACAGTAGTGGGCTTCAACTCGCCAAGCCCAAATTCCTCGTACATAGAGTACGGCAACAAATTGACACTAGCCCCTAAATCTAACAAGGCTCTATCAATGAAATGGTCCCCTATAATGCATGCAATGGTTGGGGCACCTGGGTCCTTAAGTTTAGGAGGTGTGTCATTCAACAAGATGGAGCTTACTTCCTCCGTGAGTAAGACCTTTTGGGACACATGTGTCCTAGATTTACGCTTTTGCGTACAAAGGTCCTTCAGAAATTTGGCATATGAGGGTACTTGCTTAATCGCCTCCAACAAGGGGAGGTTGATTTTTACCTGTTTGAAGACCTCCATCATTGCCTCTATAGATGCCGCCTTCTTATTAAAAAGGGACGGTGTATCAAGGCATTGGGAAAAGGGTGCCTTCGGCACATATGGTGCCTTGGGCTCATGTGAAGTGTTAGGGACTAAGTCATCCCTCTCAAGTGTTTCCCCCTCACCCTTGCTCTCATTAGGTGAACCACCGTGGTCACCCTTCTTAACTCTAGTTGCATCAGACGCAACTGACTGAGGTTCTAACTCCCTCCACTTCTCAAACTAATCACTGCTTGCACCTGCTCATGGTGCTTTCCATTCCCACCCGAACTCTCTGCCCCGTATTGTTCCTTAGGGTTGGCCATAGTTTGACTTGGTAATTTTCCCTCCTCTCTCCGATTCATGTTGTTAGCCATTTGACCCAATTGGGTCTCTAGCTTGACAATAAAGTGAGTGTGGGAGTGAACTACCGGTGCTAACCCCTTAAGTTCTGAGAGAACTTCCAACATCTGAGTTTCAAAGGCAGAGTTGCCCTGAGGAACAAGCGGGGGTTGTGGTTGTCGGTACGGTTGTGGGGGTCAATAAGGTTGCGGTGGTCGGTAGGATGATTGGTTGGCAAAATTATTGAAATTCTGCCTTGGTGGTGGAGGATTGTAAGAAGTGCCTTGTGAATGGGGTCTCCATGAGAAATTAGGGTGATTTCTCCATCCTGGATTGTATGTGTTGAAGTATGGATTATTACCCGAGTTGGAGAATCCATGAGCCGCATTCACATGCTCTTGGACTAACTCTGGAAATTGTGATGCCGAAGGGCACTCACTCAAGTCATGAACAGGGCTCGCACATATAACACATGCCTCGTGAAATTGAGGCTGATCTTGTTGGGTAGGGGCATGTCCCGTAGCTAACAATTGGTCCATCTTGCGGGACAGTGCCTCTACTTGTTAGGCTAACTCTAGGTTTTGCCCGACCTCATAAATGCCCACTTTTTTCGGGGCTCAAACTACTGGTTGTCGGACTTGCCGGGCTGCGGAGGCATGGTGAAGGGAATTATCACTTAGGTTCTCAAACAATTGCCATGACTCGGCATCATTTTTAGACATGAATGTCCCACCACAGGACGAATCCACCATTTGGCGGTGCGGCTCAGTTAAGCCATAATAGAATGTTTGAACAAGTTGCCAATCATGCACTTGGTGGTGGGGACACTGTTGGAGAAGGTCTAGAAGTCTTTCCCACGTCTCATGGAATTGCTCACCATTCATTTGAGCAAAGTTTGTGATGGCTCGCCTTAGTTGGTTGGTTTTACCTATGGGAAAGTACTTCTCCAAGAACCGTTGCTGTAATTGGTCCCAAGTTGTGATTGAATTAGTAGGTAAAGAATTTAGCCAATGTTTGGCTTTATCCTTTAACGAGAATGGAAACAATCACAACATTAAGGCCTCATTTGTGAAATTCTGGATCCTCACTGTCGAGCAAATTTTCAGAAATTCATTCAAATGCTTATAAGGATCATCATGAGTTAGTCCATGGAATGATGGAAGCATTTGTATAGTGATGGACTTAATCTCATAATGAGCAACAGTGGTGTTGGGTAATTGGATGCATGATGGTGATGTATATGCAGTGGGTATAAAATAATCCTTAAGGGTCCAGTTAGGCACATTCGGAACGTCAGGATTTGCCATCTCTAATGGCTCAATGTATGAATACGAATACTCAAGCCTAGGAACACGGGCAGAGGCCCTAAGTCTCCTAAGAGTCCTTTCTAATTCAAGGTCCAAACTCCACAATTCAGGGCGACAAGAACGGCGCCCGTGCATACACTACCCACACACATACAAAAAGTTCCGACTCTGTACACTAAGTTACAAAAGCAGAATGCTAAAGGAGAAATACTCACAGCGATTCAACGAAAACGCTTTACTCGTCTTGCGGATGCTTGACGTGTAAACGTTGTCTCCAACCTCTATTTGAGCTTTGACTTTCGTTTTAGCACTTTGGTGCTTTGCTGGTAAGTGTTTGCTTCTGTTTACTCACTTTAGTGCTGCGATTTTTTTTTATATTTTTAAAGCTTGGCTGCGCTCCACTTGCACTTCGGTGATAGCTCCAATTTCAAACGCTCTGCACACTTAGCAACACAAAAGCATAAAATCCTAAACTAAAAATTAAAATAAGAATGTAACTTTAAATTAACTAATTTCGCCAGAAGTCCTCGGCAACGGCGCCAAAATTTGATGGATTGTTGAACACACCAAAAATAATCACTAAACTATACCAAATTCTTTTACAATAATGGCAAGTCCATGTATCGATCCACAGGGACAATTGTGAAATTAAACTAATTTAATTGTTAAATTCCTAAATTAATTTTGATAAAAAGATCGATTGTTCATAACCTAATTTAATAACAAGTAAATTAAACTAAGGAATTAAATTATCAATAATAAATGAAATTGGGTTTACTGATTTGGAGAAAAACCTAGGGTAAAGAGTCCACCACTAGTCACGTAAAAAGGGTTTCCAATTGAAATCAATTATGCTATGGTTTGAACGGATTAATGCTTCGCAACTACAAGCTCAAAGCATTTAACAAGAAGATCATCACATTTAATGTACGAGCACGAACCATCTCAAGTAGTACGAATCGTTCACTCTAAACTAGGGTAGTGACACGACTCGTCCCTCGTAGTATGATTCGTCTCATACCTTGAATATGAAAGAATAGAAAACTCATGTATGGATAACATTCAACAATCACAGAAAGTCAAATATTCGAAGAAATAATGAAAAGATCTATCTATGAACTTCTAAATCACCATACAATTGTTCAAACTTTTACATAATTAAAAATCAAAAATAAAAACTAATTACATGGTTAGGGTTTCATTAAAACCCTAGAAAAGAAGACTAGCCACTCATGGAGGAGTGGAAAGAGGTAGATGGAGAAGAAACCACCATGGGAGACATCCTTGAAGCTTTTTGTTTCTTTTTCCTTCCAAACCCTAGCCTCTCTTTTTAGGTCAAAACAAGTTCAAAACACTAATCCAGCCTTTTCCTTGCCTTTTTATACTTCTGAACCCTTCCAAACAGGTTTAAAACGTCGGGCACAGTTTCCCAGAAAAAGTCAACACACGTGCGGGAAAAGTTAAAGCACGTGCGGGAAAGTCAACTCTCTCCAAATTCTGTCTTTTCGTTCATTTTATGCTCCGACTATGTACAACTTGATTGACATTCAACACACATAAAGTATACGGTTTGACCAGCAAGTAAAGTTAAGAGATTCTAATTAATGGCCTCAATGATGTACAATTCGGCCTTAATCACAAAAAACAAAAAAAACAAAACAAAAAAAAAAACAGTGTGACGTGTGTATATGTTACTCACTGCCTACCTGGATGTGCACCTACAATTCTGGTAATATTCTCTCATTTCTCTTTACTTTTCCATTGAGGACAATGTCATATTCAAGTTGGGGGATGAGGGTTATATTTTCTTTTGTGCATTTCTATTTGGCTCATGATTCATACTTATACCTGTTTCACTTGATTGCATTACTTCACTTGATGTGACTTTTTGCTAGTAGGGTGATAATATTTGCATATATTAATTGGAGAGCATAGTAGACTTGTATGAAAAGGGTTTATTGGGTAGATACTTGCATGCGATGTTTGCACGAGGAGAGTTGTCTGTGTTTGTGGTATTAGTACACTTGTAATGAGTATGCCTTAATTCACATGAACACACTATCATAGCGGTGATCTTTTTATTATAATCCCTAGTGTACATCATTGATAATAGCTAGAGTTACAGAAAAGAATAAATGAGGAGCCAAGATTCTTAAAAAAATAAAAAAAAAATAAAAAAAACACTTGACTTGTTTGGGTTCGTAGCCCTTTTAACTCGAGTTATTAAGCTCGTAGGGGTGTCTTTACACCTAATGCCCTAAAACCGTCTGGTTTGGGAGTCATTGGCCCAAAACTTGCTACATGGGTTAATTAGAAAGCTTAAGGGACTTGGACATTGCACAGTTAAGGAAAAATAATAAGAATGATTTGTTCGGATTCGTAACCTTTTCAACTCGAGTTATTAAGCCCGTAGGGGTGTCTTTACACCTGGTGTCTTAAAACCGTCTGGTTTGGGAGTCATTGGCCCAATACTTGTTACATGGGTTGATTAGAAAGCTTAATGGATCAGAACATTGCACAGTCATTAAAAAAAAAAAAAAACTTTTGAGAATCTTGGCTGCAGCAGGTTAGTTTTTCTATATATGTTGGGTGTTATTATGAGTTACACTGGGCTATTATAATGGACAGTTAACTAATATGGAGATTGCACTTTACATCGAGGGTACTCATGACTTGTCTACTAGCATGCACAAGTACAAGGAACTTTACTTTTGTATTAACTGAATTGTGGCTTTGACTCAATAGGTTCCTTCATGCTTGTCCACTATGCCTTTAATGACTCGTTATGTCTCAATATCACATTGTAGTAGCACATAAGTTGATTGTTAGGTGGAGTAGTGTGGTCAATTGTTGTTGAGTATAAGTGAATATGTTAATGTTTGTGGGTATTATTTCTGGAAACCCTCACGAGACTTTACTCGTCCACTTGGGGTAACTTTGTGGTTTAAAGGCTTATTGCATATGCTAAATGCAACCGTTTTCCCACGAAAGAGGAACTAGCTAGATTTTGTTTGATTTGATTTGATTTTTATTACTTGCTTGAGGACTAGCAAGTCGTAAGTTGGGAGATGTGATTAAGGCCGAATTGTACATCATTGAGGCCGTTAATTAGAATCTTTTAACTTCACTTGCTGGTCAAACAGTGTACTTTATGTGTGTTGAATGTCAATCAGATTGTACATAGTCGGAGCATAAAATGGGCGAAAAGACAGAATTTGGAGAGAGTTGACTTTCCCGCACGTGCGTTGACTTTCCCGCATGTGCGTTGACTTTTTCTGGGAAATTGTGCCCGACGTTTGAAACCTGTTTGGAAGGGTTCAGAAGTATAAAAAGGCAAGGAAAAGGCTGGATTAGGGTTCTGAACTTGTTTTGACCTAAAAAGAGAGGCTAGGGTTTGGAAGGGAAGAGAAACAAAAAGCTTCAAGGATGTCTCCCATGGTGGTTTCTTCTCCATCTACCTCCTTCCACTCCTCCATGAGTGGCTAGTCTTCTTTTCTAGGGTTTTGATGAAACCCTAGCCAAGTAATTAGTTTTTCTTTTTGATTTTTAATTATGTAAAGGTTTGAACAATTGTATGGTGATTTAGAAGTTCATATATAGATCTTTTCATTATTTCTTCGAATATTTGACTTTCTGTGATTGTTGAATGTTATCCATACATGAGTTTTCTATTCTTTCACATTCAAGCTATGAGACGAATCATACTACGAGGGACGAGTCGTGTCACTACCCTAGTTTAGAGTGAACGATTCGTACTACTTGAGATGGTTCGTGCTCGTACATTGAATGTGATGATCTTCTTGTTAAATGCTTTGAGCTTGTAGTTGCGAAGCATTAATCCGTTCAAACCATAGCATAATTGATTTCAATTGGAAACCCTTTTTACATGACTAGTGGTGGACTCTTTACCCTAGGTTTTTCTCCAAATCAGTAAACCCAATTTCATTTATTATTGATAATTTAATTCCTTAGTTTAATTTACTTGTTATTAAATTAGGTTATGAACAATCGATCTTTTTATCAAAATTAATTTAGGAATTTAACAATTAAATTAGTTTAATTTCACAATTGTCCTTGTGGATCGATACCTGGATTTGCCATTATTCTAAAAGAATTTGGTATAGTTTAGTAATTATTTTTGGTGTGTTCAACGACCCATCAGTGGAGGTGGAACCCCTCGCCACAATCACCGAGCGGAACACAACCAGATTCATCTGGCAGTCGATTGTGTGCCGATTTGGCATCCCTCAAGCCATCGTCTCTGACAATGGCAAACAATTCGACAATGCCAAGTTCAGGAAATTCTATGCAGAGCTTCAAATCCAGCCATGCTTCTCTTCCCCAGGTTATCCCCAAGCCAATGGCCAAGTTGAGGTTACCAACCGTTCTCTTCTGAAGATCATCAAAACTAAGTTGGAAGCTGCTAAGGGACTTTGGGCTGAGGAATTACCAAACGTGCTCTGGACCTACCGCACTACCGCCCGAACCCCCACGGGGGAGACCCCCTTCCGCTTAACATACGATGCTAAGGCGGTCATCTCAGTGGAAATCGGTTTGCCTACCCCAAGGGTTCTGCACCCGAATCCGGAACTAACTGAAGAGCTGCGTCGTGCAGACCTGGACCTAATCGAAGAGCTCCGAGAGACCACTGCTGTCAGGCGGGCCTCATATCAACAGAAAATGAGAACACACTACAACCGGAAAGTCCGACTAAGGGAGTTCTCCGTTGGGGACTTTGTTTTGCGGGAAGCAACCCTTGCTACCAAAAATCCGGCTGAGGGCAAGCTGGCAGCCAAATGGGAGGGACTTTACGTTGTTAAGGCTAGACCTCGTCCGGGTACTTATCGACTTCAGGACATGGAAGGCCGAGACCTCCCTCATCCATGGAATGCTGAGCACTTGAAGTGTTATTTTCAATAAAAGCCCTATTTTTTGTATTGATCAATTGTTGTATGTCCTTTTTGACAATCTACGCACTTGGACGCTTTTGTCCTTTTCTCACATGGTGTAAATTTGTGCTCAATGGGCTACGCTTTCAATGATAACACTCTTATATCTCAGTTATCGTGCAAGGTATTTCAATAACACCCTGTTTGTAGGCTCAGCCAGACTGGGTTACTTAAAGCCTTAGCCAGACTGAGCATGAAGGGCTCAGCCAGACTAAATTACTTAAAGCCTCAGCCAGACTAAGCACGAAGGGCTCAGCCAGACTGGGTTACTTAAAGCCTCAGCTAGACTGAACACGAAGGGCTCAGCTAGACTGAGTTACTTAAAGCCTCAGCCAGATTGAGCACAAAGGGCTCAGCCAGATTGAGTTAATTATGGCTCAAGCATTCTTGCAACTTCATGTTTGTAGCATTGTTGCGATACTTAGTCAAATTCCAAGTCCATGCTTTTACGCCTCTTAACATTCTTTACATTTTTTAACTTTCATCTCCTAACCCAATCCTCCATTTCTCAACACTCTGACCACTTGATTTAATATTTCAAGGCTCTCACATTTTAAGACCTTTACACTCTCGCATTCTCTTAACACTCTCACATTTTAAGACCTTTACATTTCAACGTTTTTTTTGTTAACATTCTTTGCGTCATAATTTTCTCACAAGCTAGATTGGCTCCCTACTTCTCAACTTTCACTAGTATTTATACACAAGCCTTATTTGAATGACCATTCTCATTCTTTTCAAATCTACAAGAGATAAAGACAACGGTATGAAAAACACAACTCATAATTTTATTTATTCACAAACTTACAGATATTTCACTACATAAATTACAAACAAAAAACAACAACAACAAAACAAAACAGCAACAACCAAAATTTTCTTTACAAATTTTATTCAAACCAATCATTCATCATCGCTTGACGCAAGGTCTTCTTCTTCAACACCCTCGTCTAGGGTGGTCTGGGCCACGTCGTCTTCGTCTATCCTCACATTACTGAAGTCCAAGTCTGGGAACAGCTCTTCTGCTTTACGCTTGAAAGTTTTCCAGCCGCTGTTTCAGAACTCAGCCATCTCATGTTTGTAGAAGTTTGACGGCTGGAAGCTCTGGATCACTTCCTCTTCGCTCCGGCTCCTAGTGGTCACTCCTGACGGGCCAGCCCCCCTATCCCCCTCTCTCGCCAAGCTGCTGGCGATCGCGGCATCAACGGCCATTTGAAAGTCGACGGACCCTTGAACTGGTCTACTGCTGCAACACATAGGTCGGGGTACGCCGCCCTTTCAGATGCCAACTTGGCCTTTTCTTCCTCCAAGGCCTTCTCCAACCTCGCCTTCTCTGCCACTGACTTGTCCCGCTCGTCTGCCAGCACCCTCTCCAGCTCGGCGATCTTTAGATCTACTTCTTTTTTTTCTTTGATCGACTAAGTGTGCAGATCTTCGTTGCAGGTCATGGCCTCATCCCACCGTTCGTTGGCGACGGTGCAGGCTTTCTGGGCCTCTTCCAGCTTCTTCTGCTCGCCCGCCAGCTGGAACTTGAGCGACACCACCTTACGACGCGCCGTTTCTAGCTCTAACTTGGTTGCGAGCAGCTCAGCACTGGCACGGTTGGCAGAATAGCTCTGCACCATCGCCAACACTTCCATCTTCTTGGCCTTCTGGGCCTCTTCCAGCCCCCTGACACACGCACTCCATGCGGTCTTCCTCCAACCTGCAGTCTCCTTCCTCAAACTTTCAAGTTGGGCCTCCACCTCCTCCAACTTTGCCTTCAATGGCCTCACTTCGCCTTTTGCAGCCGCCGCCTTGTTCAGTAGGGCCCCTGCTAAGGCAGTCGCCTCCATCTGGGCAGAGCACAACCCCCTTAGCAGTTCGGCCTCAGTAAAACTAGCCATCGAACGCACGGCCGCGTCCTCCACCACTCCCAAGAGGCGATCTGCAGCAGTCCTAGCCTCACCTCCTTCTCCTTCCAGTCGCCCGGACACTGCTGGGGCATGGTAAATGGCGGTTTTCAACCTCGCCCTCTCCCCTTCTCCTTGGGGCGCAAGACCCCCCTTAGGCTGCTGCTCTATCCCCTCCTTAGGGCCAGTCGCCCCACCCTTTACTCATTTTTCAGGGACAGTCTCCCCACTCTCCATCTCCTTTGCCGCCTCCTCCAGTCCCACTTCGGGGGTCTCCTCTGCCATCACCTCCTTTGTTCTCTTCAAGGCTGGCCCCTCCTCCCTCTCCCTTACTCTTTTCTTCTTCTTCAACACAGCCTCCACCTCCTTTTTGCTCTTCTCCTTCAGAGGATTGACTAGAGGTGGTCGTGGCTCAAAACCACTCAGATCTTTCTCCTCCAGCGGCTTGGGGCGGGGTCGGACTCGCTCCCTTGTAGTCGGTTTCGGAGCAGGCCCCAACTTTGCCTCTTTATATTTGTTCGCTCTGGCGAATAGTCTCCTCCTCTCTTTCTCCTTCGCCTTCCTCTGCACCTCCAACTCCTCCCTTGTCGGATCCTCCCCTAACGATTGCGGCCCCAAGTTTTGGGCAAACAACATTGAAAGAAGGACCAGCTCGTCCCACCTTACTCCCATCTCCTCCTTCCATTCCCTCATCTTCTTCACTCGGTCTTCAGTCGCCCCGTCCAACTTGGGCTCGACTGATTTGGTGGGGACCTTCCACGATGTCCGAACTCCCTTTCTACCGTTCGCCGACACAAAAAACCATCTCGGTCTCCATCCCTTCATCGAAGACGACAACCCCGCCACTACACCTCGCCCTGCTACTGTTTGCAGCGTCATCCACGTCTCCTGCTGACCAGAGGCCTTGTAGCAGGAGAAAAATTCCTCCACAGTCATGGCCATTCCTTCGGTTGCTTGCTGCCAAGAACTCGCACACGCCATCAGTATTTTCCAAGCGTTCGGCATCAACTGCCCTGGCGCCACTTCCAGCTTATTCAGCACGTCCACCATAACTTGAGGGAGAGGTAGCCTCAAACCTCCTCACAACGCCTCATCGTAGAGGCTGAATTCGTTCGGCCGCACATTCGACGCCCTCTCCCTAGATGTGGGTAGCCTCAGCCCTATCTCCGAGGGAATTTGGTACTTCCTCCTTATTTCCTCCAACTCCTCTGCCGTAAGTATGGATCTGTCCAGTTTGGTGTGCCAGTGGTCCGGCTCCACCTGACTAATAGGCCTCGTGGCTACAATCATTGTCCTGGGGTGAGCCCGCACCGCTTGACTCGCTACCTCCCCCTCCCTTCGCTCCATACGATATTGTTCCGCCAAATCCACCGCATCGTCGTCACCTAACGGATCAATCCTTGCGAGTGCTACTTCCTCTTGGGCCATTTCTCTTGCGTGTCTACGAATGGCTTTGGACGCGGGCACAAGAAAGTTCACAAAATGTTGCAAAGGTGTATCACTCGACACAAAAGAGTTTACTTCTGGAACGTTTTGGTTCTTTGCAAAAAGATAGGTAAAACGGATAATACTAAAAGCCCAAGGCTTGCCTATATTCCAAGGGTCACAATTAAATTTCGCCAAAACTGTCTTTTCAACACCCTATATTGACCTATCGCTTCATTTCTTGCTCAACGCCTAACCTTCCCCACTACGGGATTCCACCACGTGTACGACCACGATCCACGCCCCCTTTCCCATTCCCTGTCTATTCCACTTCACTTCATCACGTGCCCCGCCGCCCCTCGAGCCCCGCGCACCGCCACCCACCATTCGCGGTCGGCCCACCTCATGGTCGGTCCCTCCACTCCGTCACCCTTCGCGGTCGGCCCTTCTCATGGTCGGTCCCTCCACTCAGTCACCCTTTAAGGTCAGCCATCCTCATGGTCGGTCCCTCCACTCGGTCACCCTTCAGGGTCGGCCCACCTCATGGTCGGTCCCTCCACTCCGTCACCCTTCCTGGTCGGCCCACCTCATGATCGGTCCCTCCACTCCATCACCCTTCATGATTGGCCCTCCTCATGGTCGGTTCCTCCATTCGGTCACCCTTCATGGTCGGTCCTCCTCATGGTCGGCCCCTCCACTCGGACTCATGCAGTGGTTGGTCGAGCTCAGCCAATTTGATATCTCCTATTGTTCTCTTCATTATTCCCTTCGTTGGACTAAAGCTGCACTCGGGAATGAGGGACTACTGACACAGGTAAGCCCATAAATGATATAGCCCACCGTTTAGGGCCCAATACATAATTCAAATATTAAAGCCCAACGTTGCTGGAGCTCAACATGGCATTAAAAACCAATAACATCTAAACACGTGGCAAGAGAAAGACAAGCCACATAAGCAGACAAAGATCCTGTAAAGTTATTGCACTGCACTTCAGCCATTAATGAAGCCCCTTATAGCATTTATTGCGATAACCCCTCCTCGTCGAGACATAACGGCCTCACCATGAACAAGGCAAGCTAGAGCATAGACTTTTGGCCATGACGACAGGTCGGAAGGGACAACGAAATGATTACTAGAGGATATAAGCAGACGTCGAAGACAAGAAGAAGGTTAAGCTTTTCTATCTCTAATCTATCTCTATATTCCATCACTTTTTCTAACTTCCTCGTCGAAGGGTTCGCTGGAGGACTCCCCGTTCCCTGTTGGACTCCTGTGTAGGTCTATTCGTGGGCTTGGTATACTGGGCACCGGTTTGGGAAGCGTGGATCAGTTCGACCCGTTCCATCTGGAACACGCTATATCATCAAATATAATTATATCAAAATTATGAGATTTATTGTACTATTTTCTCTAAATCTCAAGAGAAATCAATGTAATTTATCCAAATTAAATTTTTTACTTTTATTAAAAAAAAGTAAAAATATTTAGAGGACCAATCAGTGTGTTTGGTTTCAGTTTTCTGAATTCAATTTTTTGAAAACTAAGTTTTTTTATTTTTCGTTTTTTTTTTTGTTTTTAGTGAATATTTTTTAAATTTTAAGTAATTTTTTTTACTTTTTTAGATGCACCTTACTTAGATGTATCTAAATAGTAAAAAAATTATGAAATTTTTTTTAAAAAATTAATAAATACACAAAAATACAAAAAAATATACTGAATTTTCATATTTTTTGGTAGTTAGTATATTTTTTAAATATTTTTTTCACAAATATTATACTTTTTAAGTGTATTTATGTTAGGTGTGTCTAAAAATTAAAAAATTTGTTTAAAATATTAAAAAAATTCATTCAAAAGATTAAAATATGAAAAATAAAAAAGTAGAATTTTTTGAAAACTGAAAACAAACCGGCTGAATTATGTTTTTTTAAATTTTCTTGCTTTTACAAAAAGTTTAGAGCAAATTCTATTTGCACACCTTTAATACTGTTAGTACACAATACCAATCTATTTTTTTTATTACAATTTATTCCACAATCAAATTATTTTTTATGACAAATTTCTAAACAATAATCTCTCACTATAGACCACCACCACTACCAATCATTCCACCAATCTCCATCACCTCTGACTGCTCGCTACCACTACCATGACCTCCTCTTTAGCTATCATCCCAACTCGCTGACCACCGCTATCACCAGTAATCCCCACCGCCATCACTAGTAGAGAAAGATATTTGGAAAACCAGATCTAAGGTTTAAAGAATAGAAAAAGAAGAAAGATGAGAAAAAAACTGGCTATGGTAGTTGTAGAGGTTGAGATAGGGTAAAGAAAGTAAGTCAAAGGGTGTCAGAGTGAGAAAGGGCATCGTGATGGTGATCGCAATGGAAAGTAGCGTGATCCTGATGGTAACGAATTTCATAAATGTTAGACTTATTTTATTTTGATGATTTATTTAGTAATGATGGTTCAAACAGCCTAGCACAGCAGCAGGCCAAAAGGTTCAAAAGGTTCAAGTGGAAGATATTCAAATTCGTAATGATAGAAGTACAACGGCTATAAAGGTTCAAAAGGCCAAAAGATTCAAAAGGTTTAAGTGGAAGATATTCAAATTTGTAATGATAGAGTGGAAGATATTCAAATTGGTAATGATGGAAGTACAACGGCTATAAACGACTATAAATTCAAATGACTACAACGGCTATAAATTCAAATGAATACAACGGCTATAAACGACTATAATTTTCATTATATATACCAAAGCCTCTAATGTAAACAAGTTACAAAAAAACCTGAAAATATTCTTTGATCTATAATCACTCACATCTATTCTCAGAAATTATACACTGAGCCTTATAGCTTTAAGTACATCTTTCCTGTGTGAGATTTACAGAAAAATCAAAACTTCATTTTATATATCTATCTTTGAGAGATATTTATTGTAAGCTTTCTTTGAAAGCAAAAATACCATTTCATCTTGTAAAAGTGTTGCAAACACTGTATTCTTGAAATCTTGAGAGTGATTGTGAATCACCTAAGATTTGCAAGGGTTTGGACTTGTGAAGTCTGTGTAAAATTCGTGGAGGATTGCTTCATTTGTAAAGAGGTTGCTGGCACCCCTGTGAAGCTAGAAGATAGTGAAAAATCTCAAGTGAAGCTTGAGGAGTAGACGTAGGCCAAGTTGAAGCCGAATCACTATAAATTTGTTTGTCTCTCTCTCCTTTATCTCTTTATTTTATTTTAAATTGCCATAGCTATATTTCACATTTTTACTATGCTAAAATCATTAACTGACATAGTTGTTAAGACACTTGTTTTAATTATTTTTATTTCATTAATTATATTTATCTATTGTGCTGGTCATAATTTTTGTTAGGGTATTATTAATTTTAATTATAAAAACCTAATTCACCCCCTATAGACACCCCATTTTTGACCGTCCTCAAGACTTGGACGTCACCGTTTGAACACCCGGTGATCATCCATGTTTGTGTTCGTTTGGAGTTCCCGGAGGTCTCGGCTACGCACCTTGCCTCAGGATCTCCGAACTCGACTGTTTAGTGTCTGGTTTTGCACCAAACACTTATGTTTTGCCTTGGAGGGGCAGGGAATACCTTGTGAGGCATCCCCACACATCACCGGCCATGGCTAGAGGCCACCGGCCAGTGTTTTGTTGCCATCGGCCATATATTTGGCTGGTCGGCACTCTGTTTGGTCGGTCGGCCATCTTTATTTGGCCGATTGACTCTTTTTCTGGCCGAGGCCTCTTCTTGAGGGGAGTTTGAACCTTTTGAACCCCCTGTTTTAGCTTCTTGAGGAAGCTTGACCCTTTTGAACCCTTGGTTCTAGCTTCTTGAGAAAGCTTGAACCTTTTGAACTCTTGGTTTAGCTTCTCCAAGAAGCTTGAACCTTTTGAACCCTTAGTTTTAGTTTCTCCAAGAAGCTTGAACCTTTTGAACCTTGGTTTTAGCTTCTCCAAGAAGCTTGAACCCTTTGCTTTAGCTTCTTAGAGAAGCTTGACCCTTTTTAGCTTCTCCAAGAAGCTTGGCCTTTTTAGCTTCTTAGAGAAGCTTGCACCCGTTGCTCAAGCTTCTAAGAGAAGCTTGGCCCCTTTGCTTAGCTTCCCTTAGAAGCTTGCACCCTTTGACCCTTTTTATCTTAGCTTCTCTTAGAAGCTTGGCACCTTGCCTTGGCCTATATAAGGAGAGCTTCTCCTTCCATTCAAGGGGTTAGAAAATCTGATATATATAGAATATATATCACTCTCTCTATATATCTCTCTCTCTCTACATTTGTATGTGTTAGAGTGCTCCAAAGTGAGTGATTCTTGGCCCCTTTGCACCACAACTCCTATCCTAACACCTCCATCATCAACCTAAGGAGCTTGGAGGCCATTTTTAGAGGCTAAGGGACTGGTTTTTGATCCAAGAAGCTGCTGGTTTCGTTGGTCTACAAGGGTGAGCTTTTAATCCTCTTTTATTCCCCGTTTTTGCACCAGCTTTTAGCCTGTCTTTCTTGCTGTTTTGAGCTTTGTGTATAACATAAAAAAGTTTTGTTTTTTTGTGTTTAAGATACTTCATTGAGGACACTTTTGTGTTTGGGGTTGTTTACCCCCTCTTAGGCCTTGTTTGGCCCCATTTTGTGCTATTTTTGGTGAACTTTGGGACCACCTTGTTTGGGCCTCCTCACCACTGAAATCTTGAGGGATTTCAGTGGTGAGGATGGTGGTTTAAGGTCCTAAGAAGGAGAGGGCCATCCCCTCTCCTTGTTGTCTTCAAAAAGTCCCATTTTAGCCTCATGTGTGAGCACTATTTTTGAGTTCATGTTGGCCATGTCTTAAGTGTTATTTGTGCTTATTTTGCCATGATATAGCACTGTTTTTAATTGGTTTAGACACACCATGCTTGCTTTGCATACTTGTCTTGTAATGCCATGAAATTGTCTTAACATGTATCTAGCATTTAGACCACCATGCTTGCATATTTTGGCTTAGCTTTGTGAAGTTTTTGGTCATGTTTTAACATGCTTAAGGTCTGTTTTTGGTTGTTTAGGCCATCCTTTCCATGCTTTGTATAACTCCTTTGTACTCTAGCTTACTAGCCTTGAGTATGTGGGTCACTAGCATGCTTTAGTTGGCTTATTCTTATGATTTGGCATCATTGGAAACCGTATTTCAGTCCATATTCCATGCTGGCATACTTGCATTTTCCATCCCTTTCATGCTTTGAAGAGTTGATGGCCTATGCTCTATGTTTAGGCCCTTGTGCATGCATGCTTGTATGTGTTTTGGCCCTCATTTCCATGACATTTAGCCATTGTTTTGGGGTCTAGAATAGAGTTGCCCAAATTAGTTTAAGTCTATGCTTGACATGTTGCTCAAATGTTGTTGCCTTGTTTCATGCCTTGCATGCTTGTTTGCTTAGGTTGTGTGCCTAGTGTACATTACTTGCTTGCATGTTCATGTTGCATGTTTAGATTGCATGCTTAGGTTGCATTTGGCATGCATGCCTTGCCTCTTGAATCACCATGATTGAGGTTGGGTTCCTTATGTGTTTGTGTGCATTACATTTGACATTAAAATGCACAACTTAGCTTCTTGGGCCATCACGCATTGAAATACGTGATTGGTGGTCCGAGAATCGAGCACCATACCCCTTTGAGTCACAAACATGATAAGGGATGTGGTGGTGCACACATTTGCTTGAAATGCATTGCTATGCCATGTTTTGCCCTCTACTGCTATCAATTGCAGGTTTTGCAGGAAGTTTTGGCCGGTCGGCTAAATATAGTGTCGGCCGGCCATCAATTTTTGGCCGATAGACAAAAAGGTGGCCGGTGATCATTCCCTTTGGCCGGTGGTGTTTCTACTTGGCCGGTGATGCTCCCCAGTGTCCAGAGAAGCATTCTTGGGACTTGTGCAAGTTTTCAGGGGGCAAGGCAGTGTAAACAGAAGCAACAGTGTCATGGCAATGGATTTCCGGACAAGGCCAATCTGAGCATGCGTGCATCCCTCTTCCCGAGGCCTTTTATTGCTTTCCTTAGCTTAGTTAATTTGTTAATTAATTAAGTGGTCTGTAATCATTAATTAGCTTGTAGGTTAATTAATTTGTATATTCTTTTGGTCCCTCCGAGCGAGGGTAAATTTGTAATAAGTGTGGGTGAGTGTGTGCATGTCTTCCAACCCCTACTTTTTTTTTCTCCCTTTTACTTACCTGCTTTCAATGGTTAGTACTAGGGCATATTTATTTTAGCATCCTTATGCTATGCATGTGTGCATCATTCATTTGTACTGCATGCACCGGGCTCGGCGCATCATACTAACTGCATTGTACTTCAATTCCAAGTTGAATACGTGTTATTTGTAGCATTTCACATGTCATTGTAGATTAGCCGAGCCTATTCTAGTGACATTCTGTATGTGATGCATTAGCCATTTTTAACATGAACTAGGATCATGCATGATTACTAACTAGTTTCTGTTTTGGCACGGAGTACTAGGTAAGCTTTTATGCTTTAGCATACCGCATGCGTGTGAGTGTTGCCATAATAGCGTGATTGCCATGAGGCTAGCTGCTTATGTGATATAACTGCTTGAATGCCTGTGGATGGAGGTTGAATTACCTAAATTGGAATAATGCATTACAAATGTGAGTTTTAAGCCCACTAGATAGTGGCAAAACCACATTTTCTAAAGCCCGCTTGAGGGTGGCAAAATCTGTATTTTAGCCTACTTGAGAGTAGCAAACCATTTTCAAAACAAACATGAAATGTTTTGTTCCAATTTAGGCGATTTGGTCTATACTTGTTTGCTGTGCGCATAACATAGTAAATCTAGGCTAATAACCGGAATAAGAACACATAACATTTTCAAAATTGGATATCATGATTAGTAGAGGCCGGTCTTCGGGTCGGGCGAGAGGGGGTGCTCATAGCTGACCTTCCCCAATCGTACCCAAGTTCCCGAGCCGAGGCAACTTTGGTGATGACGGACACGTGGCCTTTGGTACCGAGTCAGGGTTTCCCAAATTTCCCCATTAAAAATATTTAGGTGGCGACTCTGTATCTGACAAAGCAGTCCATGTTTGGCACTTCTTTCAAAATCTGTTTTTCTCAAAACGATTTGCCGGATTTGGACTCTTTGGTTCAGATTTAGAACCGTGACAACAAATCGAGTCCGAACTGTAGTAAGCCCAATATGAACAGAACGGGGGTTCATCCCCCCGGGGCGTTCGGGGACGTCTACACCCCCCCCCACTTTGGTTGTCTTTTGGGTAACAATTGGTATCAAAGTCTAGACTCTTATTTTAGATTTAACCATCTAGGAGTTTCGATTCATGGCAACTTTAGTTAAAGGACAAGCCACAAATAGGCCACCATTATTTGACGGAAACAACTATAGTCATTGGAAAGATAAGATGACTCTATACTTACAAGCCACTGATTATACTATGTGGATTATTGTCAACAAAGGTCCAAAAATTCTTACCAAATTAGTAGACAATATTAGTGTATCTAAAATTGAAGATGAATGTGATGAGAGGAATCATAAATTATTGCAAGCCAATACTAAAGCCAAACTCACCCTTGTTTGTGGATTACACTCTAAGGAGTATAATAGAATTTCAAGTTGTGATTCGGCAAAAGAAATTTGGGACAAACTTGAGATAACGTATGAAGGTACAAACCAAGTGAAGGAATCTCGTATTGATATGCTTGTTCATAGTTATGCATTATTTAAAATGAACTCTAATGACTCTATTTCAAGTATGTTTACTAGATTTACTAAAATCGTAAACTCTTTGAAATCTCTTGGCAAAACTTATACTAATAGTGAGTTAGTGAGAAAAATTCTTAAGTGTTTACCAAAGAATTGGGAAGCAAAGGTCATGGCCATTGTAGAAGCCAAAAATCTTTCCACACTTGGATTGGATGAACTTATGGGTTCCCTTATGACTCATGAGATCATCCACTACAACAAAAAAGGGCTTTTACGGCGCGCAATGCACGCCGTAAAAACCCTTCTACGACGTGCAGCGCGCGTCATATTATGGTCAGTCATGGAAAGTCATTCACTTTCAACGACATGCTTCGTACGCTGTTAAAAACTATTTAATGACAGATTTTGTACGTTGTTGTTACTTTTTCTACGACATGCTATAGTATGCCGTAAAAACTATTTAACGGCAGATTTTTTGCGTCGTCGTTATTTTTTCCACGACTACTTTTGCACGCCATTAATTGGTGAGACAAATAACGACACTAATTGCACGTCGTAAAATATATAATACAACGACTTGCTCAGCCTACCGTAAATAAGTAGAACATACCACAGCGTACATGGAATGTTGTGAAATATTTCATATAATGACCTAATTTGCTTGCCGTAGAATGTGCACTTTTTTTTTTAAAATTCAGCAGATTCTATATTTGACCTATTTTGTACAATCTAATATTACAAACAAGCTTCACAAAATATCAATCAACCACCAAAATATTATTTCAACCATAAAAATAAACTATATCTATAAATTATGAACATTCAAAAATTGTCAATATATACATTCCAAACATCCGAAACCTAATCGCAAGTTCAAAGACATCCAAAAGGACTATCCTTAAGTTCTAAATTATCCAAAAAGTTATAAATCATCCAAAACTATACATATATAAGTTTGTAAACATTACCCAAAACTATTCAAAACTTATAGAAATATATTCATCAAAGTCCTCAAAAACTATCCATAGATGTTAAGCCTAAAACATGGGTTGGCCAAGCAAAGTCCTAAAATGGGTTGGCCAAGCAACAGTGCTTCCAATAGCATCCTCAAGCACAAACATCTCACGATTAGGACGAAATAATGGTACATTGACTATGACATGGTTAACCTATACTTTCCAACACCCAAGGCCAAGAGGCACGTGATGTACCAATGCTTCAGAGTCTGTTGATGCAATTGTGCCTTCCGCAACCACCACCTTTGTTCCATCCCAATTCAACAATTTGCATTTGGCATTCTCCAAGGATCCACCATTTCTAGTTTCATTTGCATCATGCAACTATCATGAAAGCAATACATAAGATAAGCTAATGAATTGAAGACAAAATTAAAGTTATTATTAATGTCATATAAAATTTACCCAAATATCTTCATCGTCTTCACTATTTTCGTCACCCTAAAAAAATTGTAATACAATATCAAGTTATATTTGTTTACCCAAATTTAGTAGACGATGTGGGATGTATATGAAAATTTGACAAAAGCTCGAGTAGAAAAGCAAGTAAGCAAACAAAAGCAGAAGCACGAGAAAATACAAATGAGTAAATTAAGAATACCATACAAAATTTACCCAAATATTTTGTTGTGAGTGCATCCTACGTTCACCACCTCTATGCACCCTATGTTTACCTCTACCGTTTTCCTCACCCTAAAAAAATTGTAATACAATGGAAAGAAGCATTTGTTTACTTAAATTGAGAATCTTAATGTAATCCATATGCAAAATGACAAACTTGAGTAGAAAAGCAAGCAAGCAAAAGCATAAGCATGAGAAATGTGCAAGTTTACCTGGGTTTCTCCATATGAGTGTCTATTTGCCCCTTTGCTTGGCTCCTACAAGTATTAATCAATTTTTTTATTTTTACAAACTTTGTGAAATATCCTTGTATCCAAGATGGGAAACACCAAAGTAAAAAATAGGTAAATTTTATAGGAAGACAAATTTGTTCACCCAGTGCTGTAAAAATAAGAAATAGTGGATTTTCACAAGTTAAAAGTAAGTGAGCTCTTAATCTTTTCCCATATAAATAACCCAAAAAAACTCACAAATTAGTCATCATGAATTTTGGTGGCTCTAATCTTTTGAGTTGAAGTGAAAAATTCAACATGGACATTGGACAATGATTTCCCATTCATGCATATGCTGCTAGTAATTAATCCTATATTTAAATAAGAAGTCTATGGACTATGTAGTTCTTTTCATAAAATTAGAAACAAGACAGAGAATTAGAAAAAACTACCTGGGTTTCTCCATGAGAATTTTTCTTGCCCGTTGCATCTTCGCTTGGTTCCTACAAGTTTTAATTGAAAATTTTTTAGGAATAACTATGAAACATCAATATATATATATATAACATATATTGTCACATTGTTCATTTTTTTTTTAATCTCATTTTGCCTTTTTCCTTTTAACATTTCAGCTTTCATCTCCCGGAGTTCTTGTTCTAAGAGTAGCAATTTTTGATTTAGTTGTCTCATATTTTGATTTTGGTATGCTTGTGTATCAACTTTCGATGGCAATGCATCCATCAAAATGTCTAATAGCCTGAAAAAAAAAAAAACACTATTAGATGGCTATATATTGAAGTATCAGAGATTGCACAAAAATGCTATGTATATATCTACCTCAAACAAAAAGAACACAAGGTAAATATGTTGTCCTCTTCAGCCATTGTTTTTCAGTTTTTTGTTGATTTATTGGCAGGCGGGGGAACATAGACCATGGGCATTTTCATCATTACTGTCCAGTCTTCAACACAATAAGTGTACAAAAGTTAAACGAAATTGTCTACTGAAGATTGTCAAAGACTGAAATTATCAAATCTGTATACTATTTACAGTGAATTTGGAACAGGCTCAAGCACGTATCCCATTTCTGCCATGTCATGCAGGTAAAATAGTATAGAAACAAAACAAAGCATTAAACCATGTTAGAGCTATGACATTTCAGCATGAAATCTTGATCTGCTCAAACTAGTTGGTAGCAAATCAAATATAATAAAGAAGCGATCTATATTTCTCCGTCACCATTGGACACATCATTTAAAAAAAAAAAAAGGGGTCAAAAGTTCCTTCCACAGTAAAACTCGAAATGACAGTTACCTGACTCTAGCTACCAGGTGCTGCACATTGATCCACCACATGCTTCACTCCTGCAAATAATATTTGTATCAACCAAACAACAAAAGGTGAGAAGGTTGTTGGAATCATAACCAAGAAAATGGAACCATAGATGAATAGATAACAGAAAAAAAAAAATTAGAAAATAAGTTTCCATGGTTTCCTATTGGTGAAAAATACAAAATTAAAGCCTACATTTTGCACTGAGTGAAAATATTTTGCTATTATCCTTAATAAAATATTCTCTTGGAAGAAAAGGAAGACATTATTTATCATTTTGAGAAACTACTTTTAACTTAATAAAGCATAATCAGTCCCCGTTTGTAGTAAAACTGCACCAGGGAATTCCTTCATAACGTAAAACAATTGGAGAAAAAAAAGAACGGACAATGTTTGATCCAGCTAATAAAAAGAGCCCAGTCTCTAATAATTTAATACCCCACTATATTAAGGATGGAAATAAATCAACATTAGTAAGATTAGTGTAGTACCTTCAAATATGTTGAATTCTTCATCAATTTGAAGGAGCTTGAAGGCACTTCGAGCACGCCAACCCTCTTATTTTGCTTTTCGGTAGTAGATATCCTTTGAACAAATCCACCCATTATTTGAAGTCGAACTTCAGACAACCCCAGAAATGGTAAAAAAGAAATTCAAACATAAACAAACAAACTCACCGTCTTATCCCTTGATGCTTTGCCCATGTTGAAAATACCTGATTGTCTCGAGGTAGTAAACCTAAACTATAAGACCAATATTTGTACCAAAAAATAACAAAAGGGCGGAACACAATGCTGTGACAAAGCAAGCGCAATTCTTCACTTCCTTTGGATCAATCACAGTTTGTGAAGGAATAATGAGAGAACGGGCCACAAAAACTGAAGAATTTAGATTTCCCAATCAGAAAGATGTTTAGTAAGAAAATGACGTAAAGAATAAAGTATGTTATCCTCATTTCCTCTCTTTCAAACATGAGATATTTTCTCTCTCTCTCTCTCTCTCTCTCTCTCTCTCTCTCATACACACACACACACACACACACACACACACACACAAACACATACAATTTTTTTTTTTGAAGAATTTAGATTCCCCAATCGGAAAGATGTTTAGCAAGAAAATGATGTAAATAAGAAAGTTTGTTACAAAAACTGAAGAATTTAGATTTCCCAATTAGAAAGATGTTTAGCAAGAAAATGATGTAAAGAAGAAAGCATGTTATCCTCCTTTCCTATCTTTAAAACATGAGAAATTGAAAATCCATGTGCTAGCAATAAATAACACAAAAAATGTTCTAATTGTTCATTAATTTATAACTCCAAATCTTACAATCTACTAAAACTAATTTCTTACCTTCAAATGCATAATAGTGTTTAATTTTTCAAGAAATAATTTCATTTTCACAATTCAACTCATGCATCACATGGGTTTGCTGTTAGACATAAACTACAATAGAAAAACTCAGCTTCCAACAAATTATGGTAAAATCCAAAAGTGAAAATCTGCTTCTTTTCGCTCAGGTGAAAGCTACCTAAGGTGAGAGCCACAACAATTGTAGAAGTGTGATGGTATGTTACAGTTGAAAGAATTACAAGACTTGATCTCAAGAGTTGCATCTAGGTCTTTTAGCATATCAGTCAGGTTCATAAAACACACATTAAAAAATATTTATCCCCCATTTTATTCTATTTTTCCCCTTAAACTCGAACACCCATGTGAATATTCTCTCACATTAGCAACCCTTAATGTTAGGACTCTTTGTTGTCCAATTCCATGGATCAAACCCAAGGTTGTAATTTTTTAAATTCACATGTTGGGTCAAACTAGGATTACTTTGGATTTCTCTAAGAAGTTGATTTTCTTCCAAAACTAGGATTACTTTGGAGTCCTTTAAGAAGTTGGTTTTCTTCCAAAACTAGGATTTTTTGGATTTTCTATAAGTAGTTGATTTTCTCCCAAAACTAGACTACTCATTATTTTTTCTCTAGATCTTCTTTTTGGATCTTAAGGTTTATATCTGGAGATATTTTCTTAGTTTTCTTTGATATTTTATTGAGTATTCAACTCATGGTTTAAAGAAAGTACATCAAAGGTTTGCTTGTTATACACAAGAGAGAGAGAGAGAGTTGTTCTTCGGTGGATTCTGAAGAATTCGAGCCTGAAGCTTCGGTGGATTCTGGAGTGGCTCATCGCAAAAGACAATTCCGTGGTGAAGATGGGGTTGGAAGAGGCACATAGAGGTTGGTTCAATTAGGCGTTGTGGATTTGCTAGATAATTGAGAGTATACCTGTGTAATTCCTTTAAATCTTCTTAGTGGATTGTTCTTGTGGCAGTTGCCTGTGGTTTTTTTTATCACAGTTGGAGGTGTCCAATTGTGGTTTTTCCACGTAAAATCGTTGTGTCTCTTTATCTTGATTGTTTGATTGAGATTGTTATATTCTGCTTAAAATTGACACATAATCACAAATCAACATTTAGGAGGTTTCTAGATTTTTCAATTGGTATCAGAGCAGGTCGTTCTATTTTGTTTAAAACAAAAATATATTTTTTAAAACGAGATCTTGTTTGATTTGTGATGGATTCAAAGAGGTCGGTTGAGAATACCACTAATGATGAATCCTCGGAGAGTGATAATGAAGAGCTTGAGCAAGCTTATGAAAAGTTGTATAAGGAGTCTCTTAAGTTATTCAAATTGAATGACAAACTCACAAAGAAACTCAAAGCATGTGAAAGTGAGAATGTCAAACTTAAGGAGGAGATTTTCGAGGCTAGGATCAATGCCATCAAGATAGCTGATGATCAACAAGTTCTTTGTGCAAAACTGTTGACTTGTGAGACAAAGAGGAATGAGCTACAGGAAACTCATGCCATGTTTGAAGAAAAGATTGAATCTCTCGAGATGTCACAAGTTGCTTTGGAAGAACTAATGATCAAGAAAGAGGAAGAGCTCAAGTGTGCCATGGTTACCATTGGTCTTTGGAACAAAAGATCAAAGACTTTGGAGGATATCATTGGGTCTCAACAAATCTGTTCTGACAAGAGTGGCATTGGCTTTGGAGGTAAGAAAGAGCAACAACAGAGTGCATCCACATCTCATGATACAAGAACTCAAGGAAAAGGAGGACAAAAGATTCAATATGAGGATAGACTTCTCAAACTTCCTAGAGTTAGTAAGGTAAAAGAAAAGAAGGTACACCCTGTTTTTATTTGTCATCATTGTGGTATGCATGGTCATATTCGCCCTTATTGTTATAAGTTGCATAGGAGAGTGTCTCAAAAGGGTCGAAATTCGAATACTTTTTGGGTTAGGAGACAACCTTACATGTCTAGGAATACCAAGATTCATGAGGGTGTTTACAACGCCACGACTCTTACCAAGTCCGCTAGACCTGATTTTGTTAAGACCAAAAAGATTTGGGTGAGAAAACTTGACTTGTGTTAATGTATTTACTCTGTTTAGCTTTTTAGGTCTCTCTGTGTTTTTTTTTGAAAAAAAAAAATGTGTGCATGTTTGTTTTTTTCTTCCTTTGGTTAAAAAAAAAAAAAAAATCCAAAAAGATTTTCTTGTATGGTTTTGCAAACTTGAAATTTTTGAGTAGTCCTTGGTGCATATTGGAATTGATGTGAATAACCATTACATGTTAATATGTGTGTGCTTTCTATGGTCATTACTCATTTTGGAGTGTGTGTTCTTTGATTAGTATGTCTCATTTTGTACACACTGTTGGATTAGCAAATATCGGAGTCTTCCGTTTTAGTGATCATTTTTTTTTATGAACTTCTGGCATTGTATCTTTTGCTTTTCTAGAGGAATTGACCTATACTAGCATATCATGGGTGATGTTGAGACTCTTAACCACCTTCCATTTTTTTTGCATCTCCATGGCTTTCTCCTCTATTCTTTGTAGTCCAGGCATGAGGAAAAGGCTACCTTAGAGTCACCAACCAGGCCATCCTTATTATATCCATGATTCTCTGGTTCGGTTTCCATACTCTTGAGCGTGTCAGCCGCCAATGAGTGTGCAAAAGAAAGAAAAGAAAAGATGTGCAAAAGAAAAAAAAAACAATGTGCAAAAGAAAGAAAAGAAAAAGATGTGAAAAAAAAAGGAAAAAATAAAGGATTCATTGATTGAGGGGGAGCCTCCGCTTTTACTCACCAAATACCCCTTGATTCCTAGTGGTTTGACTTTCCTTAGTTGTGCTTAGATTCTCTTGTCGGAGGTCCAGCTTTCAAGAAATCTAGTGTTTGTCGAACTCTAAGAGTCACACACACACTTTTTCTCATGGGATCTATGTTTTTCACATAATGCATCACTTTCTTTCATGAGGAATATTCTACAGACTGTGCACATTGTGTTTACTAGTAATTGTGCTTCTTGGATAATCTTGTGTGTTTTAAGGTACAAATATGAGATTTCTTGCTTGCTCCACCATATTATTTTTTTTTCTTCTTGTTCACTGTTTTCAGTGTTTGTGGTTGCTTTTAGTGAGGAGGAGTTCGGTTAATCGTTATCATGTCATTGCTTGTGTGGGTTTTGATCTTGATTTTGTTATTTGAGATTCCTTTGTTAATTCGTGACAAACAGGGAGAGAAATTTGTTTTTTCATGTATTCATGTCATGTGTCGGGTGCATATGTCTTAGTTTTTAGGTTTTCATGCTACATGTTCTTAAAATCTCCAAGTTGCATCTATTCATGTTTTTCATCTCATACTTCAAGATAATCTAGCCATATGTTTATTGCTTTTTCATATACTCTTGTGGGACTAATAGTTGTTTTGGAAATTGTGGCACTAATAGTTGTTTTGCAGATCATGACCTTGAGAAATAAGTTTGTAAAGAGATTTGGTTATAAGTGCTGGTTCCTAGTTGGTGGTGTTGTTCTTGTTTTGATTGGAAAATTGTTTTAGTGTTTTTGTTAGGAAAACTGTTGTAGCATGGTTTTGTCCAGGATTTGACAAAGGGGGAGATTGTTAGGACTCTTTGTTATCCAATTCCATGGATCAAACCCAAGGTTGTAATTTTTTAAATTCACATGTTGGGTCAAACTAGGATTACTTTGGATTTCTCTAAGAAGTTGATTTTCTTCCAAAACTAGGATTACTTTGGAGTCCTTTAAGAAGTTGGTTTTCTTCCAAAACTAGGATTTTTTGGATTTTCCATAAGTAGTTGATTTTCTCCCAAAACTAGACTACTCATTATTTTTTCTCCAGATCTTCTTTTTGGATCTTAAGGTTTATATTTGGAGATATTTTCTTAGTTTTCTTTGATGTTTTATTGAGTATTCAACTCATGGTTTAAAGAAAGTACATCAAAGGTTTGCTTGTTATACACAAGAGAGAGAGAGAGAGTTGTTCTTCGGTGGATTCTGAAGAATTCGAGCCTGAAGCTTCGGTGGATTCTGGAGTGGCTCATCGCAAAAGACAATTCCGTGGTGAAGATAGGGTTGGAAGAGGCACATAGAGGTTGGTTCAATTAGGCATTGTGGATTCGCTAGATAATTGAGAGTATACCTGTGTAATTCCTTTAAATCTTCTTAGTGGATTGTTCTTGTGGCAGTTGCCCGTGGTTTTTTTTATCACAGTTGGAGGTGTCCAATTGTGGTTTTTCCACGTAAAATCGTTGTGTCTCTTTATCTTGATTGTTTGATTGGGATTGTTATATTCTGCTTAAAATTGACACATAATCACAAATCAACATCTAGGAGGTTTCTAGATTTTTCACTTATTAACAAGAGTTACACTACTCATATTGAATCAATTTCATACTTTCCATTAACAATAAATGAAAAATCCTAATATGACAATATTTTGAGAACCCAACTTCTAATCAGGCTTTCCTTCAAACATCTTGAGTGCATTTCGAAAATCTACCTCATCCACCTAACTAAACGAAGATCAAGGAAGCATAAAACAGAAATTTTGCCAAGGAAAGACAATAGAAGTGAAAAACAAAAAAACACATAAAAAAAGAACTTATAGTCCTATGAAAGAATAAAATCAAGTTTCCATGAACAAAGACAAGTCCTAATATGATAATATTTTGAGAACCCAATTTCTAATCGGTCTTTTCTACCTCAGTAACTTAACCAAACGAAGATTGAAGAAGCATAAAATAGAAATTTATGTTAAGAAAAGACAACACAACTACAAAATAGTCTTATGTGATAGACAACAATAAAAAATTTAAAAAAAAAAAAAACCAAATTTCCATGAACAAGGGCACCAAGAGCAAAAACAACAATCCACAAAAAAATCAAAATCAAAATAAAAAAAAAAAGTGAAAAAGGCAGAGAACAAAATCCCCAAAAATGTAGATAGATATAGAAGGTGTATGTATGTATGTATGTATAGAGAGAAGAGAAGAGAAGAGAAGAGAAAAACAAAGAAGAGAGGGGAGGAGGGGGATATAAATATATATATATATATATACCAAGAGAGAGAGAGAGAGAGAGAGAGAGAGAGAGAGGCGAAACAAGGGTTTTAGAAAGAAGGAAAAGAGAGTGCCTTACAAATTGATTCAATTGAACGGATGGAATCATCAATTGAAGCCAAGTCCAAGTCGAAGCAGATTACAAATTGATTCAATGGAAAGCGTGATTACTTTGTTGAGGAAGGAAGCGGACTGCATCAATCGATTACCATGTGTCTTGATCTCCACCGATTCAATTGATTGAAGACCAAGTGTTTGAAGAACCCTTTCCCCTTCACCTATATACGTCTTTCTTCTCTCTCTCTCTCTTCTTAGAAACTGTGTGTTTTTTCATTTTTTAGAAACCAAGCGTTTGAAGAACCCTTCCCCTTCACCTGTATCCGACCAAGTGTTTATTTTTTTATTTTTTTTTTGAATAAGTTGCGCCACAATATTGGGTTTTGGCGCCTGGAATTTTTTGGGCATACCATTCACAACATACGTAGTAAGCCGTAAAAGGTGACTTATTTTTAACGACTGGCATACGCATGTCGTATATAACTGATGTATTAACGGCATGCCATATGTATGTCATAGAAAGTTTTATTATTTACGACTAATATTGCAAGCCGTAAAAAAATTATCATTTTTACCATTAACGGCCTGCGCAATAGACGCGCCGTGGTTAGTATATTATTTACGACATGCAAAAAAAGTAAGTCGTAAAAGTGAGAAATTACGGCTTGCATTCATTGTATGTCGTTGATATGGTGCCGTAAAAAGTCAATTTTGTTGTAGTGATCATGAAAGGACATGAGGATATTGAAAACAAAAAGAAAAATGGAATTGTATTCAAAGCCTCATCAAATGACGTAGCCAACTTATGTCTCATGGTTCTTGAAGATGAAGACTATACTCAAGATGAGGTACCTACTCTTTATGAAGAACTTGAAAGTGCATTCCATGAACTATCAAATGAATTTAGAAAAGTTTGTGCCAAAAATGATGTGTTGAAGAAATCTGTTGCATCTTTATCTATTAATGTAGAAGAATTAAAGAAAGAAAAAATTATTTTGAAAAATGATTTTGATACTATCTCTAATGAGAAAACTACTTTAAAAAATAATGTTGATGATTTAACAAAAACACTTGAAAATTTTGTAAAAGGTAGAGATAATCTCAACATGCTTCTTGGAAATCAAAGATGTGTTTTTGATAAAGCGGGTATTGGATATGACCCTATTAAGAAACAAAAGAATCTCAATACAATTTTTGAAAAGGCACCTCATGACACACCCTCATATTACTTGTCATTATTGTAGAAAGAAAGGCCATTATATATCTTATTGTCCATTCAAAAAGAATATGAACATGGGAATTAAAAAGATTTGAATTATTAAAGGACCTAACAAAACTAACCAAGAAGGACACAAGAAATTATGGGTACCAAAAACCAACATTTGATTGTCATCTTATAGGTTTGCTTTAAGTCCAAAGCTAAAGAAGGGAAGTGGTACCTTGATAGGGGATGTTCCAGACACATGACCGGAGATAAATCCTTTTTTACTAAACTATCATCGAAAGATGGAGGATTTTTTATTTTTGGAGACAATAAGAAAGGAAAAATCATCGGTATTGGTAGCATCGGTATTTCTCCTAACCCTTCTATTGAAAATATTTTGCTTGTTGATGGACTTAAGCATAACCTACTTAGTATTAGTCAATTATGTGATAAATGTAATCGAGTTATTTTTGATAAATCACATTGCACAATTGAAAGCACAACTGATCATAAAGCTTTATTCGTTGGTAATTGCCATGATAATGTTTATGTTTTTTATCTTAAAGATCTCTATGCTAGTGATGTTAAATGTTTATATGTTAATAATGAAAATAGTTGGTTATGGCACAGGAGACTTGGTCATACTCATATGGATTTAATTGCTAAACTTTTGATAAAGGATTTGGTCATTGAACTTCCAAAAATTAAATTTGAAAAAAAAAATCATCTTTGTAGTGCTTGTCAACAAAGAAAACAAACTAAAACATCGTTTAAATCAAAATCTCATATTTCCACAACTAAACCTTTACAAATATTACATATGGATTTATTTGGTCTCTCAAGGACATCTAGTCTGGTGGTAAACGTTATTGTCTTGTTATTGTTGATGATTATTCAAGATTTACATAAGTTACGTTTTTAGCACACAAAGATGAAACCTTTTCTTCTTTCACAAAACTCTGTCGTAGAATTCAAAATGAAAAAGGCTTTCTTATTACTAATATGTTAATTCCTTTTTGAGTCATATCTTTGTAGAATCAATTTTGATGTCATAGCATGTTTTTGAGATGTATACTATACATATTTTGAATTGCACATTTATGATCTCAAGAATATGCCCAATATGAAAATTTCATGCTTATATGCTTTACATTGGAATATTTGAATGAGTTATGAAATTCGTTGATTATGATCCATCAACAATGTCTAAATGAAAAGAAGTATCATACGTTTGTAGAGACATTGCATCTATCCTATTGAATATCTTTTGAATGTGGATTATATTGGCATACATCTCATGAAATGCTTTTGATTGATAAATTGTTGAATTAATTGTTTATAACATTTATGTTGTGTTCCACATTAAGTAAAATGTTTTATCACACTTGAGTATGTGGATTGAATTGATGAAAATGTCTCCTAATAATGTTATGTGATTAAATGAGATTGTTGCATCATTTTTTAATAAAACAAAGAGTATAACACTATTTTCTTATGCATATTATGCTATGTGCTACAACTTGAAAATTTTGAAAAATAGCATTCCAAACCCTTATTTGATCATTGAATTAGTTTTCACTTTTTGAGTTTATTATAAGAAGTGATTTGTACTGTATTTTTATTGAGTAATAGTGTTTGTTCTATGAATGCTATATTTACACAAATCACATTAGAAAATGGTAGCACCAACTTAGGGGGAGAAATCATTTTGCTAACATACTTGTTAAACCCTTTTGAGATGAACTCCTCATGAAAGAAAATTAAAGATTGAAAAGTTTCCATCTCTTGAACCTAACGTATGCCTCATATACTCTCTTAAGCTTTTGAGGTAAAAATTCTATCTTATATCGTTTGAACTAATACTGTTATTACTTTGATATGAAAAAGATTGATTATGCTTCATATGATTTGCAATGTATACTCTTTGATGATGCTCTTGCCTAAAAATCATGCCTATGCTTAAAATGTGTGTTATATATTGAAATTCATGATTTTTCTTGGCATATGGATTACTATACCTTGAACATGCTTCATTTTTTCAATTTACATTAGCTCCATGAGATTATATTGAGTTTAACCTATTATGAGCAATATTTGGTATTCTACATAATGCTTGAGCTATGATTGTTAAATCTTTTAGATTGCATATTGGTATCCTTTGGTAGATTACATGTTGGTATTATTTTGGCATCCGTATTGGTAATATTTGACATCCTATTTGATATTATTGAGGAGAATATTTTAGTTTTGAGTTTTCATTGTTCATATCTCCTATTGATTTTGCCAAATGAAATAAGGGGAAGAATTTAAACTTGATTAGTTTTAAACTGTGTAATTTTTTTTTTTTGCTTCTGCATCTTGAGGTAAAATTAACTTTGCATACATTGATATTTTTTAAACCCTCATGGTATTTTTTTTTTGCATTACCATTCCAGTAACACCAACGTCCCATTAAGTTTAATTTCTGCTGGTATTATTTTATTTTATTTTACTTTATTTTTATTTTTTTTATTTTGCTATTAGGCTTCATTTCTTTTATTTTTATTTTTTCATTATTATTTTTTGTTTGAACTCAATTTTTTTTTATTTTTTTTCTGCTTTTTAATTTCATTTTTTAATACTTAAACATAAAAACAAAAACAAATCAAAATACAAATATTTACAATAAAAAAAAAAAAAACACCCTTCATTTTCTTTATGGCCATACTCCGATCAAACTAAACATATTTCAAAAAAAAAAAAAAAAAAAAAACAAACAAAAAACAAACAAAAAACAAAAAAAAACAAGACAACCCTTCATTTTTTTTCCGGCCATACGCCGATCTTACTTACTCGCTTCTTCCATCGTTCTCTTCTTCTTTTTATCACCTTGGGTGACCCTTGACGCCCCTGCCCTCGTGCTTTCGTCAAGAGCGACGACTCCCTGCTAACTATCAAAGGCCAAGAACGATGTTGCTCCAAATCGGGCCATTGAGGTAGTCTTCCATTTAAGCTCTTTATTTTCGGCCTTTAGTGCGCCTATTTCTGCTCACGCATCCTTGTACATGCACTGGAGCAGAGAGAGTTGGGCGTTGACCTGATGGAGCTCACTTGTCCTGTTTTGCAATCGGTGAGCCAATTTTGTGACTGCCGTCATCGTCTCCATACAGGACGTCAATGTGAAATGATTGGCTTCTATGTCAGATTAAGCTGCCATGATTTGCTCAATCGACATTATAGGAAGGTTAGGCAGAGGAATGATAGGAAGAGTAGGACTAGAGGCACTCAGTCTAGCAGAGCTTATGGGATCGTTCAGGTTCGAAAATAGAGTGAGGAGACGGGATGAGGAAGCCATGGTTTAGAGGTGAGAGCTATAAACGAAATGAGTTGCAGAGAAATAGAAGAGAACAGACTGAGGTTTGGCCTCCTCCGTTTAGTTTTTTGTCTCTCGATGAGCTAGAAGAAACAGACGAGAATGGTGAAAAAGAGATAGAAGAGAATGGTGAAGATGAAAATGGAAGAGTGTGTGATTTAGAAGAAGGCTGAAGAGAAGAGGCTAAAGAGAAGAAGACAAGGAGGGCGAGATAGCCGAGGCGAGCGGCAATCGAGGAGAGCTGCTTTTGTCAGCCAATGAAGCAAAAGTCAGGCCGCGTGGCAACCGCGTTTTGCGAAAAACGAGAACGACGCGAGAGAGTTGTATATGTAATATATATATTTGTTGATTGACCGTTTATTGATATATATGTATATATATTTTTTATGCCATTTATCACTATCATTTTCCTCTTCCTTTTCCAGATTCTGAGCCATAATTTCCTTTTGATAATGTCACAGGGGGAGAAAAATTATATGATGTTATGTATTATAGTATTATTTTCAAATGGTATTATTTTCAAACTAATATGATGTTATCTTAGTCTCATATCATGTCTCTATTTAAAACTTATTTATTACACATGTGCTAACCTATATATTTAGAAATGAATTCAGGAAGCATGACTTAAGGGGGAGGCTTTCTTACTCCCAAATCAAATCAAAACATCTTTGTGTGCCATCATTAAAAAGGGGGAGATTATTAGACTTATTTATTTTGATGATTTATTTAGTAATGATGGTTCAAACAGCCTAGCACAGCAGCAGGTCAAAAGGTTCAAAAGGTTCAAGTGGAAGATATTCAAATTAGTAATGATGGAAGTACAACGGCTATAAACGGTTATAAAGGTTCAAAAGGCTAAAAGGTTCAAAAGGTTCAAGTGGAAGATATTCAAATTTGTAATGATAGAGTGGAAGATATTCAAATTGGTAATGATGGAAGTACAACGGCTATAAATTCAAATGACTACAATGGCTATAAATTCAAATGAATACAACGGCTATAAACGACTATAATTTTCATTATATATACCAAAGCCTCTAATGTAAACAAGTTACAAAAAAACCTGAAAATATTCTTTGATCTATAATCACTCACATCTATTCTCAGAAATTATACATTGAGCCTTATAGCTTTAAGCACATCTTTCCTGTGTGAAATTTACAGAAAAATCAAAACTTTATTTTATATATCTATCTTTGAGAAATATTTATTGTAAGCTTTCTTTGAAAGCAAAAATACCATTTCATCTTGTAAAAGTGTTGCAAACACTGTATTCTTGAAATCTTGAGAGTGATTGTGAATCACCTAAGATTTGCAAGGGTTTGGACTTGTGAAGTCTGTGTAAAATCTGTGGAGGATTGCTCCATTTGTAAAGAGGTTGCTGGCACCCCTGTGAAGCTAGAAGATAGTGGAAAATCTCAAGTGAAGCTTGAGGAGTGGACGTAGGCCGAGTTGAAACCGAACCGCTATGAATTTGTTTGCCTCTCTCTCCCTTATCTCTTTATTTTATTTTAAATTGCCATAGTTATATTTCACATTTTTACTGTGCTAAAATCATTAATTGACATAGTTGTTAAGACACTTATTTTAATTATTTGTATTTCATTAATTATATTTATCTATTGTGCTAGTCATAATTTTTATTAGGGTATTATTAATTTTAATTGTAAAAACCTAATTCACCCCCCTCTTAGGTTGTCTTTTGGGTAACAATAAATGAGGAAAAAGGCCTAGAGGAGGTCATTGTAGATGGAGAAGAGTTAAAGAGGGGCAAGAGTGGTGGATAGTAGTAGTGGTAGTGGTGTTTAGTGATGTTGGAGCTAAGGTGACAATGGTTGGGGAGGTATTGACAGCGAATGCAGTAGTTGATGGTGGTAACAAGAGGGGAGGGGGCAATGACCAAAGGTAATGGGTTGGGAAGAAATGGCAGTCGACGATGGCGGAGTTAGAATTTATTGTTAGTGAGGTTAATCAATAGTCAATACATTACACGAGTATTAACTTTCTAAAAAAAATTAAAAATGTAAAAAGATAGAAATATCGCATTTTATTTTTATTTTGAACTAAGGGCTAGTTTGGTATGTTATAAAAAAGGTAAAAAATCAAAAAGTTACTAAAAAAGCAAAATAATTATCACTATTCACAAATTAAAAATATAAAAAAAATAATTTACAAAAAAAAGTACAATCCAACTTTACACATGTAATGGTACTGAAGTGATTGGGAAAATTACATACATACACTTTGATGGTACAAATTACAAATTGGATATATATATATTCATTAAGTTAGAGGGTAGTATTAGGCCTGTGGGGGCTCACCATGTGTTCCATTTTGATAATCTGAATCATTCAATGTGTAAAAATCATCAAGTACTACATGTTTAAAAAAAATCAAGTTGATCGGATATGGATAACTATGTGATCAAATCAGATTTTTGTCATCCGTTTATTTTTCACCGTCCATTGTTTTCATACAAAACTATTTTGATCATATAGTTATTGATATCCGATCAATGTGATTTTTTACAAGCATATAGTACTCGACGAGTTCTACACATTGATCGGTTCGAATTATTGAAATGGGACCCATGGTGGGCCCCCATGGGCCCAATAGTACCCATGAAGCCTCATGCTATATATATATGTTCTGAAGTCATCACCATTTGCATGGCAATCCGTACTGTCTTTCAATCAACACTGTCACTGAGTCTAGGACATAGGGGTAATAATGTAATTTTGTTATTTTTTACAATATTTTAATACACATTTTTTTGTAAAAAGACAAAAAATTATTCCAAACACACATATTTTTTATGTCTACTTTTGCTCACCAAAAAGTCAAAAAGTGTACTTAGTTAGAACACCCCAAACAACTCTTAAGTTTTGAATATGAATTATATATTAAAAAATACTTTTTATGTTAAAAGTTGGCATCCTCTTACAATAATATATAATTTAGTGGGGTTATTTTGATGAAATTTTAAAATATAAGTTATGGGCTAATTACATTAACGGTCCCTATAGTTTGGGTCTTACATTACTTTGATCCATAACTTTTCAATTGTGACACATTTGACCATAAATTTTGAATCTTGTTCCAAATAAGGATAATTGAAGATACCATTACTCAATTTCAAGGGCAAAATCGTCAATTTGATAAAATATAAACTGATTTGACAAAAATAAATGTCAAAAAAATATTTTTGAATTTTTAAAAATTATTTATACCTACTAATGATAAAATTATGTAAAATTGATAATTTTTTTAGACATTTATTTATTTATTTTTATTACCAAATTAATTTTTATTATGTGTTTGGATTATTAGCATGTAATAGGTGGTTATTTTTATTTTCATTAAATTAGTTTCTATTTTTTGAAAAGTCAAATATGGCGATAACTTTGATATCATTATTAAACCAATACATTAAATCAAAAAATTTAAAACTAAAAATATTTCATACATTAAATATATCGATTACACACTAAAAGCCTAACAACCACCCATTACATGATTATCATCCAAACATATAATAAAAATTCATTTGGTAAAATAAATAAATAAATAAAAGATTTATCAATTTTACATAATTTTATCTTTGGTGGGTAAAAATTATTTTTAAAAATTCAAAAATATTTTTTGACATTTATTTTTGTCAAATTAGTTTATATTTTATCCAATTGACTACTTTACCCTTGAAATTAAGTAATGGTATTGTAGACGTGCCCGAACGTCCCGGGCTCTGCGCTCGAATATGGACGCGAAATCCCGTTTTGTTCATTGGGCTTACTATAGTTCAGACTCAATGTCACGGTTCTGAATCTAATCTCGCAAAGTGTAATGCAAGACCGATAAATCACCAAAGAGTCCAAATCCGGCAAATCGTTTTGGAAAACTGATTTTATAAAGAAGTGCCAAACATGGACTGCTTTGCCAGATACAGAGTCCCCACCTAAATATTTTATTTTGGGGGAATATAGGAAACCCTGACTCGTGCCTAAGGCCACGTGTCCGTCATCACCAAAGTTGCCTCGGTTCAGGAACTTGGGTACGAGAGGGAAAGGTCATGCAAAAGATCGGCCTTTACTAACATGATATCTTGTTTTTGAAAACACATGTGTTCTTATTCCGGTTATTAAACCTAAAATTACTATGTGATGCACACAACATACAAGTATAGACTAGATCGCCTAAGTTGGAACAAAACATTGCATATTTGTTTGTTTGAAAATGGTTTGAAGTTTGCTACTCGCAAGTAGGCTAAATCGAGGATTTCAATGAATTGTTCCAGTTCAAGGCAGTTAATCACATAAGCAGTTAGCCTCATGGCAAGCATGCTTTCATGGCAACACTAACACACATGCAGTATGCTAAAGCATAAACACTCACAGTGTACTCCGAGCCAAAACAACAACTAGTTAGTAATCAATGCATGATCCTAGTTCATATTAAGATGGCTAATGCAACACATGCAAAATGTAACTAGAAATAGGCTCGACTATTCTAAGATGGCATATGAGATGCAATTAGATAACATGTATTCAATTTGGAATTGAAATACAATGCAGTTAGTATGATGCGCCGAGCCCGGTGCATGCAATACAGATGAATGATGCAAACATGCATAGCATAAGGATGCTAATTGAAAATGACCTAAAACTAACCATCGAAAGCGGTAAGTAAAAGGGAGAAAAAAATGGGGGTTGGAAGACATGCACACACGCACGCACACTTATTACAAAGTTCACCCTCTCGACGGAGGGTCCGAATGACTACGCTAAGTTAGCTATGCTAAGCTATTCTAATTAATCTAATAATCTAATTAGACTAATTATTACACAACCAAATTGAATAACTAGCTACAACTAATTATTACATCACTTAAGTAATTAACAAATTAATTAATTAATTACAAATTCATGCTAACTAACAAGTAAAGCATTAAAATAAGTAGACTAGGCCGCCTCAGCTCTGCCTTGAAGAAGTTGAAGATGCATGCTCGATTCCTGTCCCGAAAGCTCTCCAAATGCTCTTTAGAGGCTCTGCCTGCAGGGTGTCCTTGAGAACTTGCTGCTGGATTTTACCAAAACCATGCTGAGGAATGCACCAGTGGCTTGCCGGCCATGAAGAGCTATTGCCAAGCCCTCTGCCGGTCAAGAGTAGGCACTTCCGGCCAAGAATGAAGGTCTGCCGGCCAACAAAAAGAGGCTACTGGCCACTGATGTGCTATGACACCAAGCTGCAGCAGAGCACAAAACAGAGGAAAATGGAGGGTCTCCCAAGGATATGTACGCACTATGCCACCCCATATCACCTCGAAACATCAAGGGAAAGGCATAATCGGATCCAAGACCATCAATCACGCATCTTGATGCATAATGGCCAAAGATCCAACTTGTGCAATTCAATGTAAAATGAATGCACAAAAACACATAAATGCCTAGAACTCTATCATGCATCGTCAAGAGCGTCGGCGACCGAGAATTGAGGCACGTTTCATCACTTCAAGTATGAAACATCCCTCGTTTCTCGTGTTTGGCTTAACATCCAAGCCAAACACAATGCAATGCATGCAATATGGAGATGACATGCAATGCAACATAAGCATGCCAAATGCAATGTAATAAGCATGCAAAATGCAAAGCAACCTAAACATGCAAACATGCAAAGTACCAAACATGCAACAACATGTAAAGATCATGCAATGCGACAAACATGCGACAAGCATGCGACAACGACAAAATGGAACAAGCACGCAACAACATGCAGGACAAGCATGCAACAACATGCACAAATGGACTTAAACCAAAAATGGACAGACCTCAATCATGCCCAAATCAGTGGCCAATAGTGCTGAAATGATGGTATGAAAAGCATGAAAAGGCAAGACGAACATGCATGCCAATTGGCTCAAGGATTAAGGCACAAAGATGCGACTCTTAAGCACATTTAAAGAGTGACAAGCATGGATATGGGACAACACCATAAGTTCTGAAAACATGCATGGAATGGTGCCAAACCAACCTAGCAAGACAAACAAAGCATTCGAGAAAGCTCGGAGCTCGAGACTAGCAAAGGAACTTAAGACATGGCTATACAAAGCAAGCCCCAAAGGGCCAAGGGCAACCAAAACAGTCCCAAGGCAGGTCAAGATGAGACTAAAAACATACTTGAACCTAGCCAATACAAGCTAGAACAAAAGGCCGAAAGCATGAAGCATGCAAGGCTACAAAAGGAGTATTACACTACACCTATTAAAACCAAACATGGCGTGACTTGGACAACATAACACAGAGTTACATCATGATACAACAAGACCAAAAATGCACTGATATGATGACCCAAAGGCCTATGCTTGATGGCATGCACAATAATTCATTCTTGAGGCATAAAGAGCCAAACCTCCAAGGCATTAAAAGAGTGACAAGCACAAGTGTATGATCATGAAATATGCACTGATATAACATTTCAAATGATGCCAAAGCATGCAAACATCACAAATATAGCATGGTAGGGGTCTCAAAACTCAAGACTAGCCAAAGCATTTGCACTATAACTATACAAAACATAAGTCACATGACCATGGAAGCCCAAAAAAGTCCTAGAACAGCCCAAAATATGAATAAAATCATGCTGGAGTATAGCCAAAATATGCTAGAATGATGAGCCAAAACATCATGCATACAAGGCTAGTAAGCAAGATTTGCACTACAAGTACATGAGCCACTCAAGAGACAATCAAACCAGCCCAAATCAGAGTTATGACATGCCAAATGATGGCCAAAAACCTACTGAAATGGAGCCAATACATGCTAGCAAGACATGCTACTTTGATGAGCCACAAATGGGATTACACTACACATACAAGAAGCATGCACAAGGTGACCAAACCAGCCATGGAAAGAGTTAAGGCAGGCCCTAAAAGTCACAAAAAAGTGCCTGAACTAGGCCTCAAAAGTATAGAGATACATGCTCATTTGATAGGCCAATAACTCAAGCAAACAAAACAAAAAGAGAGGGGGTCACCCCCCTTTGATTTGAGGCCTCAAAACCACATGCCTACCATTGAAAATCTACTGGATTTCAGTCGCTAAAAGGCCAAACAAAGACTAACTCAAAGGCCTTAAGGCATGGCCCAAAACAAGGCCAAACAAGGCACACAAGAGGGTAGTACACCCTTAACACCAAAGAGACCTTAAACAATCATTAAAAGCACTTAAATACATAAATTTTTTTAGTTGAAAGCAAGACCTAAAAAAATATGCAAGGATGGCCAAAATGATATACAAACAAATGCTTAAAAGGGGAATATACTCACCCTTGAAGCTCAACTTCGAAACCAGTAACCTTTGAGGCCAAAAACCAACTTTCAGAGCTCAAATAACACTCCCAAGAACCTCAGCTCAAAGATGGTGGTGTATCACTATGTGTTGTAGTGCAAAAGTGAAAGGAAAACACACTTTGGGACACTATTCAATACAATATAGAGAGAGATAGTCAGAAATACAGAGAGATATATCTTCTCTAAAGATGTTGAACCTCCGTAAGGGAGGAGGGACCTCTCCTTATATAGAAGAATGCCAAGCAAAGCTTGTTAAACAAGCTTGAAAAGGGCCTCATCCCTCCATACACGTGTATGGAGAAGGGATGAGTGAAAACCAGCTGGCTCAAAAGATCTGGAGTGAAATCTGTTGAGACAAAGTGTTCTGCCGGCCATCAGTTGTGGCCGGCAGTGGCTCACTGATGGCCGGCAGGCTTCATCAGTGGCAAGTAGGGACAAATGCATGGCCGTCAATGCCAAAAAGTGGCTGGTAGTGCACTATGAGAAGCAAGCTGAAAGGGCCAACACATGGTCCAAAAATGAGGCAGAAAGGATACAGGGTTTGGAAAGTTCAAACCTGTGACGTTCCGCCGTGAAAGTCGAGTACTCGACGAGCAATCGAACTTGTGGCTGGATGTACCTGCAAGCACAACCAAGTCTTGAGGACGGTCAAAAATGGGGTGTCTACAGGTATCTTCAATTGTCCTTATTTGGAACAAGATTCAAAATTTAAGGTCAAATGTGGCACAATTGAAAAGTCAGGGACCAAAGTGACATGAGTTTCAAACTATAGAGACTGTTAGTGTAATTCACCCATAAATTATTTTTTAAAATTTATCTCATGAAATTACAAGTGTTAATTAAAATATTGAATTAACATCAATTATGTCTTAACATTTTAGTGGGTTGGATTGAACCCATTGATTACAATGTAGCTAATGGCGATCGGCAGTGGCAGTTATTAGGGTTAGATAGAGAAAAGAGTAATTTGGTATTATTTATAAAATAGTGGTGTCAGTTGAGGAAAATTTTATTTTCACACACTTATTTATCTTTATGTACATCATTTATGAGTGGCACATATTTATTAATTTAATTATTAGTTATTATTCTCATTCCACTCACAAAATATTTCAATTATACCTTCATATCGTTATACACACACCACCTCAACGCTCATTTCACACACTTGTTCAAAATTGTAGACTGATTCCAAACACAACGGAGATTACAGTGAGGACCCCCCCCATTGACAAACTCTATTAAAAAAGAATTATTATTCTTATTTATGCCTGCATATAAATGTATATAGGTAGATAAATAGATACACAATGTTGGGAACGGTGATTGATATGTTCATCTGTGTATGAAACTGTTTGAGTTTATTTACATTATCCAAAGGTTCAGGTTTGTTTGGATATGTCCCCTGATAGTTGAGTGGCTTTATTTATTTATTTATTTATGTTGGTGATAATTACAAATAAAATACCAAAAAATACAAATAAAAAAAATTACAATAACTATTGTAAGGGTTGAGACGCGGAAAATTCGCTTTCTTTAAAGAGATTTAAGCCCTCTGCGGTTAGGCAAAGCCTCACACTGGTGCAGTAGAAAAAACCATGACTTGTCCCCCTCAGGATACAATAGCCCGACTAAGTCGTATGGTTCAACAATACTGCACAATTGGTTGAACCCAATACTTCATCACATACACTTTTTATTTCTTTGCTTGATAATCTCTCAAATAAGAAACTTGAGCTACCAATAAGAGAGGTGAAAGACTCAATTTCTAGGAGAGGTAACTTGGAGGGCAAGTTTTCTTGGTGGCCAAGTTTTCTTGAAGACTTGGTGGATAAAAATGAAGACTTGACTTTGAGACTTGACTTGGAGACTTGGTGGGCAAGTTTTCTTGGTGGAAAAGAAAGGATTAACTAGGAGAACAAGTTATTTAGAGCCCAATCACACAATATAATCTATAACACATTATAATATTAAAATATTTGCTAACATTTCCCTACCTATTTTAATATTATAGGTAGCAAAATCTGAGATTATTAGGCAAAGAAGGATATTATTCATCATAGTAGGTGTGCTCTGCATTGAACCTCCATTAGTGAAACAATAATATCTACTCCAGAGCCAATAGTATGCTCAGCATTGAACTATGACTGCATAAGGGAAATAAATAATTATTGCACACACATAATATTCCAGGTGTTTATATAAGCTTTAAGAGCCAGCACATTACAGCCTTGTGCAATTCCAGGATTCATGAGTGTGTTTGAGAATTAGCCCAAATCTCATAGATAGCGACCCCACTACTACACTTACATAGGCGAATTCTGTCAAGGGTGCTCTTGTAACTATGACACCCCACTCAATAAGAGCTAGAGAAATTCATTAAGAGTTTTTTTAATAACTCAACCTCTACAACGTTACAGGATAAATGCATTTACATCATAGGGATGGGTAAAAAGTAATTTAGTACATTTCTCATGGCCATCATATCATCGTTTTTCTCATTGAACCCAGTTACAGGATCTCTGGTCCTTGGGTTGAGTATCCTCATACATGGCTCCTGCTATATTCAATGGGCTTCAACCCCATCTCCTTTGATGTATTCCAGACTCTATCTCTTGCTAAGGCCTTAGTTAATGGATTTACACGATTATCACCAGATTTAATATAATCCACATTTATGATGCCATTAGTCATATAAGATCTCACAGTATTGTGTTTTCTTCTGATAGGTCTGGATTTACCGTTATAATAACGGTTATTAACTCAACCAATTGCTACGGTGCTATCACAATGAATTAATATAGGTGGAATCGGTTTTTTCCCAACAAGAGATTTCATTTAACAAATCTCTTAACCAATTTGCTTCTTCACTGGCTGTAGTTAAGCAATAAGTTTAGCCTATATTGATGAATTAGCAATAATGGTTTGTTTTTTCGATTTCCAACTTATGGCACCACCTCCCAAGGTAAATAAGTAACTAGTGGTTGATAATGAATCACCTAACAAGATATTCCAATCGGCATCATTGTAACCTTCAAGCACTATAGGATACTTATTATAAAAAAAGTCATATTTTATGGTACCAGATAAATATTTCATAATCCGCTCAATGGCTAGCCAATGATTACTACCAGGCTTGCTAGTAAACTTGCTAAGTACTCCAACTGTATAGGCAATGTCAGGTCTAGTACAGTCAGTCGCATAACGCAAGCTACCAATCATACTAGCATATTTCTTTTGATTAATTACATCCTCATCATTTTCAAAAGGAAATAAACGTACATGAGGATCAAAAGGAGTAAGAACATGCTTGCACTTATAAAAATTATGTTTTCTCAAAATTTTCTCAACATAATGAGACTGATCAAGAAATATACCATCACAGGTGTTGGTAATTTTCATTCCCAAAATATAATTAGCCTCACCAAGATATTTCATATCAAAATGGCTACTAAGCATATTTTTAGTTTCCACGATGATATACAAATTAGAGCAAAATATAAGTAAATCATCTACATAGAGGCTAATAATGACATGCAAATTTTCTTCAAATATATAGTAGATGCATTTATCACATTCATTTGTTTTATAACCATTCTCAATCATGCAGGAATCAAATTTCTCATGCCACTGTTTAGGGGTCTGTTTTAAGCCATACAGGGATTTAACTAGCTTGCACACTTTGCTTTCTTGACCGGGTTCCACAAAACTTTCAGGTTGATCCATATAGATTTCTTCACCCAGGTCTCCATTTAAAAAGGCTGTTTTAACATCCATTTGATGAATTTTTAGATCATGAATTACAGCTACTGCAATTAATAATCTAATGGATGTAACTCTAGTAACTAGAGAAAATGTATTTAAAAAGTCAAGATCTGCTTGTTGTTTAAAACCTTTTGCAACAAGCCTTGCTTTATATTTATCAATAGTTCTATCCGATTTAATTTTTTTTTCTCAAAACCCATTTACAGCCAATAGTTTTACAACCTGGTGGTAAATCTACTAATACCCAAGTTTTATTGGATAATAATAATTTCATCTCATCATTTACAACCTCGTTCCAAAAAACAGAGTCAGGAGATGCCAAAGTTTCTTGTAAAGTTAATGGAGTTTCCTCTACATTCAAAACATGATAATCAGGGCCAAAATCTTTTTCTAATCTGGCTCTTTTACTCATTCTAAGCTCAAAAACTACAGTATCTTGGTTTTGTAAAAGAGGAGTAGAGGAACCGGTTTCAGATAAAATATTTTCTTGATAATTTTGACCCCCACTATTTTTAGATTTAAAAGGAAATTTTTCTTCATGAAAAATTGCATCACCTGATTCAAAAATTATTTTATTTTCATTATCAAAAAATCTATAGGCTATACTATTTGTTGCATATCCAAGAAAAGCACAAGTGGCAGCTTTCACACCTAATTTAGGTATTTTAGGGTCTACAACTCTAACAAAAGCTAGACAATCCCAAACCCTCAAATATCTCAAATTTGGCTTATGCTCTTTCCATAACTCAAAAGGTGTAACTTTTGTTTTTTTATGTGACACTCTATTCATAACATAACATGCAGTTAAAATTGCTTCTCTCCGCAAATTTGAAGGAGCACCTGCTTCAATTAGCATAGCATTTGTTAAATCAGTTAAAATTATATTTTTCATTTTTGCTACACCATTAGATGCAGGTGAATATGGTGGAGTAGTTTCATGGATTATTCCTAAAGACTGAGCAAACGAGTTGAATTCAAAAGATTCATACTCCCGGCCTCTATCACTTCTATATCTTTTAATCTTTTTACCGAATTGATTTTCAACTTCAAGAAGGAATTCTTTAAATTTTTCAAAAGTTTCACTTTTATTTTTCAACAAGTATACATAAGTGTATTTTGAAAAATTATCAATGAAAGTGATAAAATATCTATTTCCACCACGTGTTAAAATTCCTTCAAATCCACATAAATCAGTGTAAATTAATTCTAACAATTCAGTATTTCTCACCACACTTTTATGAAGCCTTTTAGTTATTTTTGCTTGACTGCAAATTTCACATTTCTCAAACTTATTTGTTAGTCTGTGAATTAATCCTAAACTACTCATGACTCTCACATATCGGTTATTAATATGACACAAATGAGCATGCCAAAAATTCATAGAAGACATCATGTAAACAGAAACATGTGTTTTCTTATTTTCAACATTTAATTTAAACATTCCATGACAGACATACCCTTTCCCCATAAATATGCCTTTTTTAGTGATTACATATTGATCAGATTCAATAGTCTGCTTGAAACCAGCTTTGTTAAGCAAATAACTCGACATCAAATTTTTTCCCCATGGACGGTGTGTACAACACATCTTTTAAAACAAGCACACGTCCAGAGGTAAATTTCAGCTCAACATCTCCATACCCGAGCACCTTGGTTAAACTGGAGTCACCAAGCATAATAGTCATCTCCTCATTAAAATGAGTGAAATCTTTGAACCAATCTTTCTCATAGCAGACATGCCTATTGGCACCAGAGTCTGCCCACCACCTTTCCACAGATTGAACCATAAAAATATTTGTAATCATAGCCACAAATGGTTCCTCGATAACATTAGCTTGTGGTCGAGACTGTTGTTTCCGAAATTTGCAAGTTTGAGCAATATGTCTACTTTTGCCACACATAAAACATGTCACATTTGTCAAATCTTGTGAAGGGGGTTCTTAGTTCCATTCTTTTGCCTCGGGTAATTTTTATTTTGTGGCCTTCCAGTATTTTTTCAGATTTTCTTAACTGGCTTCAAGTGACTATTTTTATGAAATCAACCTTTAGGCAAAGTATTTCCAGAAGTTAAATTTACCTTTGCAGTAGAATGCTCTTGTCCATAAGCGCATCTTGTCCTCGTGCTTCCTCCTCCACCCGAATCCGTGTGATTAAAGTTTCCAAGGACGTCTCTTTTTGCTTGTGACGCATTGACTTCTAAAACTCCCTCCAAGATGATGGTAGTTTGTCAATAATACCTGCCACAAAGAGATTGTCTTCAATTTTGATGCCTTCGGATTTAACTTCAACCACTAGCATCTGAAAATCTTGTACTTGCTCCACCACTGATTTTCCATATATCATCTGATAGCGGAAAAAGCAGCTTGCTTCAAATTTTTTAGCGCCTGCCTCTTTAGTGTCATATTTATTCTGTAAGGCTTTCCAAATTTTCTTGGCAGTGGTGTAAGTAGTATCATAATAATCATAAAATTGATCCAAAAGACAATTGAAAAGATAATACCGACATTTATACTCATCTGTGTTGTATTTCTCGATTTTTTCAAGATGAGCGGCATACTCCTCGTCAGTCATCTTTTCAGTGGAGACTTTGTTTGGATTTTTCTCGGTCAGGATATAGGCCACTTTGAAGAGACTGAGGTAGAAAAACACCTTACTTTTCCATCTCTTGAAATGGGGTCCCTTGAACCGGAAGGGCTTGTTGAGATCGCCGGTATTCTCGTTGGGCTTCTCCAATACTGACTCCATGAATTTTTCTATTTGAATCTTCTTAAAATTATTGGTGATAATTACAAATAAAACACCAGAAAATACAAATAAAAAAAATTACAATAACTATTGTAAGAGCTGAGGCTTGGGAAATTTATTTTCTTTAAGGAGATTCAAGCCCTCTGTGGTTAGGCAAAGCCTCACACCGGTGCAGCAGAAAAAATCATGACTTGTCTCCTCCAGGATACAACAGCCCGACTAAGTCGTATGGTTTGCAAATACTGCACAATTGGTTTACCTCAATGCTTTATCACATACACCTTTTATTTCTTTGCCTGATAGTCTCTCAAATAAGAAACTTGAGCTACCAATAAGAGAGGTGAAATGTTCAATTTATAGGTGAGGTAACTTGGAGGGCAAATTTTCTTGGTGGCCAAGTTTTCTTGGAGACTTGGTGGATAAAAATGAAGACTTGACTTGGAGACTTGGTGGATAAGAATGAAGACTTAACTTAGAGACTTGACTTGGAGACTTGGTGGCCAAGTTTTCTTGGAGGAAAAGAAAGGATTAACTAGGAGAACAAGTTATTTGAAACTCAATCACACAATATAATGTGTAACACATTATAATATTAAAATATCTGTTAACAATTTATTTTTTTGGATTTTGCATACAAATGCAATATGATGTGTGTACGGGGGCGAAATATCCTCTGCTTTCCGTACTCCTTGGACGTCAAGCTTCTCGTGACGGCGTCAGATCCTGCGACACAGAAATGGTGAGCTGCCCAGCGGTGGTGTGCCGGATAGACCTTCCGACGATCAAGTCAGACCACTTGAGGAAGAAGAGGGCTATCAGAGAGAGAGAGTGTTTGTGGAGGAGTGAATTCGCATACCTCTAACGTTCGTCTTCTTCCATATTTCTAGGCTGGCCATGCAACCCCAAGATTGTGCGCGCACTACCTCTGTTGTCCTTCCCTGGACAGGTGGCAGTGCTCGCCTCTCATCACCTTACATGTGTAAAGGCTTAGTCCTCCCACCAGTACATACAGAACTGTCCAACGGTATTGAGGCGTGCGTGGAGCAGATGTCCTCTCCCTCACACCATTGGCCCAGGTGGCATCCTTAACCAGAGTACCACGACCGGCCTATCGCTTGTGGAGAACGGCCACCACAAGCACACAACCGAACTATGCGTCACCGGCCTGTACCTTGGCAAAAAGAGCCAAAGGGCGATGCCGACGGCCGAGCTCTTCACGACCGGTCATTCTTGACTGATCGGCCGTGGAGCACGCTGAACCTCCATCATTCTACATTCTTGATCACATGAAAGTTGCCTATCTCGGCTGATCGGTTAGGCGCATGCCGGTGCTAACCGCGTCTCAAGTCTGGTCTGGGCTGCTCTTAGATCGGTCACCAGACACCGCTGCGCGCCAGGCCGCGTCACAGCTCGGCCAGGCATTGGTTCGAGCCTGGTCGGTCGACCTCTCCGGTCGCGCAAGAGGAGGGGTCTGCTCGGTGCCGTGCGGTTCCTCACGATCGGCGTTATCGTAGCTCAACCGTATTACCACGCAAATCTCCCCTCTAAATTGCCCCTTAATCCCATCCGAGCTATCGTGATCGGGATTACTTCTGTGACCGAGCCAACGGTTGAGTTGCGCCATTACCAAGCTGAGCATCATTGGGGAAATATCTGGCGCCGAGCTATCCCATTTGGCCGGCCATCATGTCGGTAGTCTTGTCAAGGGTCGTACAGCCGTACTGACAGCCGCATTCTCAGTGCCACGTGGCTCCATGCCATTGGGTCGTGCAACCAGCTGTTCTGCACGCGCAGAATTCAAACGGCTGCGCCGTTTGGGTTGTTTCCCCCCATTTTTATGCACCAATGAAGGGTCATTTTGCCCCTTCACTATCCATTGCTGCTTCCAAACAAACCCTAGCACCCCAACGCACCAGGCTTCCTCTCTTTACTGCCGTCGCTGCCCTTGCTCATTCTCGCCATTTCTGACGCTGCATTCGAGCTCTCGAATTCCACCTCACTTCACATTTGTTTTTGGTAAGTTTTTCATCCCTCTACTGTTTTTCATCTTGGTGTTGTTCTTCATGTTCTTTGCTTTTGATTTTCTGGTTTTGAACCCAAACGCCAAAACCTCACTGTCGCTCCTTCTTTGGGGCAATATTTGCACACCCTAGGGCAAACTTGGATCTGGAGGCGTACATGGGGCTTCTGTGTCCTTGTTTCTCCTTAGTTCGAACGAACGAACCTCGAACTTAGGATGAACAGAAAGAACACGATGAACACTGTGCACTACCGAGCTATATGCTCGTTTGGATCCATAGGTAGAGCCCCAGTCGAGCAACAACTAGTTTGTGGCTTCGCACCGAGACCACAACCGAGCTGAATACCAATTAGACCGGTAATGAAACTGAACCGAGCGAAAACTGGTCGTTACTTTGGCCTTGACCGAGCAAAAGGCTTCGTTAGTTCGTAGAATAGTAACCGACCGAGCTATGCCTTCGTTAGGATCTCCTTCTTGGACCTTGACCGAGCCAGAAGTGGAGAGTTAGAACCGAACTAGGAAATCGACCTTGTAGACTAGCTGAGGTAGGGGTCGAACCAGCCAAATACAAATAATCCCTCCATTGAGCCAATTCCCATAGGGGCCGCACAGTTTATGCCGAGCTAACCTTTGGAATTATTTTTTAACATGCAGAACAAATAGGATCGACCAAGCCAGTCTAGCACTATAATTGGTGGAGCTCAAAGTCCGAGCAAACACACCAACATTTTTGACCGGGATACACACTAAACCAAATAAAATCGAGATAAATGGGGAAGTACCGATTTATGGTTAGCTCGCCCGGCGCGATGGCGGAGTTTCGAAGGGAGTACAAAATTCCTGACGACGTCATCTTAGAGCTCGCCAAAAAGGGAGATACTCCTTGGGGCGATCTAGACCGGTGCCCCTTCACCGTCGTGTCAATAGTAGAAGGAGGGCTCCGTTTCCCGGTTCAACCCTTGATCTGCGAGTTTTTGAGGCAGACAAGGCTTTGCCCGAGCCAAGTTTCAAATAACACGTACAAAATAATAAACGGGGTCGCCGAGCTGAACCGGAGGCTCGGTCTCAACCTCGGTCTGGCCAAAATTTTCCATCAATATAGTCTTAGTAGAAATAAGAGCGGCCTTTGCTGGTACCTCAAAGTCAAGAAGGGCCGAGCAAAACTCATAGAGGGCAACCCGGACAAGGAGACAAACGACGGCAACTTCTTGTGGGTGTCCGGTCGCTATGAAGACACCGAGGCACCCATACCAGGGTGGTATATTAGGAAAGACTTTGGCAGTGCTGGTAAGTAGCCCGGCTGACCGCGCTATCTTTATTCTGCATTTCATTACTATTATCTTTCACCAGTCTAACACTTGTCTTCTTTCTGCAGATAAGTACCTAGCAGCGGACTACCACCAGGCCAACCAAGAGGCCATCAGAGTCCTGCTGCGCCATCCTGCCGAGGAGAGGGAAGCTTCGAAGCTGCTCGGTTTCGAATAGGCCTATCACTACCAAGCACCGCGCAAGAGCAGAGTCACCGACTTCCTTCGTGCACCTTCTCCAGACCCAGATCCAAACTTGCCACCGATCAGACTAGTTCCCCTCACCGCCGAGCAAGAAATGGCGAAAATTAGGGCCATCAAGTCCATGATAACCGGGGAGGAAGGCGAGTTCCAACCTCCAGAGGCAACTGGGGGAACATCCTCCACCCTAGCCAGGCAAACAGAAGCTGTGCTAGCCCTTGCCAGCGAACAACCGGTTGGCCGGTCAAAGAAGAGGCCGAGGAAGGAGAAATCCAGACAAAACCTCGTCGACGAGGACTCCACCGAGCTGGCCTCCACCGAACTGGGCGACCAGACCGAGCAATAACAGGCCGGCAAATCCAAGGGCAAGGGCCCAGCCACCCCCCCGGTCTGGGCGCTCGAGTTCAAATACCAGGGCCGGCTAGTTTCTGCCGAAGACTCGGTCTACGCTGATGAGGATTATTCTCTTGGTTTCAACATGACCAAGGTGCTAATCCTTCCAGCCGACATAAAGAGGCATGACGAGCTGTCCGATCTGAAAGTACTTCGCTCAGCAGCAAAGTCGATCGTTCTGGTAAGATGTTCACTTTTTCTTCAAGTTATTGCTCTTTTTTTGCTCGGTTTCTCGAATACTAATGATCTGTCATTTGTTTGTAGGCCGCGCAAAAGAACTACCTTGCCCACGATCGCATGATCAAAGTCTGGCAGAGTCTTCGTGAGGCCATTGCCGAGAACGAGGCCCAAAAGGCCGAGATATCAAAGCTGAAGGCCGCGCAGGATGTTATCGCGGCGGAGCGGGACGATCTGAGGCAGAAAGTTGACCGAGCTGAAGCTGACAAGCAGCGTGCCGTGAAGTCAACCAAAGCCCGATACCTCGCCGAGCTGCGCAAGCTGCGTGATTCCCATAAGGCGGAGAAGGACAAGGCGGTTGAAGACGCAGAGGACCGAGGATATGCTCAGGGGGAGAAGACCTATGAGCGTCAAGTCCAGGCGACCAATGACATCTTTTTCCAGTGCGGCTGGAAAGCCGCCGTGGAGAAAGTTGGCCTTGGTCAGGATTCTGCCATGTTCATTAACCCGCCTGCTGCATATATCCCGGTCTACATGCAGGCGTATGCCAATGCCGCTCAAAATCGGCTCATTGCGGAGGCAAGGAAGGAGGCCGAAGAAGAAGCCGCCGCCGCGCAGCAGGCCGAGCAAACTTTTGCTGCAGCATCTCAAGATGCCGAAGATGAAGTTATTGATCGGGAGGTTGTTGCGGTGGAAGGCACTGACAATGAAGCTGAAGAGAACCTGCCCGAGCAGACAATTGCGACCGCCGAGCAAACGGAGGGGGCAACCGGACAAAACCTCGAACTGGATTGAAGATTTCCTTTTTCATTTTCTCGCTTTTCTTTGTTTTCGTTTTCTTTTTTTTCTTTCTTTGTTTTGGAATGTAACTGGACTATGTCCCCCCTCTTGTACTTAAATTCTCTTTATCAATGAAAACTTCAATTTTTTGCTCGTTCATTGCCTATTTCTTTTTGGTTGGCTTGTGCATAAATTTCTCGATTCAATCGTTGACAAATCACAACTGCCAGGTCGGCTAAGCCACATACCGGGCTAAAATCACTTTAACCGTTTTCTAACTAGAACTGGCAGTTCGGCTTCTTGAACTTTGAAATGAACTGACATTTTAACTCGGCCGAGCGAAAGCTGCTCGGCCTTGATAGGTTTGCAGATTTCATAGAATTCCAATATTTCAATGTGACCGAGCAAAATCAGCTCGCCTTTTTAAGTTGGGTAAGCCGCCAACATTTCCTTTCTGCCGAGCAAAGTCAGCTCGGCCTCTTATCGGTTGGACAAAACACCAACGTTGCGAATTCCGCCGAGCAAAATCCGCTCGTTTTACATATTGGACAAGACACCAATATGCCAACTAGGCCGAGCAAAATCACCTCGGCCCTTACATTGGGTAAAGCACCAGTGCTTCAGTTAAGTTGGTCATGACGCCAACATTTTGACCGGGCGAGCAAAACCAGCTCGGCCCTAATGCAAATTGGTCTCATTTACTCGTTGGACAATGCATAAACTATTTGTGCGGTCCGCCTTCATTCCGGCGAGAGGAAATCAGTCCGGTCTTATACAGGTCGGTCTCCTTGCCCCTGGCATGGCATCCATAATTGTCTTGTGTCCTTGCTATGTTATTGGACAAAGATGTAATACCAAACAATGAGAGGACTATTTTTCATTACAAAAGCATTGCTATCTTTTACATCAAGTGCCAAAAGGCTAAGGGTCTAAAAAAGCTAAACAACATAAGCGAATTACATCTCAAAAGTAAAAGACCTTAAGGTTGGCTGCATTCCATGGTCTGGGGCCAGCCTTGCCATCTAAATCTTCCAGATGGTATGCCCCTTTTCCAGCCAGACCAATCACCTTGTATGGTCCTTCCCAATTTGCACCGAGCTTCCCTTCGCCAGGGACCACCGTGTTGCCAAGCACCTTTCTTAAGACCCAATCCCCAATCTTGAATAGCCTGGGATGCACAGCCTTGTTGTATTTTCTGGAGAGTTCTTGCTGATAGGCCGCTACGTGGATCAGTGCTCGCTCCCTTCTTTCCTCGGCAAGGTCCAACTTCAAAGCTACAACTTCATTGTTCAAATCTGGCTGGAAACTTTCAGACCGGATGGTCGGCATGCCTATCTCCAGCGGGATGACGGCCTCCATGCCGTAGGCCAGGGCAAATGGAGTCTCCCCGGTCGATCGCCTTGGCGTAGTGCGGTATGCCTAGAGCACGTTGGGGAGTTCTTCTGCCCATTTCCCTTTGGCTTTCTCAAGCCGCTTCTTCAGCCCGTCTAAGATGGTCTTGTTTGAGGCCTCTGCTTGCCCATTTGACTGAGGATAGGCCGGTGTGGAATTGTAAAACTCAATCTTCAACTCTTCGCAAAATCCGCGAAAGAGTTTCCCATCGAATTGAGTGCCATTATCTGAGATGAGGGCCTTGGGTATACCGAAGCGAGTGATTACATTTTGCCAAACAAACTTCTTCACATCCTTTTCCTTTATGGTCGCCAGTGGCTCGGCTTCAACCCACTTAGTGAAATAGTCGGTGGCGGCGATAAAGAACTTGCGATTGCCCGGCGCTGCTGGGAGTGGCCCAACAATATCTAATCCCCAAAGCGCGAACGGCTAAGGACTTGTGAGAGGGAGCAAATCTCTGGCCGGCTGGTGGATCTGATGAGCGAACTTCTGACACTTCTCGCACCTGCGAACATATTTCTGCGCGTCTGACTGCATACACGGCCACCAATAACCTTGGGAAATTGCTCGGTATGCCAAAGACCTGCCCCCAGTATAGCTGCTGCAGATACCTTCATGGATTTCGTAGAGAAAAGCATCCACCTTGGCGGGGTGGACACACTTCAAATACGGCCCAGTAAAAGACTTCTTATACAACGCTCCAGACGGGAAGAGCCAAAACCGCTCTAATTTTGCCCGGATTTTGTGGGCCGCCTTCTTCTCTTCCTGTAGAACTCTATCTTTCAGGAAGGCGACTGTAGACGTCCCCGAACGCCCCGGGAGGGTTAAGCCCCGTTCCGTTTATATTGGGGTCACTACAGTTCAAGGACTCGAATGTCACGGTTCTTAATCTTGAACCAAAGAGTCCAAATCCGGCAAATCGATTTTGAAAACAGATGTTTTTGAAAAGAAGTGCCAAACATGGACTGCTTTGCCAGATACAGAGTCGCCACCTAAATGTTTTTTAATGGGAAATTTAGGAAACCCTGACTCGGTGCTGAAGGCCACGTGTCCGTCATCACCAAAGTTGCCTCGGCTCGGGAACTTGGGTACGATTGGGGAAGGTCACTTCGTGAGCACCCCCGCTCGCCTGATCAAAGATCGGCCTCTACTAACCATGATATCTATTTTTGAAAACATTGTGTGTTCTTATTCCGGTTATTAGCCTAGGTTACTATGTGATGCGCACAGCATACAAATATAGACTGGGTCGCCTGAATTGGAACAAAACATTTCATGTTTGTTTGTTTGAAAATGGTTTGATGGTGCTACCCGCAAGTAGGCTAAGACGTGGATTTGCCACCCTCGGGTGGGCTTAAGAAAACATGATTTTGCCACTATCTAGTGGGCTTTAAAACAAACATTTGATGAATTGTTCCAATCCAAATAACCCAACCTCCACCCACAGGCATTCAAGCAGTTATATCACATAAGCAAATAGCCTCATGGTAAGCATGCTATCATGGCAGTCACTCACACGCATGCAAGGATGCTAAAGCATAAAACTCACCGAGTACTCCAAGCCAAAACAAAAACTCATTAGAAATCATGCATGATCCTAAATATACAGGATTGCCTAATGCAACACATGCAAAAATGCAACTATAGCAGGCTCGGCTATCTAAACATGGCATATGGAATGCTACAGCTATCATGTATTCAACTTGGAATTGAAATACAAATGCAGTTAGTATGATGCGCCGAGCCCGGTGCATGCAAAACAGATGAATGAATGCAAACATGCTATCATACTGTATGCTAATTGAAATATGCCCTAATCTAACCATCATAAGCAGGTAAATAAAAGGGAAGAAAGACGTGGGATTGGAAGACATACATCACACTCACCCACACTTATTACAATTTTGCCCTCGCACAGAGGGTCCGAATAAATATACAGTCCCGAATAAAAGAATAGTACAGTCTAAATAATACAGTCCAAATAATGTACAAATTCCTAATTAATTAACAAATTAACTAAGAAAGCTGTAAAACTGGCATGCAAGCCAGGGACTGCCTTGATTCCGCTCCGGGTGATGAATGATGCATGTTCGGGTTGCCTTTGTGCGGAAATCCATGACGATGCCCCAATTAGCCTCTGTTTGCACCTGTTCTTGAAATGCATGCCAAGCTCCGAAAAGTTGCTGATTCTTCATTTTGCTGCAACAGAGAGCAGGAAAGGGGCATGGCAATGTATTTTCACAAATGTATGCATGTCTCGATCCTCGTGCCACCAATCACGCATATCGATGCATGATGGCCGAGGAGTCGAATTGCACAACTCAATATGAAATGAATGCATATGAAAATACAACAAAACCTAACTCCATCATGGACAATCCGGAGTGTCGGTGACTGGGGAATTGAGACACGTTCCGTCACTCGGAGTACGGAACGTACCTCGTTTCCCGTGCCCGGGCTAACTCCTATCCCGAACACGATGCAATATGCATGATATGCATGAAATGCAACTAAGATACAACCTAACATGCGAAAGGCTATGAAATGGCATACACGATGCACGAGGAAACATGGCATACACAATGTGCTAATATACGGCCTAGCATACGTAATGCTATGGAATGAAATGGCATACACAATGCAATATGGGCTTACACCAACACAAGTGGACCTTGGCCACACTCACATAGGAGGCCATAGATGAAAATGAGACAACTCGAAATACGTGCACGCAAACCGAGGACCGACCCTAAGGCACCAAAATGCCACTCTAACAAGACACGGCAAGACATGGGATATGATATGCAAACATGCAAATTTCAGTAGCAAAATGAGATGCGAAATAGCCCCGAAGCATGGCAAAAATGCACCCGATGCACGAAATCAATCCCGAAATGCAAGATTAAGCACATGAAATGACTTGTAGCTATACAAAGCATGCATAATTTGAACATGAAGTGTAAAGACAAAATCAAGGCAGCCCCAAAAAAAGCATGTTTACAGTTCAATGCATGGCCAAACAGTGGGTACAAATGGGACTAAATTAGCATGCAAAAATGGCCCCGGAAGAGGGGTATGAAGCAACTCACAAATGATGGCCCCAAACATAGAAGGGGCCTTCTACAATATTGAAGAGGGACCAAAAATATGATGTATTACAGTTTATGAAAAACTCCAAAAACAGATACAAGTATACTCAAAATGCTATGCAAGAAATAGGCCAACAAAGGGGCAAAGAAGCAAGTGGTGCATGGAGGTCTCAAACAAGTGAGGGCCCTTCAACAATGTTGAATAGGGACCCAAAATAAGGCTTTTTACAGTTGATGTCTGAGCTCAAAACAGTGTAAAAATAGGCTCAAAATATCATGCAAAATGAGGCCACCAAAAGGGCTATAACATGAAGTATACAAAGGGTGTCTCAAACAGCCATAGACCCTTAATGAAACATGAAAGGGGGTCAAAATAGGGCCATTTTCAGTTCGGACAAAGTCCAAAAACAGAGACACAATAGGCTAATAAATCATGCAAAAATGGGGACCAAAGAGGGGTTCAATGGCAAGTGACACATGGAGGTCCCAAAAAGTGGTGAGCCCTTCTTCAATGTTGAAGAAGGGCTCAAAATAAGCCTATCTACAGTTTACATCATGCTCCAAAACAGATTACACATAGGCCAAAAATACTATGCAAATTATGGCATAAAGAAGATAATGAAGCAAGTGCAAGATGGGGGTCCCAAACAGGGTAAGACCCTTAATGAAACAGAAAAATGAGCTCAAAAAAATGACATTTCCAGTTATGGCCGGAGCTCAAAACAGTAAGCAAAGAGGGCTAAGAAATGGTACAAAATGAGCTAGAAAATGGGGAAATGGTGCTTACCCTTGAAGACCAAGCCTTGGCTGCCTCTTGGACTGAAAAATGGTGCCTCCTAGCCTTTGAGAAGAGCTCCAAGCTGCTGGAAATGGAAGTGGTAGTGTAGTGCTAGGTGGTGATGAAGAAAGGGGTGTAGAACTTGATGTTTTGAAGCTTGAAGGGAGAGAGGAGGAGGGATGTATATGCAAGCTCAAAGCAATTTTTCCAACCCTAAACCAGACCTGGGAGGCTGGTTATATAGGCCAAAGAGGGGGAGAAAAGGAGGAAAAATGGGGGGAAAACAGCCAAGTTTCCCCAAAAAGTTCCCCCCCCGGATACAGATTTTGGGGGGAAAAAAAGTATACAGCTGTAATGTACCACCTGTAAGGAGCAAGGCCGGCCAGGTATTGGAGCTGCAGGTGGCCGGCCGGCCCCCATGGCCGGCCGGCCAGGGTCAAAAGGCCAAGGTGAATTAATGGCCGGCCACCACAAATTGGTGTCCTCCCAGATGCCCTCAACACAGCCCTGTGGTCCAAAATTGGAGGAAGTGAAACAGGAGAGAGAACAAGCCATTTTTCAAAGGGGTTCAAAAGGTTCAAATGGAATTACTGGCCGGCCATGTGATATTTGTGTCCTCCCAGGTGTGTACAACACAAATATGTGGTTTGGAGCTGAAGAAAGTGGCTTAGGGTGGTCAACATTGGCTTTGAAGTGAGAAAAATGGGCGTCGGAGGGCGATGAAGGAATATAACTGGTTGCTGAAACAATTACTGGCCTCCCACCCTTCTATGACCTTCCTGGTGATGAAACAGAGGTCCCTGCCAAAAATGAACGAAAACCGATGCAAAATGAAGGTTCGGGGGCCGAAACGCGCAGTCCGAGGCCCCGAAAACTGACTGTTAGGCACCGGGAGTGGTGTTCGACCACGAAGTGGGTCTCTCAGACCACAGTGTCCCTCAAAAGGGAGTAAATAAGATGCATGCCAAAAACCGGAGCAAACGGAGGTAGTTAGGCGGTCCCGAACCGAGGCACACGGCCTGACGGCTCCGAAAACCGGGAACCGGGCTCCGAAATGGGCAAAATGGCCTACGACCACGAAATGTAGCCCACGGCCACTGAGAGATGGTCTACGAGACCTCTCCCTCCCTTTGGGAAGAGAAACAGAGAAAACCGAGTCTGGTTCGCAAACCGAGGCAAGGCACAGAAAAGCCCGGAAGTCCGGAGGCAGGGCTCACGGCCGAGACTCTGAGACTTCTGAACGAGCACAATATGCAACATCACCGAGCGCTCAATCGGTGACGTCTGAGTCTTAAGGTCGGTCAAAAATGGGGTGTCTACAGCGACAATNCACGCTCAAGCGGATCTTCATTGTCTGCATGTCCGCTCGAGCGGGGAGACCCACGCTCGAGCGTAGACCTCATTTTCATAAATTTTGCCTAAGTGTTCCAAGGCATGCTTTGGCATCCTCATTGCATCCTAGGCATTCCTAAGCCTTAATTGAAGCCATAGTAATGAGGTTATGGATTAGAAACACACTAAGGAATGAATGTACTAAGTTATGAGATTCAAGAGTGTGTTTTGAGCAATATGTTAAGGAAGAACAAGAATCAATATGATGTAAGCTAAGCCGTGTTGGCCACATGAATGTGTAATGATAAGACATGCTTGTGTTATGTATTTTGTGATTGTAGGTCAAGACTCGAGGATTGATTGACCACTTACTGGAACCACTAGTAGAGTAACGTTATTGTAAAGATACGTTCATATGAATTATGTTCCAAATGAAATATGATAAGTTCTGATTTCTGAAATGATATCTGTTTTTCGTGAACGAATATTCCAAGTTTGAAATCTATTATGGCATCCATAGATAGTCCCAAGTCATGGGGGACGGCATGAAAATGCGGGTCCATGACATACAAGCTTACGAGATCTCGTTAGCCACTTCATTGTGGTGATATGTGTTTAATCGAGTATCCGGAACCGATTACTCTAGTCGGAAGACGTTCTGTGATGTGTTCTAGGAATGTACCATTATTATGTTCTGATATGAGAACGATTATGATTATGCTCTGTTCTGTTTTCTGCTTATGATACATTTGGATTTCGTTCACTAAACTCTTTACCTTAATGTTATTCATTGGGCTTTAGCTCATTGTGTATATATATATGTATAGGTGAGCATTCTGGAGCCCGAGCCTGAAAGCTTTTGTCTGGATCTGTGTTCTGTTGTCAGCCAACCATTGTGCCTCACGTGGAGGTTCCCGAAGCGTCCTGTGTTTAAGTTCTGTGGTTTCTGTTTATTTAAGACTTGATGTGTTGTCGTTGGCTGTACTTAAAATACTGTAATGTGTGTGGTATAATGTATGACTACCGGTTATGTATATAAAGTTTTAAATATTCTGTTTCATATAAGTCAGCACAGCTCATTGGACAACTATAATTATGTATTTGCTTCCGCTAGCCCCTTAATTTTGTTAATCTGTCAGAGGCCTTCGGTAGTCCAAGGATTACTGGCCGGTTACGATGCTAAACCTATAGGGGCGGGTTTGGGTTGTGACAGTCGGCCAGCTAAAAGCTTTACATAATCAAAATACAAGGAACAGAAGAAAGGAGAAAAACATCAAAGCTAAGACTCTTCGGCGTCTCTGGCTGGTTGGGTCTGGAGTTCAGAAGACAGCTGAGAAGACATCTCGGCGGCCCTCTCAGCCGCGAGCTCGGCATCGATTTCTTGAAAAGTTTAGTCGAGGCTCTTGTCAGCAATAGGCGCGTCCGAGGTTACCTTCTCAGGAGGAGCGTCTTTGGAGACCTCACATTCCTCATCCTGAGTCAAGTCCAAGACTTGCTCATTCAGAGTAGGGGATTTGGCCCTAGCAGCTTCCTTCGTCTTCCTGACCAAAGCTTCCTCCTCAGACTCAGAATCGTCTTCAGATTGGCTTGGAGTAGAGGGGGAATGGCAGGGGAGGTCGCCGGCATTCTTGAGGGGGGAGTCCTCGGGGACATTTATCTTTTTGAGGACAGCCATCCAACCAAAGGTGAAACCCTTGTTGCATGCCTGCCTCACTTGCTTCTTGTAGTCCTCCTTGACGTCGGGCGCCCCTCAGCGTACGCCTTTTCATCAGCAGCCTTGATCTCAGCCTCTTTGGTGGCCAAAGTAGCTTGAAGCTCCTTTTGAGCCTCGACTTCTTTTCTTCGGCTTGATCCTTAGCTTTAATGGCCGCCGCGGCCTGGTCGATAAAGTTTTCATCTTGGCCTCAGTCTTTTTGATGGTCTTTTGCAAACCAGAGACCTCCTAATCTTGTCGGCCAACTCCTTCCTCATTTCAAAGCTTGCATTGAGAAGGAGTGGGCGTGCTGGATCGCCTGAAAGAAAATGGACAGAACAAAAGTTAGTAGAAGTTCTAAAAGTATGAAAGAATAGAGAAAGAAAAATACCAAGTATAGAGACTTACTTGAACAGAATGCTGGAGCATCAGAGCGAAGTTTTCATACTCGCTCATCTCGGTGTTTCGGTTAAGATCGTTTGGAAAGGAGCAAAGCCGTAGAAAGGGCGGCGCGACTTCGAGATCAGTCGCACTGTCGCCAGCTCTGACCGGCTTGTCATCGATGGTGATCGGAGGGGCCCAGGGGGCATCTGGCTTCATTGGCCCGAGGTTGTGGCCGACTCAGACCTTGGCCTTTTTTGACCGAGTGGATTGGGATGGTTCGGCCTCGGTGGCTCTTCTCGGCGGCGGAAGTGGTCTTTTCACTCTCAGCCAATTTTGAAATTGGCAAGATGTCCTCAGTATCAATCTGAGTCACCGTTGCCTTTGGCTGAGCCTTCTTCAGTCTTTTTTGTTTCGGCTTTGGTTGAGAGCTGAGATGGTGCTGGTTGAGCGTCAACGGTGGTAGGGATGTCGGCCAAAAGATCCTCTCGACTGCTTTTTTGCGGCCCATCTCAGCGGCAATTGCAGTCTCGGCGTCTTCGTCGGCGTTGAGATGGAGGGATCAGATATGGAGCCGAAGTTGATAGTAGCTCAGCTGGATCAGAGGTTGATCCCTGACTGGGCTGAGATGATGAAGTTGTCGGAGGTGTAGTGGCGGACGGAGGAGACTTAGCTTTTCTTCTTCTTCTTCGGAATGTCGGGAAGAACCGACTTGTAAGTCAGGATAGAAGTTGAGCAGTAGGGGGGCTCTCCGCTTGTGAACTGGCAGGTCTAACAGCTTTTTCAAGCCTTTGCTCGGGAAAAAGGACTTGCGGAAATCCTTTGTCGGCTGGGGAAGAGCTGCAAGAAAACAAACGTTAGAACGAATAAAAGAACAAAGTATTGAAGACTTTGAAAACAAGTAAGTATAAGCACATGGCTCTTACATTACCCTCTACGAAAACTGTTCGGCTAAAGAGGGTAGAGGTGGAGGTCCTCATCTGGAGCGAACTCCCAGTTCCCCGAGACAATGAAGTAATCGTCCCCACTCCCTTGTTGGAGTCTGGGAGGTCGGCAACAATTTTGTACTCTGTGGACCTCGGTTTAAGGTAGTAAACTGTAGCCTTTCTCTAACTTAAGGCACACATGGTGTAGCAGTATTGGATATCGGCTAAATTACCCTAGCATTCTCTTGTTTGGCTAAGGCTATTATACCGTTGATAACTCGGTAAGAGTTTATGGCAAGCTACATTGGGTTCAATTTATAGTAATGAAGGATTTCTCGGGAAAAGGATGTCGAGTGGGAGCCTAAGTCCACACTCTATGAAAGCTACAAGGGGGAAATGCATAGAATCGATTGTAGGCATGATGGAGTCATCCTCCCAGCCAACCTCAGATGAACGTCGGCTGGGATGGAAAACTCCTGCCTGAAATATTCCAACTTGGTTGGGGTGTCTACCCTATGCTTCCACATACCCATGATATCGGCTTAGGGGGGGAGTATTGGATTTCGGAAGGAAGTGTTTTATAGGGGTTTGAAATACCTCGGCTAAAACCTAAATATATACTATGAAAGAATTTGTATGGATCTAAGGGAATTTGTGTTAGTTCTTCCTAAGGTTCGTAAGTTCTATAGACAAATCTCAAACCTAGGTCTAGGCAAACAAGGATTGAAGGCAAGAAATATGGAAAAAAAAAACATAGAAAAAAGAGACAGGAATGTGATTCAGAGTCAAGAACAGTAATGAAATCATCAAGAACGCAGTGGTAAAGCTTGTGCTGGTATGTGAGTATTCAAGAAAGGATTGGGCAAAAAACAGAATCACAAAGCAAACATGCTCAAACATATGGTGGAAATCGAGGTACAAATTAAACGATCAAAAACATGAGCAAGTTTGCAAATATGACAGAGTTTGATGTAAATCAAAGACTGAAAACCAGGAGGAACAGTGGCTTACCAGAGAGAGTGAGGCCGGTGTGAGGATCGCCGAAGTCAGACGACGGTTGCAAAAGCAACGGAGCGGTAAAAATCTCACCGAGGAAGTGAACGGAGCAAGTTGCAGAGCTCGAACGCTTGAATCAATGGCAGATTTTAAGAGCGAAGAGAGAAAGCTTGCACGGGAATGAGGATGCAAAGATGAAACGACGAAAAGAGAGGAAGAAGTTTTGTTGAAACACAAAACGGCGGCAAAAAGGCAATTAACGTGCCTAAAACAACGTGTGCGTGTTAGACGGTGCACGCGAGAGCAATGCAACTTAATGGCATGTTGGGTACGACCCAAAGAGAGAGAGGACACGTGGCAGCAAGAACGATTTGTAGTCATGCGTGACAAGTCATACGTGTGTTGAAGCTCTTAGAAATTCTCGATTTAACGGTAGTAGAACCTCGGCTTGGAGGATGATCTCAGCTGAGAAACTTGAACAAATTAGTTAATGATTTTGAGGCATTGGTGAAAGCAGACTGTAAGTTTTTGGTCATATTGAGCCGACATATTATGACCTCGGTAATGAACGAATGGAGTGAGCTTAGCCGACGTTGTAAATAGAAGAAACGATATAGGTTCCAATCACCTGCAGGATGCCGAGGTAATAGAAACTAGGGGGCAGTTGTGGGGACATGATTTTTGAGTGACAACACTTGGCCGAGGTATCACCGTGAAGTGCCAACCGGGGTGCCACGTGTCCTGTCATAACGCCGAGGTGATCTCGGCCGAGAGTGTGATCTTCGAATAATATAGCGAGGTTATCTGATAAGCAAGATATCCAGATCCGAGGATAAGGGATAAGGGACGAGAGTCAGTTCTTAGAATGGGAGATGACTTCAGTTTGGGTAAAGATAAACTCTTAGAGAGTTTATCCTAATCCTACTAGGAGTCCAAGATTAACAGTAATCCTATAAGTCCATTGAAGCTAGGGCTTCTATTGGGACTAGGATTGTGTTGGTTATTAAAAGAGAGGCACCCCCATGGGTCTAAGGTACGCTTTTTGTATTCTGAATAAGTGAATTAAGTACTTTTGCTATCTTTGAGAATATAACTGACTTGACTATCGAGTGCCCCTGGGTGGACGAACCATCGCCGGAATCTTTTCTTTCTGTTGCAAGTCGTTCGGGCTTTAATCTATTCTATTGGTGCTCTCCAGCTAAGTGCTAGTTTGACAGTGTGGTCGGACACCACATTACACATTACATTATAAAGTGTTTATTATAATAATAATAATAATATATAAATAATAAATATTTATATATCATTATTTTTGTAATAATTAATTTCTCATGCTAGGCTGGTTTTACCACCTTTTCATTCAACGTGAGTTGGCATACTTTATTATTTTGCATTATTGCATGTCACGTTTATTATGCCCCACCACGTGCCAAGATGCCAACACATTTTTATTTCCCATTATTAATACATGCTTCACGTGATTACCATACATATATGAAACTTTAATTCTTGAGTTTCAATGTCAGTTTTAATAAGTTGACAGTAAATTTCATCCATTATTAATATGAGGTATGTTTCTTAGTTTTTTTTTTAAATTTTTTACACCATACTCATTAGAACTTTTGTTAATTAAGCAGTTCTTCTAGAGCTCTCAATCACAATGGTCGATTCATCCATATGGTTGATTAGGCCGAACAACTGTTATTTCATTCCTCGACGCACATGGCACAATCTCATTGGTTGATTTAAAAGTCGTTGGCCTAAACTCATGTTATCATAATCGCGATTTCAAATCATAACATCTTATGATATTATGATTCCAGTTTAGTCAATTGATTGGAATTAAAAATTTAGTAAATTTTAAATTGATTATAATTTTAGATATAAAATTATGTAAAATCACATTACAATCTTAGTGGTTCGGTATGTTCAACATTTCAATATGACGGCTGAGTTTGGAAATAGTTAAATTTTTTTTTCTCAAAATTTTTATTTTTCAAATTAAAAAAATTTGTTAAAATTTTTAAGTTTTCAATACTTTTTAGTTTAGATCTAAAAAGTAAAAGATAAAAAAAAAAATTAAAAAAATCCAATAAAGTTTATTTAAAAAGTTTAATTTTTTTTTTAATCTTTGAGTATTTTTTTTTTTTTTAATAAAAAGAATTTATGTCTAGTCTAATAAGATTTAAAGTGAAGCTTTATTTTTTCAAAATGCCACCAATAAAAAAAATAAAAATAAAAAAGGCAATTTGCATTTCTTCGACTTCTAGGTAGTGTCATTTTTTAAACTGCTGAAATTGCACCTCCAAATTTCTTCTAGAAATACTGATAAGTTCTTGCCAATGGTGATCCCCTAATCAAACTACACAGAGTCTTCTTATGGGTGACAGCAATAATTGCGGTCAATATTTTGACCTTATTTAGGCCTCGTTTGGGAACAGACTAATTTAGTAACTTTTTGGCTATTTGGCTAAAAGGTAAGTAAAAAAAACTTGTATGTTTTGTGGATGACTTTTTGGCTAATTACGAAAAGATGTGTCAAAAGTAGAGAGAAAAGAGAATCTTTGACTTTTTGGTATGAGTGGTTGACTTTTTGACTAATTTAGTAACTTTTTGGCTAATTGGCTAAAAAGGTAAGTCCCCAAACGGGGCCTTAAGATTTTTTGTTTACCACAAAAGGCTTCGTTCGAAAAGTTAACTTGTTGATCATCAGCTATCTTGATGGCATTGATCCTAGCCTCGGAAATCTCCTCTTTAAGTTTGACATTCTCACTTTCACATGCTTTGAGTTTCTTTGTGAGTTTGTCATTCAATTTGAATAAATTAAGAAACTCCTTATACAATTTTTCATAAGCCTGCTCAAGCTCTTCATGATCACTCTCCGAGGATTCATCATCACGAATTGTATCCATTATCACAAATCAAACAGGATCTCGTTCTAAAAAAAATATTTTTATTTTAAACAAAATAGAACGACCTGCTTTGATACCAATTGAAAAATCTAGAAAGCCCCTAGATGTTGATTTGTGATTATGTATCAATTTTAAGCAGAATATAACAATCCAATCAAACAATCAAGAGAAAGAGACACAACGATTTTACGTGGAAAAACCACAATTGGACACCTCCAACTGTGATAAAAAAACCATGGGCAACAGCCACAAGAACAATCCACTAAGAAGATTTAAAGGAATTACACAGGTATACTCTCAATTACCTAACGAATCCACAACGCCTAATTGAACCAACCTCTATGTGCCTCTTCCAACCCCATCTTCACCACGGAATTGTCTTTACGATGAGCCACTCCAGAATCCACCGAAGCTTCAAGCTCGAATTCTTCAGAATCCACCGAAGAACAACTCTCTCTCTCTTGTATAACAAACAAAACCTTTGATGTACTCTCTTTAAACCATGAGTTGAATACTCAATAAAATATCAAAGAAACAAAACAAAATATCCCCAGATATAAACCTTAAGAACCAACAAGAAGATCTTGAGGAATTAATTTAGTTTTGGGAGAAAACCAACTACTTATAGAAAATCAAAGTAATCCTAGTTTTGGAAGAAAACCAACTTCCTATAGAACTCCAAAGTAATCCTAGTTTTGAAAGAAAACCAACTTCTTAGAGAAATCCAAAGTAATCCTAGTTTGACCCAACATGTGAATTTAAAAATTACAACCTTGGGTTTGATCCATGGAATTTGACAACAAAGGGTCCTAACAGTACATAGATGATTTGAAATAAGGCATATAAATGATTTGGTATCCCACATCAAAGATAACAATGTTTAATGAAATGATTGCCTTAGGTTATCCCAATTTCCTTATTTCAATTATGTGGGTTGCCTTCCTACATCAATTGCAAATAATATTTAGAATAGACTTGTAAGAGGGCCAACACTGGACACTTCCCTTGTGGACGCGTCCTTGGGAATCTAAGGAATAAAATTGTGAGGCTTCCCAATCACAAAGTGCGGCCAAAGCAGACAACACTTTAGATAAAAGCTGAGCTGTGTGTCCAAGATGGATAGATATGGATCTACTGATTTACATGATACTTCCTCTTCCTCTTCCTCGAATTCTATTGCCTTTATTATTATTATTATTATTTATTTTATTATTATTATTTATTATTATTATTATTATTATTTTGTATTATTATTATTATTGCCCCAACATGTTTGGATTGGATGATTTGGAGAGGAAAAATTAAAGACAGAAAAAAAAGGTCGAAGGGGTAAAAGTAGAAACAAAATTATCTTTTACGACTTCCTATCCAAATGTATTCACAAAGTGTAGATCTTCTCACTAACAAAAAATATCCACAAAATGCGATGTCTTATACTCTCCATAGATTGGATTTATACACGATTGAATGACGTTATCCAAAAGAAATAATTATATGATGTGATCCTAAGTTGAGGTCTAAGCGGTGGCATTACAAATAACCAAAGCATCTAGTTCATTTTCTTTACTTTGTTTCCTATCAAATGGAAAGTCTAATCTGTTTTACCGGCAAGTATCAAGAATCAAGAATCAAGAATTAAAAATATATTGATTGAATTTATTTATGATTTAAGGTCTATTTGATAACATTGAAAATTAAAAATTAAGTATTAAAATTTGAGTGCATAATTTTTAAAATGAAAAGTTGTTTGATAAAAATTTAAGTACTTAACTAAAATTAAATTGTTCGATTTGTACTAGATTAAATTTGAAAATTATTTGAAAATTGTATATTTTAATTTTTATATTATGATGGTGGTGCTAGTGGTGGCGTGGTGGTGGTGGTATGATGGTGATGGTAGTGGTGGGGCAGTAGTGGTAGCAGTAGCCATGATATTGGTAGAAGTAGTGGTGGTGGCGGCATGATAGTGGTGATTGTGGCGGTGGTGGTGGTGGCGAAAGCGACGGTGGTGATAGTAATGGTGGTAGTGGTGGCGGTGGCATAGTGGTGGCAGCGGTAGTGATGGCGCTAGTAGTGGCGGTGGCCTGATGATGGTGATGGTGGGGGGTGGTGGTGACGGTGGTGGCGGTGATGGTAGTGATATTGATGGTCGTGGTGGTAGTAGTAGTGGCGGTGGTCATGAGTTTATAATAGTATATATTGATACTTTTGTTTAATATTTATAAATTCAGTCAAAATTAAATAAGTTTCGTATAACTTAAATTTTAGCCGACATTTTAAGTGTGTAGGCACTTAAATTTTTAATTTCTACGTGATGTCAATAATGATTATCAAACATATTTAATTAATAATCACTCAATACATTCAATTTTAAGTAATGAACCATATTCGCGCAATATAAAATTTAAATCAATTGAGTATAGACACAAAGGAATAAATGATTTGATCCCCCAAAATTCAACATAACAATCATTGGCGATTCATAAATCGATACTGATTTTTTTATTTTTTTTCACGATCTTGGTTGAAAGAAACCAACGAACCAAGTGCCGTTGCTATGAATGTATAACTTGTCACTTGATTTTCTTTAAAATAATTTAATCTCCCTGACTTCATTTATTAATGTATTATTTTTTTCTTTTCGTTTTTTTATGTGGGACAAGATTTTATAAAGAAAAGTAAAAAAACGTAAAGGAAGCTTCTAAAATCCGAGTAATAACTTTGAATGTCTGAAAATATTTCAACCAAATCGACCATTGCATGGAAATACCTAAAAAATATTCAACAAAATATTAGATATGAAGTGATTTCAAGTCGTGGCATTATAATCCAAGCTATCTAGTTGTTATTCTATCCTTTTGTTTCCCATTAAATGGATAGCTTAGTTTGCCCTAACAACAATGGCAACATCTCTAGAAAAGTATTCAAAAATATATAAATTAAATTTATTAGTAATGTAACTCATATGATATAAAATTTAAATCTACCCCATATAGATACATGAAGTATATGTTTCATTGACCATTGTAGATTTGCAAGCTTTCAAGATTGTGTTTATTGATAACTTCATGGTTGGTAGTTGTTTTAATTTTAGTTTTCTTATTATTATTTTTTTGCCTTTTATCTTCCTTTTCTCACCCACTACTCGTATTGATGTTGCAGATGTTAATTGTTATACAGTAGGGATTAGTTTTAGGTGTGATAGTATTTTATGGAAAAACTTGAATGTTTGATTATGATGCTTGCATTTAGGCACGACCCTGTGCATTGAGGTACATGAAATCTTATTGCCCATTCAGATTTTCTAGCTCTAAGATTGTGTTTTTCTATCCCTATCCAGTCATGGTGGATTCTCATTATTGAATCTGTTGATAACCTGACTAGTAAATCTATTTGTCAAAAAAAAAAAAAAAACGGGTCAAAAAATTTATTGAGAATTTGATTCTGTGGGCATATCAAACGAATTAATTTTGAACTGAAATTTTTACAGTAGATTAACTACATATTGAATTGTATATCTGAATTTTTTCATAATTTTTGGAAGTCAAAATCCAAATAATCTGATGCGTTCAAATCTGTCCAGGAAACCAGTCCGAAACAGTAAATTCGGGAGTGTTGTTCTCTTTGGGTATAAATCCAAAAATTATGAAATCAGCATCATTAGAACCGGTTACGAGTCTAGTTTTTTACATTTTTGGCCTTGCATTGATTGCTCGTGTATATTAAGAGAACCGTCAATTTCTTTAAAGTGCTGCAGAAAACAACCTGTTTGAATATAATAAAGGGTAAACTACCAATAGGTCCTACTTGGGAGACTTATTACCCAATAGGTCCTACTTTGAGACTTATTACCCATTAAGTCCTATGTGATATAATTTATTAAGTGATAAAGACAAATTTTATCAGTCTTTTTTTTTTATGAATAATTTTATAGTGATAAATTTATCAGTCTCTTTTTTTATGAATAATTTTTTAGTGATAAATTTATCACTCTCTTATTTTTATAGTGTTAAATTTATTAGTTAGGACCTGTAGGTAAATAAGTCTAGTGAATAGGACTAATTGGTAAGTACCCCTATAATAAATTGTAGATAATTATTTTGATAAGCAAATCAAGTGAAACCAATTGGGTTTGAAACTAAGGATATATTGACTGCTTAGAGTAGACAAAAAAGTAATGCTGATCATCGTAGGAGAGACTATCATTTTTAATAAAAAGGCGCTTCTATGATGAAGGAGATATTGTGGACTATCTTGTACATTATTTGTAGCGTTCATGTCGAATACGTAGCCCATCTACCACCTTGAGGCATGGACAAACACATAGAAAAATAAATAACGACATCAACAATACAATTGAAATATTTATCAAAGAAATAAAATAAAATCAAAACATATATCTAACACCAATGCCCACTAACAAAATCACCATAATAACAATAACAATACGTAACGTACACGTCAACCCAACGACGAAATGATACAATTCACAATCCTAATCGTTGTATCCTAATCATTGTATTAACAGAATTAGGATTTGAAATAAACCTAATATCAAAATTGACAAAATAAAAATAACATTGCTAAAATCAAATAAACGACAAACAAAGCAATCTACACCCATTAATATCGAGAATCCACAATATTCCCATCTTGTCTCTTTTGTGTTGATCATGATGACGAGAAAATAGAAAAAGACTAGTAAACTTTTTGAGCACAAACATAATTTCGACATCCCCGAATCCTTAATTTACGCAAATTACCCATAACATTTGAGACAACACAATAACATCTACAAAAACATCATTATCAATCAAATAAAACTTATCAATGCAAAAAATAAAAGACATAACTAAATGGTTCAAAAATTTCTAATTTAAGATCTATTGGTGCATTCCTTTAATTTTAACTATTAATACTTACAAATTTCACCACTTATTTATAATTAATTTTAAAATTGTACAACGCATGAAATTTTCACCAAAAATAAGGTACATATAATTTGATCAAATTTTTAACTGAAAGACTAATGTTCATTTTTCGAATAACTTACTGTTTAATTTTTATTTTTTCTAAAATTTGATTTATTTTCATTTTTAATTGTATTATAAATATTTAAAAACAACATAATAGTAGGAAAAAAAATTAACTCAAAAAATAAAAAATATTTTGATCTTACTACAAAATTAAGAAATCATTTTCAAACAATCATTACTTTCTTTATTTCCTTTTCTGATTTCTGTACTTAACGACATTTACAAATTTGAGTTAAATTGAAAATTCAGTAGATAATAAATGGATTTTTCTTAAGTGTGCAACTCACTTACGGTTGCAAACCATATGCAACCTCACAAAAGATGTAAGGCCATGTTTGTTTGGCTCCATAGGTGGAGGGATTAGATTACCAATCTCGTGGGCCTTACATAGCCCATGTTTGGTTGAAAAAAATAAAAGGTGACTAGTAGTCCCATGGGACTATGACTACCCTCACACAGGGGGATTAGCTTGGGTAGATTTTGGGTGGAATTAAGAAAATAGTGAAGAGATTGAATTTATTTTATATAAAAAAAATTATTTTTTTAATTTCTTTTTTTTTTACAAGTGCACATGTTTACTTTAATATTTGTTTTAATTTTTTTTAATATAGAAATAATTTATTTATTTATTTTATACAAAAATAATTTAACAATCCCATCACTAATTATCTCCCACACTATCATCAAAACAAACACACTTTTACTTAATCCCCTCACTAACAATCCCCACATTAACAATCCCTTCACTAACAATCCTTTCACTAACAATCCCATCTAACCTAATCTGCCAAACAAACGTGGCCTAAGTGTAAGGTGTAAATATAAGATGTAAGTGTAAGGTGTAAGTTGATTGCACACCATATGAACCTCAAAAAAGGTATAAATATAAGGTGTAATTTTAAGTATAAAGTGTAAGTGTAAGATGTAAGTATAAGGTGTAAATCGCACACCATAACAAGACCCATAATGAATTTAGCATATTCAAATCCCAAATTTAGCCTAGCTCTTTACGTCATAAAAATAAATAACCACAAAAATCCCATGAATAGGTAGATTTTTAGGTTTTAAAGGTAAATTTATAGGTTTTTACAGCGTTCATAAAATATAAGAATTTCAGATTTTTAGCACAAACAAAATGGAGATTATTAGAGAACAAGTAAACATCCAAATGTAGTGCTCTTATTTGGCTCCAATCTCGTGGATATTCAAGAGAAGAAGTTGATGAAAACACAAAATTTATGAGTTTTTTCAGTCCCTACACCCACATTTTGTAGAATTTATTTACAAGAGGGTAAGGGAATAGTTAAAACTCAAATATAGAAAATAGTTCTTCAACAACATTTGTTGAATACAACTAAAAAAATAGTCAAATCTTTGACTCACCCATTTTCCCATTCAAACCAGTGTTGTAATTTCAAAATTCAATAAAAACACAAATAAAATACTAAAAAAAAAAAGAGAATGAGCCTCAGTGAAATCCAGTAAGGTCATATGAAATGTAGCTTCGCCAAGTAGGTTCTCCCTGTCAAGACAGGGGCTTGGCTCCACTACACCTCAAACAAGTGGATTATATCATCACTGGCAGTTAAACAAAATTACAAACTACAAATCTAACAAATGATTGTTATGTAAAAATAAAATTCAAAGCAAATACATGATTCGTTTTTTTTTTTTTAAAAAAAAAACACTAATATACGAAGATCTGAAAATTTTATTGATATCAGAATTTTTTATTGCATACAAAATGTAAAGGCTCAGAGTATGTAACAGCTTATCAATCAAGAATTTTCAGAAGCAGAACTGGCATTTTATAGCTGTAGAATAATCTTCACTGCCAATAACGAAATCGCAAACCAATAAATAAATCCAAAAACAATATAAACATAACTCACAAATTGAAGTCGGCTCATATCAAGAAATTCAACCATCGTTTCCGTTTATGCTTCATCGATTACTCTCAGAAGCGCGGATAAAATATAATCATCGCCGATAATATACTATAAAAAAAAAAATACAAAATTTTCTTGCGGCTAATTTTCTCGAGAAAATTGAGTACTATATATAGCGGATGTTTTTAGAGGCAAAACGATAATAAAGAGTTGAACCCCCACGTTAACACCGCCGAGATCGATCTATGCCCCCATGACTAGACCTTTTTTCATTATTTAGATCTGAAAAAAAGCTAAAGGTGTGGCGGGGCAAATAAAAAGAAAATTAAATTCTATAAAAATTAATGGATGTAGCCGCCAAAATGACACAAATTGAGCCACGGAAGAGAAAGGTACAAAGGCTAAACTGCAACACTGGAACGGCGAGCATTCTAGCACGAGCTTTGGGGCGTTCATCGTCATTGAAATTGAATCAGAGACGCCCGGGAGAGATCGTGCAAATCAGAGAGAAAATAACAAGAAACAAACAAGTCTATACAGATAAAATATCTATCAACAAAAACAAAATACATGATAGAGAGATAAAGAGAGAGGGTAGAGAGATCTTACGGCATGAGAGTTGCAGAGAGAAGTATCAGAAGGATTCGAAAACCTCACCCTGGTTAAAAATTGTTTTGGGTGGTGAAGAGAAGCGATTGAGGCCTCTGTTTTGTTGAGGATGTGTAGAGGGATCGGGGTATATATATATAGAGAGGGAGGCTTTTGTTGAAACCCTAAAAACCCTAGCTTTCTTGTTGCCGTCCGTCTTTTCTCTTTAGCACGTGTGAGGTCATACGGGTGTACCAAATGAAATTCTTGCTTTTTGAGTAATTATCTTTAAAATTAAAATGGTAAGTTACACTAACATAAATATATGGATGATGCACCAATAAATCTCAAATTAACAATTTATATATTATTTAGTCTTAAAATTTTTTTTATAGATTGAAAGGTCTCATTATAGGGAAATTGACCATAAAGGACATACATCATCATCATCAAAACAACATCAAACATCGCAACATCTGACCACCCATTCTTCATCGTCAACATCTGAGATCACCACTCTTCCCAATCCCACCATAACCATGGAACTTCAAACATCCACCATCTTCAACCCACTGCCTTCAATGGGTTCTTCCAAATCCAATTGTTGCCCTCTTCCATTCGCAACCCAGCGTTCAACCTCCGAACCCACACCAAATCCACCCACAACCATCTTCAACATCATCAAACTTTGTGAGGGCAAGACAAAATCAAGGTGGTGAATTTTTTTAAAAATGAATCTGATGTTTGAAACACCCACAAACATCAAGAAACATTCAGAACTCGATCAAACTCGATCATCAACACAACAACATCATCAACATCTTCATCAAACTCGATCTACAAATCTGATGTTGGAATCAAACTCGATCAACATCACAACATCAAACTCGATCACCAACATCACAACATCAAGCTCGATCATCAACACAACAACATCACAACATCAACAACTTCATCAAACTCGATCTACAAATCTGATGTTGGATCAAACTCGATCAACATCACAACATCAAACTCGATCACCAACATCACAACATCAAGCTCGATCATCAACACAACAACATCATCAACATCACAACATCAACAACTTCATCAAACTCGATCTACAAATCTGATGTTGGAATCAAACTCGATCAACATCACAACATCAAACTCGATCACCAACATCACAACATCAAACTCAATCATCAACACAACAACATCATCAACATCACAACATCAACAACTTTATCAAACTCGATCTACAAATCTGATGTTGGAATCAAACTCGATCATCATCACAACATCAAACTCGATCATCAATATCACAACATCATCAACATCACAACATCAACAACATCATCAAACTCGATCTACAAATCTGATGTTGGAAATTAATCGAACTATTCATGAACATTAATCGAACTCGACGGAGGCAATTCGATGTTGGACAAAAAAGAGAGAGCCTCATATATATAAATCTGAATAAAAAAAAATCTGATGTTTGTGAATTTGGGCCGAGACAAGGCTGTTACGGCGGAGCAAAACACAGAGCCTCCATAGCTATATAGATATATGTATGTATAGATATATATATATATATATATAAAGAGAAATGGCTGCAAAGGAGTTGCAACTATGGAGGTTTGAGGGAGACGGAGGAAAGCAATGGCAGGCTTTGGTTTGTATACAAAGCGCGAGGGAGACGTTGATGATGTTTGATGATGATGACGATGTATTTGATGTTATGTTGATGTTTAGGTTTAGGTTGATGTTGTTATGGGTAAAAATGTAAACTTGTTTGATGACTAATGTTGGTGCTGATGATGATTATTAAATAAACAACACTATCAAAATAAAATGGGACTAAATGGTGCATAAGAAAACTTTTAGGACTAAATGGTTCAACTTTTCAAAAAATAGGATTTATGGGTAAATTTTCCTAAATATATTGAGCTTTTTTAAAATTTTAATTTTAATTTTAATTTTAATTTTATCAAAAATTTATTAATCATATAATTTTAAAAAAATTATGTTATGATTTCCTTTTACATTAACACGTACATTTTATCTTGTGTATATTTCTATTTTCATACCATTTACGTAATTTTAGTTTCTTTGACGTTACTAAAATAGATGTTAATATAATTATGTCAAAATTATAATATTTGTTGTATTTTTTCTAAATTTCAAGAGAAGTCAATATTTTATTCAAATGAAAATTTTTATTTTTATTTTTATTAAAAATATTTAAAAGACTAGAGCACCCTCTCCCCCCTCCCCAAAAAAAAAAAAAAAAAAAACACCACCAATTATGCTTTTTTAAATTTTCTTACTTTTCACAAATATTAGTTATACTCTTTTTTTTTATTACAATTTATTCCCCAATCAAAATATTTTTTATGACCAATTTATAAATAAAATCTCTCACTATAGACCACCACCACTAATAGTCATTCTACTAACCTCCATCACCTCGGACTACTCGCTACCACTACCATGACCCCCCTCTCCAGCTATCATTGCAACTCGCCAACCACTGCTATCACCAGTAATTCCCACCGCCATCACTCATAGAGAAAAGGTGTTTGGAAAATCAGATCTAAGGTTTAAAGAATAGAAAAAGAAAAAAGATGAGAAAAAAAACTGGCTATGGTAATTGTAGAGAGATAGGGTAAAGAAAGTAAGGCAGAGGGTGTCAGAGTGAGAGGGGGTATCGCGATCGTGATCGCAATGGAGAATGGCACGATTCTGATGGTGACGAATTTCAGAAATGAGGGAAAAGGCCTAGAGGAGGTCATTGTATGTGGAGAAGAGCTAAGGATGGGCAACAATTGCCTTGTTTGGTAAGGTTTATTTCCAGCTTATTTCAGTTTTTAGCTTAATTTAAGCTATTTTGATGTGTTTGGTTCAGCTTAACAATACAGCTTATAACTTTTTGTAAGTCAAAAATCAACTTATTCTTTGAGTGGGGGAAGAGAAGCTTAATTTATAAGTCAAAATCAACTTATGTTTACAGCTATAGTTATAAGCTGTTAGGCTACAAATTATAATCATTTTCCACAGCTCTATCAAACGGGCCAATGATGTATAGCGGTAGTGACAGTGGTTTTAGCGATGTTGGAGTTAAAGTGACGATGGTTGGAGAGGTATTGACAACGAATGCAGTAGTTGATGGGGGAGCAAAAAGGAAGGGGGCAACAACTAGACGTGATGGGATAGAAAGAAATGTCAGTCGACGGTGGCGGAGTTAGAATTTATTGTTAGACCATCTCCAACGGTGTATCAGAATTGATGTCAAATTTAAATTTTGATGAAAAAGGCACTGTTCATTGCTCCAACGGTTCATCAGAATTGATATCAAATCGACAATTCATCAAACAATTCATCAAATCGACGACAGAATACTGAATTCACCAAAACACTGTTACGGACCGTTGGAGGGAGTATTCGGTCGACCAACCGGTTGTCCGGCCGGTCGACCAACCGGTTGTCCCGAAAAGGTTCAGACAGTTTAGAAAAAGGTTCAAACAATTTGAAAAAAAAAAAAAAAAAAAAATCCTCCTAACCGGTCGACCGGCCGGTCGACCAACCGTTATCCTGGAAAAGGTTCAGACAGTTCAAAAAAAGGTGCAAACAATTTGAAAAAAAAAAAAAAAAAAAAATCCTCCTAACCGGTCGACCGGCGGTCGACCACCCGGTTGTCCCGAAACACATTTCATGAATTTGGTGCACGGTTGGAGTGAGTAGTATCAAATTTGGTGAAATGAGTCTTTTTTTACTCAGATTTGGTGAAAAATCTGAGTCACCGTTGGAGATGCTCTTAGTAAGGTTAATCAATAGCCAATACATTACACAAGTATTAACTTACTAAAAAAAAATTAAAAATGTAAAAAGATAGAAATATCCCATTTTATTTTTCATTTTCAAAGTTTTGAATATGAATTATATATTAAAAAATTACTTTTTTACGTTAAAAGCTGGCAATCTCTTACAATAATATAATTTAGTGGGACTATTTCGATGACATTTTAAAATATAAATTATGGGTTAATGGCATTAACGGTCCCTATAATTTGGATCTTGTGTTAATTTGATTTTGAATCTTGAATTTGACTTTTTAATTGTGACATATTTAATCTTGAATTTTGAATCTTGTTCCAAATAAGGACAATTGAAGATACTATTACTCAATTTCAAGGGCAAAATTGTCAATTTGATAAAATATAAACTAATTTGACAAAAATAAATGTCAAATTTTTTTTTTTCAATTTTTAAAATTTATTTCTACCCACTAATGATAAAATTATATAAAATTGATAAATTTTTTAGACATTTATTTATTTATTTATTACTAAATTAAATTTTATTATGTGTTTGAATTATTATCATGAAATAGGTGGTTATTTTTATTTTCATTAAATTAGTTTCTATTTTTCGAAAAGTCAAATATGGCGACAATTTTGATATCATTATTAAATCAATCCATTAAATCAAAAAATCTAAAACTAAAAACATTTCATATATTAAATATATCGATTACACATTAAAAGCCAAACAACCACCCATTACATTATTATTATCCAAATACATAATAAAAATTAATTTGGCAAAATAAATAAATAAATGTTTAAAATATTTATCAATTTTACATAATTTTATCTTTGATGTGTAGAAATTATTTTTAAAAATTCAAAAAAAAAAATTTGACATTTATTTTTGTCAAATTAGTTTATATTTTATCAAATTGATTATTTTGCCATTGAAATTGAGCAATGGTATCTTAAATTGTCCTTATTTGGAATAAGATTCAAAATTTAAGGTCGAATGTGTCACAATTGAAAAATCAGGACTAAAGTGACATGAGTCCCAAACTATAGGAATTGTTAGTATAATTCACCCATAAATTATTTTTTAAAATTTATCTCATGAAATTACAAGTGTTAATTAAAATATTGAATTAACATCAATTATGTCTAACATTTCAGTGGGTTGTAGCTAATGGTGATCGGCAGTGGCACTTATTAGGGTTAGATAGATAAAAGAGTAATTTGGTATTATTTATAAAATAGTGGTGTCAATTGGAGGAAATTTTATTTTCACATATTCATTTATCTCTGTATATATTATTTTTTAGTGCACATATTTATTAATTTGATTATTAGTTATTATTCTCATTCCACCCATCAAATATTTCAATTAGACCCTCATATCGTTATATACACACCACCTCAACGCTCCTTTCACATGTCTATTCAAAATTGTAGACTGATCTGAAACACAAGCATGGGGTTTCCTCGATTTCACACAACATGTGGTCAATTGTGGACCAGTAATGACTATGTGAGAAGTAGGGGTGAGCAGCGGATATACTGATCCGTCCAAATTGATTGAATCGAACCGATCCGCCACATTTTGAACAGATGCGTGATGACGAACGGACCGTTGCGAATTGATGTTTTCCAATCCGCCTAGTTTTGGACGGATGACGGATTTGAGGTTCCTTTGGCTGTAACCAAACCGCCAAACCGCGAGCACCTCTAGTAATTTGTAAGACTTTGTATTTTCAATTTGTTTAGATATTCTATTTATGTTTTTAATTGAAAAAAAGTTTAAATATTCTGTTGAATATATTATGTTGAAAAAGAGTTTTCAACTTGAATATATTTTTTGAATTGAAAAAAATAAATGTATTATTTATCTATATTTTTTTATTTTTAAATCTAACTCTAAAAATAATAAATAAAAAAGAGAAATATGCTAGTTAATTTTTGTTTTCAAAAACAAATATAAATGTAACAATACAGAGGTATACAATCTCTACTACTGCTCTGTTTATAGTTTTGGTAGTTTAAATTATTTTTATATTTTAAGAATTACAGATTGTAATACTTTATGTGGATGAGACATACTGTGATTGTAATATGTGAATGAGGCATATAGTGATTGTAATATTCTAAAATTTCAATTTTTTTTTCTTTGGATGAGACATACAGTGATTGAAATACTTTTTTAAGTCACTGACTTTAATACTTTTTTTTTTAGGAAGTGCACAAGTTGAATTATGTTGAAATTTTATAAAATTTTAAACCGCCAGACCAATTCACATCCATCTGTCAATCCGCCAATCCGCTTAATCCACATCCGCTGGATTGGCGGACGGATACGGATTGATTTTTTTTCAATCCGCCAAACTGACGGACGGATGGCGGATTGAAGGTTTTGTGGCTGCAACCGACCCACACGCCACCCCTAGTGAGAAGTGGAGAAATTTGGGTTTAATTTTTTTTACTCAAAGATGTGTATTGAGATTTTTTTTTAAAAAAAAAAAAAAAAATATGTACAGAGAAAATTTTGATATAATATTAAAGGTGCGTTTTGATGTCTATTATGATTATTTTATTTTAGAATACAGTTGTCATTAAAATAATATTTCATTAAATGTGTGTACAAAATTAAATAGATATGTAATGGATCAAACTTTTCAATTTAAGGTGAGGTGAACTTAGCAAATAGGAAAGTAATTATGTAACTGTTGGATTTGATGATGGGTAAATCCCTATTTGGGGAGTTGGGTTTTTAAGTCAAAAAATTATTACAAATTGTTACATTAGGCCCTTTTTTTTTTGCACGTTGTTCGTAAAAAATAAAAATAAAAATAAAAATAAAATAGGCAATTCTCAAATGGGGGCCTAAATAGAATTTCCCAAAATTAAGTCTACCATTACAACATTGATGTTAAGAAATACCATTTATCTTACTCTATGAGCCTGTTTGTTTTGGATTATAGATGATGAGATTGGATTGAATAGATGTGAGACCCACTAAAATGATATTTGTTTGTAAAACTGAAAAGATGATTATATTCCTTAGGACTATGATATGCCTTAGAGGAGGGAATTAAAAAAAGACACCAATCATGTAATTATTTTATTTTATTTTTATTCAAAAATCATGTAATTTATGATGAGAGGACACTTAATTGGTATTTTTTTACTTTGAAATTATATCAATTGTAATTTTATTCAAAAAAAATCAAATGCTTAAATAATTATTTTATAGGGATGCAATTCATCATAAAATTTAAATATATATTTTTCTTTGGTTACAAGGAATTTGTTAATTGATTAATGAGAAGACAATTAGACACTAAAAACAAAAACAAAAGCAAAAGCAAAAAAAAAAAAAAAAAAGATAGATTTCATAAAAAGAACTCCCACCCAACCTTTCGGAGTTTGAAGGAATTTCTTGTTGACATGTTGGCATAATTTTTACTATTCTATTTTGCTCAAGGGGTGGGCACCGATCAGGTTGTTTAGTGGAATTCAAGCAGATTTGCACTGTATATTAACAAACTTTGTGTCTACCCAAGCTCAACACAACTTTACATTGTACCTAAGCTTGTTATGCCAAAGACAATCCTAAAAATTTTAAATTCTGGAGCCAGCCACTTAACCCATGAGAACAAATAGACCAAATATGAAGCCCACACAGGTAGATCCTGTCTAACCGGTAGACGACCACCCGGTGTACCTTGTTACATTCTATTCGTACAAAGGAACATAATTCAACTTAAACAGTACTCTAATCTTGATCCAAAATCCAGAGTACTAAGGAGCATAGCCATTTTAATTAAAAGGATTGAGAAATCATAATAAGTAATATTTTGTTTGTACTAAGCAAACACCTCACCATTATAATCCTGCTATAAGCCAACACCACCACCATTCAATAATATCCAAGGTGCATGAAATGGCCTTTTCTAAACCATGGAAAAGGAAAAAGATTAGCACAAGCGGAGAAGAGTACAAAACTTTGATAGCTACTTTTGAGTTGATCTCATGAAGAAAATGCAGTTGCAACCTTTACAACATAACACCCATGTTGGTCAAACTATCATCCATGTCAAGTGTCGGTACCCAGCCCACTTAGCAGCAACACGAACACCAATGGCCATGGCTGCACAGAAGCGGAACTGGAACTTTCCTACCCATTGCAACGGCTTCTCCTTCATCTTCATCTTCATCTTCCAATGGCTTTTTTGAGTGGTGGTGAGTAATAGCCAACGCCAGATAAGAGGTCATCACCACAAACCGAACCCAAGGCTCTCCAACAGCAGCCAGCACAGCTGCAACAGGCAACACAGAAGAAACATAATCCCTCTTCTTAACAAACCGAGCAAAACAAACAATCCCAACAGGAGCGTCCAGAAGGACAGCTCGGAGATGAAGTCTCTCACGGCTGCAAAACCGATTAAGCCAGCTACTGTAAGAAGGTATGGTTGCCTGTCTACAGAGTCTGGAACAGAAGCTTCAGCAATGGCAAGTACGGAAGATACCAGCACGATGATCAGAGTCAGCTCTGGAATGGGAGTATATGCTATCACTGCTGAGTACAAAGCTCGAATGGTGTAAAGTGTAGTTTCTATTCCTCTGATCAGAGAAGTTACTGGATCACCAATGAAATGGAAAATAAGGGCCAGTGCAAGTTTTAAGAGGTATCCCACGAACTGGGTAATACTTGATAAAACCTTTTTCCAGTTGCACAACTCCCACAAGACTGTTCTCCAGGCATACAAAAGGAAAGCAAGAGCTGCAAATTATCAAGAATTGAAGGTATAATGTCAGTTGCATGGCTTAGTTCTCATTACACCCTCGTCACAGGCCCCTTTTGAAAAAATGGAGAACAACTCAAGTAAGTGCAGCGAGGTTAGTGGAATTGCTAATATAAATCAAGAAAATGAGCAGGAACATAATTTATTTACTCTTCATTAGTGTTCTTCTGTGTTTTTTTGGTTCGCATAGGAAAAATGCCATACATGATGAATTTGTACAAGCTCGATTTGAGACGGGAGAAAGCTCAATCAACTATGAGTGAACGAGTTAATAACAGACAAGAAAACAAATTTTAAGGCCATAAAAATTATAATTATAAACCTAAACTAATATTCATATGACCTCCTAAACACAGAATAAATAAAGATATCATTGAACAGTGAAGATGGAAACTTCCATTTTTGGTATTTCTGCCCCAACTTTATCAGAGTTTGATCAAATATAAGATTTAAGTCCCTTTGAAGTCTACTTTGCCACATGTAGTCCTCTCTCTCATACACACACATCTACACACACAAAGTTGTGCGTGTGCACACACACATGCATGCATGTCCACACACCATTGCGTTTCCCTGAGACATACAGCTTCAACACTGTTACTACCATATTGTTTGGGCGGAAACAATATTGAAGCATGACAATACAAAATGTCAAAAAAAAAATGACAAGTGAAACAGTGTAATATCTCAACCAGACATATAGAAATTCAAATAGCCCTTAAAACATTATTCAGTCAACAACCTCCTCCGTTAAATCCATTGATGCATATGAAGAATCAGCCAAACCAAAGGACTGGCCACACCATTTAAAATGGAACAGATAAGAAATCATATATGCAGGGTAAACTGGAAGTAGATTCTGGACTTCCTCAATGAAGTGGTTTATTAGTGATTGTGCGCATAAACAGGCATTAGTTACGATTTTTGACTTCGAATGTGTAAAACCTGTTAGTGGTATGCCTAAAGCTAATCTGGGAGACGTGGTTTGAAATACTTAAAACAAGTCCTTTATTCTTAAAGGTTCCTAACCATAGGATAAGTGGATTACTAACTGGGCATTAGTAATCTAAATACACTAGTACGTGTTATGGTTGACTCAATTGGGATTGGTGGCTAGTCTCAAGTCACTTGTGTGAGAACACTAAATTAAACATGTGGGCACTTGTTAGAGAACAGTTCATTGTACGTGACTGCTCATGAATGCCTTGTAGAATTGTACTTACTTGCCAAATAGATTTCCATTAGTTATAGTCGTAAATATAATCCTTAGACTTGAGAACAACACAATTGTCTTGTGTTTGGATTGCTACGCTTTGTCAATAAAATGTGCTTATGTTCTTCTAACTATGAAACATAAACACATTGATTGGGCTTAGTGACATAAACATGAAGACAAGTGAATGTTCAACAAGGGATCACTAACTATCAGAGTCTCAAGTAAAGAAGGAGAATGTTGTATGTCGCCATATAGGATATAAGTCCAGAAAGACCTTGGCTAGGATAGAGTGATAATTAGGAAGAAGTCCTTAATTTCACCAATGTGAGTTCATATCAATTAGAGTGGACACATAATTGGGTTTCCATGTTTGATGGACTTTCAAGCCCTATTGACTATTGTAGGATATTAGATATGTAGAAGGATTGAACCAGACAGTAACTGCTAACTGAATAGATCACCTAGTATATTCATATTATTTGGGTGGTCATGATATGTTGTTATATGTCACTCATGATTTGTAAAACCTAAAGGAAAAGTTTTTCGGGAGAATTAGAAAGAATACTAATAAAATATCAAGGGTTGATATTATTTCTACTATCTCGAAAAAGGTAAATCTAAAAGGCCACACACATAAGAAGCAATACCTAATACAAAGGAATAAAAAGTTCATCCAATTAAAAGTTATTTAGGGACTTATCTTAATCAAGAGTTAATTGTGATAAAATCTATTCCTTCCTAGACAATACTGTTGAGATCCATGACTAGGAGAGCAAAAAGCGCTCATAAGAACTAACACTCTAGTGATTTTCTCTTTCTTTGTCTTGCTATATATTAGTGAGTGTTTGAGAGTGCCTTTGTGTTCAAGAATTACTCTATGTGGATACTTTTAAAGGTTGGACACTTAAATGGCTTGTTTGCTTGGAGTGAATTCAAAAGATCAAGCATTTGAATTGAATTTTTGTGCTTAAAGTAATCATCTAACATAGATTGTTGTACTTATGTTTTGTATACATCACAAATAACATGAATGTGGAAATTCGTAATCACAATAAAATTTCAATATTCCGTTGCGCCTTGGTATACAATTCCCAACACCATCTACTCAATGAATTATATCTGATTGATCAATTAAGGGTCTAATCTATTGAGAGTTTCTAGGTAGGCTCAACTTGACAAAATCTAAGAGGGCCAAGACCAGCCTAAAAGTTTTTTTGATTTGGCCAAAGTTCTCAATTGAACCAGGCTTGGACCGAAAAGACTAAACTCTAATTAAAATCAAGCTACACTTGGACAAACATCTCAACTATCCCAATCAACCCAAGCCCCTGGGGACAAAAATTAATCATTCATTTCATAGCCATATTTTTTGTGTAGTAACCAAACCAAACTAAGCCTTGTGTTCCCAATCAAGTGGGGACAGCTACATTAATTATTTTTCTCTATTCAACTCTACCAAGGGCTATATACTCAGTTAAATTAACTAAATTCATATATTTTCCACCACATCATCCCATGTCAACTTAGGTCTTTCCCTCCACCTAGAATCTCCACTTACAGTGATTTTATCAATCTTTCTTACCATTGTATCTACAGCTCCTTTGTACATAACCAAACCATTTTAACCTTTTCACTCTTAATTTATCTTCAATAGGTGCTACTCTTATCATTTCATAAATATATACATTTCCAACTCTATTTTTCTTGTCTTACCACACATTCATCTAAGCATTCTCATCTCATCTTCATTTTTTGTAGGGGTAACAACAAACAAGGATAAAAAGCAAAAAATAAACAAAACAAAACAAAAGAAACCTTCTATCTCATTGGGATACTGCTGGTGCTGGGCTCTCATTTTCTATTAGCATTCATTTTCTAAAGAATCTAAAATGCTCTATAAGTTTTAAAACCCAGGTCTATTACAACTTTCATTCATATCTCAAATTCTTCATTCAGGTGCATTTGTATTCAAGGGACACTTGTAGTTGTACACAGAATCTCTAATTCAAATTGAAATGTACAATGATCTGGTAGATAGGATTTTCTCTTGCTTAAAAAAAATGTCCCTTCCTTCCCAAACATTCCCAAAAAATATTCATTTATTTTTCACTCATGGTAGGTTCTGTATTTCATATGTATATAAGGCTTTTACTATTATTATATATTATATGAAACCAAGAAGAAGAAATGACAAGATAAATTGTGTATATCAATGGAGAAAATACGGATATAGAAAACAAGTCAAGAATTCAAACAAGACAGGAATTCTCTACAATGACACTATAGACCAATTAAACCTTAAAAGGATGTAGCGCAGCTTGGTGGCGCGTTTGTTTTGGGTACAAAATGTCACGGGTTCAAATCATGTCATCTCTACCTATTACTTCTCTGAAGGGATCAATTGACATGGATTAATTTCAGACTTCCAAATTGCTTGTGATACACATATACCATCCAAACCATATAGACATTACACACAAACCATACTTTTAAAAGACATTTGCTCCAAATTTAGTTACTCTATTAAGTCAATTTCATTCTTTGCATGCTAATATAAGCCAAGCTAAGTAAATACACATAAAATACATATACTAAAAAATTACTCTCTCATTATACAAGCACATAAACATAAACATATATCAAATTATTCATATATATATATATATGGGTTAATTATACTTTTCTCCCATCCCTATAATTTCTATTTGAATAATTTGGTCTTTCCATCTAAATTTTTGTCAATTTTGTCTACTTATACACCTTAAAAAATTGCTGAAATTGTTAATTCTAACCTCCAATTTAGACGGAAAAATCAAATTGAAACCTTAAAATTTTGACAAATGTCCTAACATTATTAATTTTAATCTTCAATTTGGACGGAACTAGACTTAAAACGAAGTATCAAATTGTTCAAATTGAAACCATAGGGAACAAAGTGAAATTTAAGTCAAACTAAAGTGTAAATATATATACACACACATTGTATCATACAAATCAGCATAATAAGCAATAATTGAAGTACCTATGAACCAAGGCCACCTAACAGGTGGGCTTGGGGCTTCCTTGGTCAAGGCCTGAACCGGTCAGGCATGGTACTGTGCCCTCGGGCTTCTTCTTCGGCCTTATCAAAGACGCTCTTACTTTCACCTTCTTCCCCATTCTCTGCACTCGCACGAAACCCTCGCTTCGAAAATCCTATGCTTCTACTCGTAGAAAAACGTAGCAAATTGAACGATGATTGTGTTGAGATTGAAGAGGAGCGAAATGGAAGGACATGGTTAGGAGGAGTTGGAGAGCAGAGACGAGTCTGAGAGGAGAGATTGAAGGCGAAGAAGCGAGGAGGTTTGAGAAATGGGTTTGGAGAGCTGAGAGTGGAAATTGCCAACGACATGGCTGGCTTTGAAAGGGTTATCGAGGAGGTTTAGCCATCACCAGTAGAGCTATCAAGGGGTAGTGGGGTTTTGCTTTTGCACTGTTCGGACCCGAAAGATAGTTTTATAGGATGGCACTAAAACCGAGTCCGACCCATGTTTAGCTCAATTGTCTGGGTGTCCTAAATAAGTATACTTTTATCTTTTTAAATTAAAAAATTAAGAAAAAAATATAGATATTTAAGTTAATTTTTTAACTTTTTATAAAAAAAATATGTATTAAAAAATTATATAAATTAATATATAGGAGAAGATTGAGATAAAATAGGCGGTACGGTGGAATAATTCAGGACAGCGTGGGTAGAGTATAGGCCGGGATATGATTTCCTGCTTTTTGGGCATTGAATTCGAGGTGTTATTCGGCCCGTGAGGGCCCACCACGGGTCTCGTTTTGCTAATCAAACCGTTCAATATGTAGAACTCGTCGAGTATTATATGCTTGTAAAAAATCACATTGATCGGATATCGATAGCTATCTGATTGAATTAGTTTTTTTTAACCGTTAAATATAACACCATCCATTTTATAAATTTTAACTGATTTGATCATATAGTTATCGATATCCGATCAACGTGATTTTTCATTAGCACATAGTACTCAACGAGTTCTACACATTGAACGGTTTAGATTATTAAAAAGGGATCCGTGATAGGCCCCTACGGGCCGAACATCACCATGTTATTTGTGCACCTAAATAAGTTCAAGTTTTCCAAAAAGTGAGCTCCGCCTGTGGGACGGCAGAGTTGTCTGAAATGTAATTATGTGTAAAATTATTTTTTTAATATTTTTTTTAATAAATAATGATAACTTTTTAACTTTTTGAATAATTTTTTAATTTTTTATCTTTTTAAAACATGCCAAACCAAACCCACTTGGATTTGGTCAATGGAAAACACCAATCAGCTTGGTTTCATAACTTTTTTTTTTTTTTTTTTGATCGGCAAAGAAAAATTCCATTAAAAACATGAAATTTACAGGTACAAGGAAATAAAACGCACTGAGAGAGATTCGAAGAGTAAAAATAAAACTCTCCTACTACTGCTACTCGCAATTTTACAACCAACCCCTTAGCCTCACGATTTTATATTTAAAAAAAAAAAAAAAAAACTAAACTGCTCAACTGATACACAGCCTGGAGCCCCCCCTCACCAGCTACACACCCCACGACTGACTCAACTGCTCAACTGATACACAGCCTGGAGCCCCACGCCTGTCCCGAAGCACCCTGCAACACTCAACCCCCATTGCCGAACAACTCAACCACCCGTCGAGAGCCACCCGTCGACAGCCTCTTCTAGCTTTACCACCGATAACCACCCGAGACCGGACCTACTTTATTTCACCTCTTCTACCGCTGCTGCAGTCCCCTTTTTGTTTGCCCAGCTCCAATCTCCTCATAACCAAACACAACCTCCATACTTGCCAAACACAGACTCCTCCATTCTGAAATTAACTCCTTTGCTTCCTTCTCCTCTGAACCTCTGAACCTCCTTTGCTTCCTTCTCCTCTTCTCCTTGACCCAAACTTCACCCTCCATTGCAGACGCCTAGCTTTTTCTACTTCACTCTCCTCTTCAAGTTTAACCGAACACAAACATCGACCACCAAAGGATTGAACGGAAATCATCCCTTAAACTCCCACTCGCACGGAGCGCTCGAATGAAGATCTTGAACATCTCTGGATCCTCCACCCCTCAAACTCCCTCTCACAGCGAAGTGCCCGAATGAATTTCCTAGACCAACCCACCCTTGAACAGCGCAACCACCCGAAACCGAAACCCAAGGCCGGAACTGAACACCAAGGCCGAAGCTGAAACACCAAGCAACACCACCCAAGGCCGAGAAAATAACCCACCAAAACCACCCAACAAAGCTTATCTAACGATTTTTTAATATTTTAAGTAATATATATATATTTTTAATTTGTAGATATATCTAACATAAATATATTTAAAAAATATAATATTTGTGAATTTTTTTTAAAAAAAATTTATTTAATACGAAAAATATAAAAATTTAATATATTTTTAATTTTTTTTATTTATAAAATAGTTTTTTTTAATTTTTTAAAATAGTTTAATAATCTAAATAAATAGTTACATCTAAAAAAATAGAATTACTTAAAATTTTAAAAATATTCACTAAAAATTAAAAAATAAATACAAAAAATAAAAAGCTCAATTTTCAAAAAATTAAATTCAAAAAATTGAAACCAAACACAGTGAATAAATTCCATATCCATAACCAAACCAAACCAAACCAAATCAAGTCTTAAATCCCATCAAATGGGATTGGCTACATGAATCCTTATTTTTCATTTGATTCTGTCAATGGCTATTCGGTTAGTCAAACTAAGAAAATTCATATCTCTACTGTCATTTTATCACATCTCTTCACTATTACCTTTGTTGGTCTCCATTGTATATAATCAAATCATCTTAATCTATTCTCTCTAAATTTATCTTCTATCGATGTTACTCTTACCCATTCACGAATTTACTCATTCCTAATTCTGTCTTTTTTAGTTTTGTCGCACATCTACTTTAATATCTTTATCTCAGCAATACTCATCTTATCTTCATGTTATTTCTTAGTTGCCTAACATTTCGTCCCATACAATATTACTAGTCTAATAACCGTTCTATAGAATTTTCTTTTTAGTCTAGTGGGTACTCATTTATTACACAGTACTCCAGATGCACTCATTCACTTAAGTCACCCTATATACCTTAATTCTATGAATCACATCTGCTCCAATCTCCCAAACCCTTGTGATAATCGATCCTAAATAACAAAAATGTTCACTCTTAAGTAGTTCTTGGTTCTTAATCTTTACTTCTGCTCTGCTTTTATTGCTACTATTACTAAAATTACAATCCATGTATTCTATCTTAGTTCTATTTATCCTAAATCCTTTAAATTTAATATCCATGTTTTAATAATTAATAATAAATGGGTAAACGATTAATATGTCATAACAATTGGACTTAATTCCTATTAAATTCTATTAAAAATAAGTTCTAATAAAATCGTCGGTAAAATTAATTTTTTATGACTATTTTTTACATATGTCGTTAAAAATTGAGAAGTTGTGACTTTTTTTATCGCAGTTTTTATAAATTGTTGTTGAAACTTGCAATTAGTGACATTTTTCTGTGATGAATTTTTCAAACTATCGCTGAAAGTTGAAAATTAATATCATTTTTTTTGTGATGATTTTTTTAAACTATCACTAAAACTTATAATTAATGACATTTTTTGTGACAAAATTTTCAAATTGTCTCGAAAAATTAACAATTAGTAACGTTTTTTTGATAGTGTTTGATGAAAAATGCTATTAATTATCACAAAACTTATTGAACAATAAGTCCACCTATTAAGACCTACACATAAGTCTCCCTTAATAAGTCCTCTAAATAATTTAATGAACCAAATAGTTCCATCTTTTTGGAAACGACACTGTCACCATTCACTTTGTAGGCATGAATGTTGACTCATACTATTAAATGACTAAAATATCCCTGGATTGAAATTACATATTTGCTCAAAGTAAGGGTGCTCACAGTTCTATGGTAACTTAGGAATCTCTAATTCATCTTCAATTCGTCATTCGTCTAAAACTAGATGAAATGGAAAAAATTAATCCGCAACCGTCCGCCAAATTAGCTTTTGCAAATTGAGCGGATTGATGCATTGGTGGATGGTTTGGTAATTTATATTATACAGATTTTCAACATAATAAAATTTGTCAACATAATTTTTTTTTTAAAAAAAATAATAATAATAATTAAAACTGTTTTCTTAATAACGACTGCAAACATAGATAATAATCAACAAAACAATGATAATAATCCAATCTGTCTTCTCCTCGTGCATCATCAAATGCACATGGTAACAATAATTAAACAAATGTAATAATAAAATTTGAATTTATCGCTCATCATTCATCACACTCATCAGCACTCTCATCACTCAATTGACAAATCTATTAAGAGCATTTGAGGCTATACGAATCTGCAACATTCATCCTAATGTCGTACAGTCATTTGAAACGACCAATATTTAAAATGTTTTCATATAGTCATCTAAAATAAAATATTACAGTCATCTAAAAATAATTTACATTAACAGTCATATTTAAAAAATAACTTAAAAAAACGCAATATAGCTATTCATTTCCTTCAACCAAATCATGAGTCATGCAAACTTGCATATAAAAAAAAAAAAAAAACGAAATTATTTAATAGGAAAAACGTTAAAAAGTCTTAAATGTAAAACAAGTAAACATATATTAACAACATTTAATAAAGTGAAATACTTTACCAATGATATTAAACTTCAATAAAACTACACTCTGGAGCTTGAACATGAATTTGATTCCGAAATAACTACAAATGAAACATAATACAACAAAAACAAGTGAAGTGAAGATAAATGAATTTTGAATAATACAAAATAAATCATTGTATATATTACCCAAATCATATTGTTGTTCAAATTGTTCAACATGATTCATTGCTTGTCGAAGGCATATTGGAATGTTAGGAGCAAGTGAACTATGGAATGAATCAAATATACGACCTCCTGCACTAAAAGCCGACTCAGATGTTAGAGAAAATATATGATTCTCACAAATAAATCAATCAATGAGAATAAAAATTAATACGGAAAAATTAAATCAATAACGACACAAGAATTTTATGTGGTTCCCTCAATGTGAGGTACATCCACGGGATCAAAATCCGATTCTATTATCAACCAAAGAGTTTTTAAATGATTACAAACGAGACAAGAATGGTCTCACAAAACCACCCTTAGGTAAATTCTAAATAATCATAAATAATCAAGAGGAAAAACTTCACAAAATAGATAAATAAAAGTCTTCGAACTAGAATTGAAAAAGACCCAAAATAATAATCTAAATCAATCTCCACAGCAGAACCTTTGAAATCGCATTGAAAGTGAGCGCTAACAAATAAGATTGAATAAGTTCTTCTGCCCAGCCACAATACACGCACTGTAATTGACCAATTTAATCACCGAATTTGATCAAACATAACTGCTAATTTTCACCAAGCCAAATGGCTGCTTTTTCTTTCTCTATGAAAAAAACAAAACAATACCAATATATATTGTGAATTTTTGGTCCTTTTTTTTATATCAAAACCTTATTTGCTCCCAAACAGGTTATAAAATTCCCATTGGGCCTCCAAAAGTTAGATATAATATATTAAAAATATATTATGACCACCACCAAACCAAATTAAATATTTTAATAAACTAATTGGGTCCTATACTCCAATAAAGAGGTATACCCAATAGAAGCAAATAGTGGAAAAATGCATTGCTAACACATCTCGTGCTACAAGTGATAACACTTTATATTTTGTTACATTAATCTTCCACCACTCAAAGATATCAAATTGAGCATTCTTGGCATTTTTCTTAATATCATCACTACAACAAAAAAAGATTTTTACGGCACGCAATGTATGCCGTAAAAACCCTTCTACGACATGCAGCGCGCGTCATATTATAATCAGTCATGAAAATTCATTTACTTTTAATAACATGCTTCGTACGACGTTAAAAACTATTTAACGACAGATTTTGTACGTCGTTGTTACTTTTTTTATGACATGTTAGAATGCGCCATTAAAAACTATGTAACGGCAAATTTTGTGCGTCGTCGTTACTTTTTGTACGACTATTTTTGTACGTCGTTAATTGGTGAGACAAATAACGATGCTGATTGCGCGCCGTAAAATATGTAATACAACGATTTATTATGCTTGTCGTAGAATATGTAATTTTTTATTTTTATTTTTAAATTTAGCAGGTTCTATTTGACCAATTTTGTACAATCTAACAAATATTATAAACAAGCATCACAAAATACCAATCAACCACCAAAATATATATTGTTTGAAACATCAAAAAGAACTATATCCATAAATTATAAACATTCAACAATTGTCTATATTCAAACATTTGAAAACTATATCCTTAAGTTTTAAACTATCCAAAAAGTTTAAAACATCCAAAACTATGCATATCTAAGTTTCTAAACACATCCAAAACTATTAAGAGATTATTTAAAACTATCGACAACAATTCCTATAACAGTTGCAGTTGCAGCAAACCCATTTGCTCCTATCACAGGGACGAAGGTGCCCATCTAAGCTTGCAACTCTTATCACATTGTTTCAAACCTGCATTTTTAAAAAAAAAAAAAAAAAGAAAAAAAAGAAAAAAAAAAAAGAGAGATTTATGAATTAGGTCCTGGCCTTAAGTCCACTTATGACCTAGCAAAAGAGATTTTAGAATGACAAAATAGATTTATGACAATTTTAAACAGTAAAGTTGATTTCAGGCACTAATTTTGACAATTTAGAGGGGAAGTTCACAATGAGCCAAGAGGAAAACACCAAAAAATTGAACAAATAAGATAAAAAGAAAATCACCGACCATGTGGCAAATTTGCAGCAACATTAAAAAGAAAAATATAATTTAAGAGAATATTTTAATAACCATTTTTGTTTTTTGTGTAAGTACTTTACTCAATACCACAATAACATATAAGCATGAGTAGAAGCCTCGTGAAGCTAATGTTAAAGTGATAATACTAAGTGTGGGGTTATATTTCTGAGTATCAAACATGTGGCAAGGTGATGCCGACGTGTTTGCCGAGGTTCCACGTGTCGTGGTAAGTTCTTTCTGTATGCCGAGGTTATTTCAAAGCTATCTTAATCCAGGGTAAAAGCCTCTTCCTCCTACCTCGGCTTAACTCCATGGCCGAGCTACCCTCAGAAGATTAAGCCGAGGTAACTGTCAGACCGACCATACCAGCCAATATAAAATATTATCTTGGTAGGTGGATGTCCAACTATGTGGAGAAAGCCATCATTTCACCAACTAAGTGGCCTCGAGGCCATAAGAGTTGATCATGAGGCCACTAGAGGCCATGTGAAGGAATAAAGAGCTTTTTCCTGGAAAGCTGCCGAAAGTGCATCAATGGGTGGCAAGACAGCTCAAAAGTTAGTGGCCACTCCATTAACTTTTGAGGTATATTTATGGGATGATTGAGCAGATGAAGGGGGATGATCGAATCCATTCTGCAGAGCGTACAACTACAAGCTGATTGTAACACTTACAATTACGCTTAGAGAGTGAGAATTACAGAGAGTTAATTGTAATTTTTACCATTCATTCAATAGTGAATTACCTCGGCCCCCGTGGACGTAGGCAATTATTGCCGAACCACGTTAAATCCTTTGTGTCTTTGTGTTATTATCTGTGCCATCTGTTCTGCCTGTGTTTTTACCGCTGAATCACTAAGATAGGCAGTGTGATCAGAAAATCACTCACACAATTTGGCGTCGTCTGTGGGAAAGAAAGACGAATAGATGGCCAGTAACGCACAAAACGAGAAGGTCGGGGGCAACACTCCCGCTGGGAGTGACAGGTCTATTGACCTTGATGTTGAAAGAGACAACCACAACAACAAAGCCCGTGGCCAGGGGCACGAAGGGAAAGACGCCATCCAGGAGGACAGATACTACAAAGAGGATAACCTCCAAGTATGGAGGGAACGGTGCATACGAAGGGATGAAGAAGTCAAGGACCTAGCAAACAAGTTGGCCGACCTGCAGTCGGTCGTCAACTTCATGATGCAAAATAATGTCATGCAACCACCATACCCACTGCAGGATACGCCGATCCCAGCAGTTAAAAATCAGAATGGAGGAAGAAAGATAATTCCTGAAGCATCACCCAACATTCCAGGAGCAAGAGGCATTCTCAACCGCCCTCCGGAGGTCGGACGAGGGGAATCCAGACAAGAAAAGTCCCAGAGAACGTGCCATACAAAGGATCATGAAACCAGAGAACATCGGCATGTACAAAAGCGGGCTCTCTGCTTCGACACAACCAATGGAGGAAGATCAAAACGGGCACAAGACGAGGCCGAGAGCAGTATGCCAAAGGGACTCAAATCGACAGATAGCCGAGCTCCGGGGAGGAGCAAAGAAGATTTGAGAAACTACCTCAAGAGAAGGGAACAGAATGCTGAAGCCGAGGTCACCTCACTCGTCAAGCCGAGGACGCCATTCTCGGTAGACTGGACAAATTTGAAGCTCCGAAAAGTTCAGCATGCCGAGGTTTCAAATCTATGACGGTAAGTCAGATCCTAACTTCCATGTTGGATTATTTTAAACTCAATGGCTTATACAGTGGAAATGAGCCTTTGCTCTGCAAAGTATTCCCATCGTCCTTTGGGGAAATTGCATCGGATTGGTTCCACAAGTTACCAAAGGGAAGCGTGAAGACGTGGGAAGGCTGGCCGAGATGTTTGTGGCCAGGTTCGTGACAAACAAGCTACAGCCATTAAGGGTGGATGCACTAATGGCTTTGAAGATCAGCAAGGATGAAGGCCTTAGGCCTATGCAAAAAGATATTACGAGGTGTTCAACCGAATACCCGAATGCAACCAGGAGGTAGCGGTCGTGTCTTTCAAGAACGGCCTGAAAGAAGATTGTTCACTTCGGAAATCTTTGGCGAAAACATTGCCAAAGAACATGGAGGAACTCATGGCAAGGATCGAAAAGTATGCCAGAGCCGAGGAAGATACATCGGCATCAAAGCAAGTCAAACAGGAGCAGGGAACGGCTCGCCGAAGCGAAGCCGAAGTAACAACGGATTCAGCAAGGCAGAGGTAGAGCTGAGGGCTAAACAAGCAGTAACAACCGTGTTCCGAATTCCGATTCAAAGGTCCTAGGAAAAATTCGAACCCTATTTCAGAACACCGGCAAGGCAACCGGGGAGTTTATGGGACGAAACGCGGACAGACATTCGTATCACAATGAAAACGGACATACAACGCAAGGTTGCAGAGCCCTCAAAGCACACTTGGAAGATCTGGTGAGGCAGGGCCACTTAAGGACCTTGTTGATGAAACCAGAACAAGAGAAGAACAGGAAAGACTACCTCAGGCTGAAGCAGCCCCGCCACCGCCGCAACCCCGGGCGGACAGACCTCGGGTAGTAAATGTGATTCATTCCAAGGTGAATGAAAATGACGTTCGGGGAGAAACCCAGCGAGTAAAACATCTGCAGTATGTGAACCAGGTCGGACTGAAAAGACCTCGGCCAGAAGATTGCCAAGGTCCGATGATAACCTTCACCGAGGCTGACCTAGAGATGGTCCAGCATCCACATAATGATGCCTTGGTAGTATCCCTCCAGGTTGGGGAGTGCCAAGTAAAACGCATCCTAATAGATCAAGGCAGCTCATGCAACATCATGTACGTTAGATGTTACAAGGAGCTGGGCCTTCACCTGATGACCTGGAGCAGTCGGACGGCCCGATGGTCGGCTTCAACGGAACGCCGACGTGGCCCCTTGGTGCCACAACCTTGGACGTACAAGCAGGCACAAAGATGATCAAGACTGAGTTCATTGTGATTGATACTCCATCACCGTACAACATCATCATGGCAGGCCGTGGTTGCATGCAATGGGGGCAGTCCCCTCAACATTGCACCAACTACTGCGCTTCCCACAGAACATGGGATTGAAGAAATCCGAGGAGATCAACTGCAGGCAAAGAATTGCTCCATGGCAGCAATGAAGACTACCTGCAATATTCGAGAACCAGCCAAGGCCGAGATTGAAGATGAGGACATGGAAGTCCTAGAGGATGTCGGCAAGGAGCCGGCCGAGAAGAGTGAGGAATCACTGAAGAAAATCTTCGTTCAAGGGCGATGAAGAGCGCTTCTTTCTTCTCGGCTCAGGCTTAGCCGAGGAAGAGGAAAGAGAACTAGAGGCATTTTTGAGAGCAAACATAGAAGTGTTCGCCTGGACACCTTATGAAATGCCTGGCATTGACCCCGAGGTCACATGTCACAGACTGAATGTCGACAGGTCGGCTAAACCAGTGGTGCAGCGAGCCAGAAGGCCGACGTTGGTACACGTCGACGCAGTGGAAGAAGAGGTTGACAAACTTCTAGAGGCCAGGGCCATCAGAGAAGTCAATTACCCGACATGGTTATCAAACACTGTGGTGGTGAAGAAGAAAAATGGCAAATGGAGGGTTTGCGTAGACTTTACAAGCTTAAATAAAGCCTGCCCCAAAGACAGCTTCCCTCTACCAAAAATTGACCAGCTGGTGGATGCTACATCGGGACATGGAAGGATGAGCTTCCTAGACGCTTACAGGGGGTACCACCAGATAGCCATGTACCCCCCAGACGAGGAGAAGACAGCATTCATCACCCCAAAAGGCCTGTACTGTTACAGGGTGATGCCTTTTGGACTAAAAAATGCAGGAGCAACCTATCAAAGGCTGGTAACCAAGATGTTCAAGCACCAGATAGGCCAAACAGTGGAGGTCTACATCGACGACATGGTTGTAAAGACCAAGGAGCCAAAAATCATCTTGCGGACCTAGCCGAGGTATTTGACATACTCAAAACATATCGGCTCCGACTAAATGCATCAAAGTGCGCATTTGGGGTTGGATCTGGGAAATTCCTAGGGTACCTGGTAACCAGAAGGGGAATAGAAGCCAGCCCAGATCAGATCAAGGCCATCCTAGATCTACAGAGCCCCACCTCGGCAAAACAGGTTCAAATGCTCACTGGCAGGGCCGCAGCCCTAAACAGGTTCATAAGCCGGAGTTCAGACAAGTGTAAACCCTTCTTCAACCTGGTAAAGAAGACTGCAGACTTCCTGTGGACCGAGGAATGTGAGGAAGCTTTGGCCGATCTAAAGAAGTATCTGACCACGGCTCCAATCCTCTCAACGCCGGAGCCCGAGGAGGAGTTGTTTTTGTACTTGGCTGTGTCCGAGCACGCTGTGAGCGCAGTACTAATCCGAGAAGAGCAGGGGAACAGAAGGCTGTCTACTATGTAAGTAAAACCTTAGCCAGCGCTGAAACAAGGTACTTACCACTGGAAATTAATGCTGGCCTTAGTCATGGCCTCAAAAAGTTGAACCACTACTTCCAAGCACACAAGATTGTGCTAACAGAGCACCCATTGAAATCCCTGTTACAACAAGGAGACTTAACAGGAAGAATTGCAAGGTGGGCAGTGGCCTTGGGCCAGTATGACCTGGAATTCAGGCCCAGAACAGCAATTAAGGGCCAAGTTTTGGCCGACTTTGTGGCAGAATTCACGCCGGAGTCATCGAACGTCGGCCTCCGTTGAGCCGAGATGAACAAAGCCTAGCAAGCAAGAAGAATCCCAGCCGACACAAAAGAGCAAAGAAGGAAAAGCTCAGACCTTGCAGCATCTACATCGGCGACTCATTCAGACTCTTTGTCGATGGAAGTTCAAACCGACGAGGAGCGGGGGCAGGAGTACTGCTGATATCCCCAGATGGAGAAATAATAGAACAATCCATCCGTTTGGGGTTCAAGGCCTCAAACAATGAAGCTGAATACGAAGCATTGATTGCGGACTAAAACTGCAGCAGCAGCAGAAGCAGATGAGGTAATAGTTTTTTGTGATTCACAGTTAATTGTTAACCAATCAACAGGAGAATTTGCAGCCAGGGACGAGGATGTCGGCATATGCAAAAGAGGTTATCAGATTAGCCGAGTTATTTCAGAACTGCCGACTTCTTCAAGTTAGCCGAGATGATAACAGCCACGCCGACGCGTTGGCCAACCTGGCGAGTTCAATGCAGACTGGAAGACGGAACAATTATGATCGATTACATGTCGGGCCCGAGCATAGAACCACGGCACGCAAAGCAAGAGGCAATGTGTGTGGACATGGGGCCGAGCTGGATGGATGCAATTGTTGCATTCCTGAAAGAGGGAAAACTGCCAGAAGATCGCAAGGAGGCACACAAAGTCAGATTGAAGTCGGCAAGTTCAGCCTGACTGCGGACGGACATCTCTACAGAAGGTCCTTCACTGGACCCCTTTTAAGGTGCGTACACCCTTTACAAGTTGAAGATTTTTTATATGAAATTCATGAAGGGATTTGTGGAAGCCACACTGGGGGCAGATCGTTAGCCCATAGGGCCATTACCCAGGGTATTGGTGGCCATACATGCAAAAAGATGCAGAAGCATATGTGAAGAAGTGCGAACCTGCCAACGGTTTGCACCTTGATTCATCAGCCAGCTGCCGACCTGAATCCAGTATCCAGCCCTTGGCCGTTTGCCCATGGGGCATGGATCTGGTCGGACAACTTCCCCAAGCAACTGGGCAGAGGAAATACTGTTGGTGGCAACGGATTACTTACAAAGTGGATAGAGGCAGAACCTTAGCTAAATCCGAGATGTGGACGTCAAGAATTTCATATGGAAGAACATCATCACCAGATTTGGCATTCCCAGAGCCATTGTAGCCGACAACGGAACGCAGTTCGACAGCAAGCTGATCAAGAACTTCTGTGCGAAATTCAAGATCAAGAATTACTTTTCAACACCAAGCTTCCCTCAAAGCAACGGACAAGCGGAAGCATCCAACAAAGTAATTCTGGATGGAATAAAGAAGAGGTTGCAGGCAGCAAAAGGGAAGTGGGTAGATGAATTACCCAATGTGCTTTGGGCATATCGGACTACGCCGAGAAGATCAACGGGGAATCTCCCTTTGCCATGGCCTATGGCACAGAAGCAGTCATTCCACTGGAAGTCGGCATCCCAGGGATCCGAACCCAGGGAGTTGAAGATGGGACTAATGACATACTCTTAGCCCGAGATCTGGATCTTTTGGAAGAACGAAGAGAGAAGGCTGCAATTCAGCTTGCATGTACCAGCAACAGCTTGCCAGAGCTTACAACAAGAAGGTCAACCCAAGAGATTTTCAAGTCGGCGACCTAGTCTTGAGAAAAGTGGTCGGCAACAAGAAAGATCCCAGGGAGGGCAACTTGGCCCGAACTGGGAAGGGCCTTACAGAATTACCTCGGTGTTAGGTAATGGAGCATATCGTCTGAGGACAATGAGGCAAAGCACTGCCAAGACCCTGGAACACTTGTAATCTAAAATTTTTCTATCATTGAGAGATCTTCATTCTTGGCCGATGTCATATGATTGATAAAGATGCTGGAAGACATGAAAAATGAGAACCCAAGTGGAACTCAGGTTCACATTGGGGGCAGAGAAGATACAAAGCCTACCACTTGTTGAAATTGTGCAATTTACAAGTTGGTCTGGCCGAATAACAAAGCCTACCACATAATAGATGGTCTGGCCGAATAACAAAGCCTACCACTTGTTGAAATTTGTAGCAATTTACAAGTTGGTCTGGCCGAATAACAAAGCCTACCACTTGTTGAAATTTGTAGCGATTTACAAGTTGGTCTGGCCGAATAACAAAGTCTACCACTTGTTGAAATTTGTAGCAATTTACAAGTTGGTTGACCGAAAACAAAGCTTAGCTTCGCTTGTTGAAATTTGTAGCAATTTACAAGTTGAGAGTAAGCCGAGAAGATTCCTTAGCTTCGCTTGTTGAAATTTGTGCAATTTACAAGTTGAGTTAAGCCGAGAAGATTCCTTGGCTTCGCTTGTTGAAATTTGTGCAATTTACAAGTTGGAGTCAAGCCGAGAAGATTCCTTGGTTTCACTTGTTGAAATTTGTCGCAATTTACAAGTTGGAGTCAAGACGAGAAGATTCCTTGGTTTCACTTGTTGAAATTTGGCAATTTAAAGTTGAGTTAAGCCGACATGTTACCATCTGTTGAAATTTGCAGCAATTTACAGGTTGAGGTAAAGGTTAAGATTATTGCTTAACACTTGATAAAACTTGAGTAAAGTTTACTGTTTATAATCCTTGTTGAAATTTGTAGCAATTTACAAGTAAGTTAGACTGAAATTGTTGTTTAAACTTAAGAAAGGTTTGCAAAAGTAAGCTTAAATAGTATATGTTTTATACTTGTTGAGAATTATGAAAAGATTGCAGGACAGTTCCTTGCCGAAGTAAAATTTGCAGGTGTTATACCCGAAGTATGTAACCCCGAGAAGATTGCACAAAGAAGGAAGAGTATGAATATCATGCAGAATATTCTAAGTATGGAACCATTCAGAAAGCAATAAGAAGAAATTAAAAGACTACCACATTCAGAAAGAAACAAGTTGTAGTTATATATGAAGAAGGCACTATGGCCTAGCAAAAATAAATTTTCACAAGCAGCAAAGGAGTACATCGGCCACAAAAGAAGAAGCTTACATTGTTCAAGAAACATCAAAAAGAAACAAAGTACAAAAAAGAAAAACAAAAGACGTTCAAGTTTCTTCAATTTCAGGAGCTGGTTGGGCTGGGACCTCGGGTGCCTCTTGGAGAACAACCTCGGTATCTTTCTCCACCACAGCATCTGCAACCTTCTCAACTGCAACTTCGGCCTCCTTAGCTGCTGAAACCTCGGCTTCCTTATCCGCCGCGACCTCGGCGTCTATTTCGGCCAAGGTCTTCTCCACGCTTTGCTCAGCCAACAGAAGGTCAGATGATAGGTGGGTGGGGCCAGTTTCCTTGGGCACCTTCTCAACCTCCTCATCCTCGTCTAGGGTCAAGTCCATGACTTGATCACCCTGAGGAGGTGACTTGGTTTCAATGGCTTCCTTGGATTTCCTGACCAGTGCTTCATTCATCTTCACCTTCATCTTCAACCTCGGCTTCAGAATCAGCTTCTTCTTCAACTTGGCTTGGAGGTGGAGGAAGAGAACAGGGAAGACGCATGGCTTTGGTCTTGCGCCAGGGCGAGTCGGCAGGAAGATCAAGCTGTTTGGCCAAAGCATTCCAACCTAGGACAAATCCCTTGTTGCATGCTTGCTTGACCTGAAGCTTATAATCTTCTGCGACGTCGGCCATACCATCAGCATACCCTTTGTCATCGGCCGCCTTAATCTCGACAGCCTTTGTTGCCAGCGCTTCCTGGAGCTCTTTCTCGGCCTGGGTCGCTTTTTCTTCGGCTTCCTTCTGCTGAGCTATAGCAACGGTTTTAACAGCTTCAGCAGCCTCAGCCTTTTCATCGGCTATCTGTTTAGCCTTAGTTGCCTCCTCGGCCTGATCCTCCAGTTTTTTCATCTTATTTTGGAGCTCTGTTTTGCTTCTGAAGGGCGGCAAACTCCTTCTTCATCTCGGCCTCACATTCAAAGCCTCATGCCAAAGGAGTGGGCGTGTTGGATGGCCTAAATTACAAGGCAAAGTTATACAAAAATTCCAAAAATTTTACAAATATGAAAACATCTCAAATTCAAAACTTACTTGGACGGAACGCTGCACATGAGGGCGTATTCTCATACCCGCTCATTTGGCATTATGCTCCAGATCCCTCTAGAAACAGCAGTGCTGAGTGCCACGCCAATGTTGACATCGGCGGCACTTTCGTTGATGTAACGGGCCTGTTTTCAAGAGTAACCTTGGGCTCCCAAGGAATTTTGGGAACCCTGGATCCCGAAGTTGTTGCAGATGATGACCTCGGCTTTTTGATGGAGTGGATCCAGAGGGCTGCGCCTCAGCCGACCTCTTCGAAGGTGCAGAGGTGGTCTTCTGGCTCACTGCTAACTTGGAGATGGGCACAGCATCTTCATCCTCGGCCTCAGCAGCCTTGGCCTTTGGCTGGGCCTTCTTGATTCTCTTTGGTTTAGGCGGAGGCACTGTTTGGGATGGTGCATCATCTCCGTCGTCTGGAAGGTTGGCGAGGAGATCCAGCACTACTTTCTGCGGCGCACCATCTCGGCAGTTTTTACGAGACGTCGGCGACGCTTTCTCTCTGTTGGTGGGATCAAGTATTGGCCGAGGTTGAAGGCTGATCGGCTGGCTCAGATGTGGAGGCAGCCTGTTCTGTAGAAGCAGTTGATGGAGAGGAGCTCTTCTTTTTTCTTCGGAACGTCGGCCAATTTGGATGTGTATGTTGGGATGAAGTTCAACAGCAGTGGAGCTTTGCGTTGATGAAGTGGAAGGTCCAGGAGTTTTTTCAGACCTTTCCCAGGATAGTAGGATTGGCGGAAGGACTTTGGCGGCTTGCGAACGACTGCAAAAAAGAAACACGACATCAGAAACAGATAAAATTTTTGAAAAAAAAATTGAAGAAAACAACAGCTAAGCAGTTAATGATGGGCTCTTACCCTTGCCCTCCCTGACCGTTCGAGGTAGAGGGAAGAGGTGAACTTCTTCATCTGGCCAAATTCCCAGTTTCCAGAAGCGATCAGGTAATCGTCCCCAGCCCCTTTGTTGGAGTCTGGAAGGTCAGCTACTATTTTAAAGGCAGTGGACCTCGGCTTAAGGTAATAGACAAAACCCTTTTCTTTGAGGTCAAGGGCACACATGGTGTAGCAGTACTGGATGTCGGCAAGAGTGATCCTAACACTCTCCTGCTGAGCTAAAGCTAATATACCATTAAGGGTTCTGAAAGCGTTAATGGTAAGCTGCATGGGGTTGAGGGTGTAGTAATGGAGGACTTCGCGGAAGAGAGGATCAAGAGGAAACCGAAGTCCACATTGGACGAAGGCTACTATAGGGAAAGCATCTTATCACCATCAGGCATTATAGAGTCTTCCTCCCCAGCTAGTCTGAGAAAGACATCGTCTGGGATGGAACTCTTGCCTAAAGTTTTGTAGCTTGGTTGGGGTATCAACCCTATCTCTCCAAACACCCATGGTTTTGGTATACAGGTACTTGACTACAGAAACAGAATGTTCCTAAAAGGTTCTACGGACCTCGGCTTAAACCTAGGTACAAATTGTTTCAATTTTTCCTAAGGACTGATGGTTCTACAGCAAATCCCAAGCCTAAATCTACAAAGAATGAGTATGAAGGGCAGAAAATCTGGAAAACAGAAAAGCAAAAAGAAGTCTCAGATTCAAGAACACGATAGAGTGGAAGGCCAAAAAAGAGATGAAACGGTACAAGTATTCGCAGTATAAACAAAATAATGAGATGAGTTACATGATTTACAAATCAGATGCAGAACAATCAAGTAACAAGAAATTTCAGAAACAAGCAAGAACTGGGAAAAGAAGGGAACGGTGGCTTACCAAGAAATGGAGACGGAATGAGCTTCGCCGAGGTTAGACAATGGATGCAACAGTGGCGCGAGCTTCGTAGAAATGACAGATGGAGACAGTTGCAGAGCTTGACGCAAGGAGCAATGGCAGAATCGAAAGGAGAGAAAGAACTCTTTAGAGAGAGAGAAAGCAGGGAAATCGAAATGCAAAAGTGATAGGGAAGAGAGAGAGGCAAACGTTTTTGCCAAAAATTGAAACGGCGGCAAAACAGCAATTATTGCGCCTTGGTTAACGCACGCGTCAGACGGCGCAGCATAAAGAGACGGCATATAGGCGCGTCACCAGCACGGACCAATAGGGTACAAACGCGTCAGCAGGACTTTAGGAAAATGATGCATGACAGCTCATGCGCGTAGAAGTGATGATTTCAATTCTTGTTCTTTTGAGAAGACATGTCGGCCTGAATTAAATGACCTCGGCTAGACAGTTTTAAACCGATGTACGAGAAAGAAAGTTCAATGTAAGTTCCATCACCTCAGTATGCCGAGGTAATAGAACTTAGGGGGCAGTTGTGGGGTTATATTTCTGAGTATCAAACACGTGGCAAGGTGATGCCGACGTGTTTGCCGAGGTTCCACGTGTCGTGGTAAGTTCTTTCTGTATGCCGAGGTTATTTCAGAAAGCTATCTTAATCCAGGGTAAAAGCCTCTTCCTCCCATACCTCGGCCTCACTTCCATGGGCCGAGCTACCCTCAGAAGAACTAAGCCGAGGTAACTGTCAGACCGACCATACCAGCCAATATAAAATATTATCTTGGTAGGAGGATGTCCAACTATGTGGAGAAAGCCATCATTTCACCAACTAAGTGGCCTCGAGGCCATAAGAGTTGATCATGAGGCCACTAGAGGCCATGTGAAGGAATAAAGAGCTTTTTCCTGGAAAGCTGCCGAAAGTGCATCAATGGGCTGGTAAGACAGCTCGAAAGTTAGAGGCCACTCCATTAACTTTTGAGGTATATTTATGGGATGATTGAGCAGATGATAGGGGGATGATCGAATCCATTCCGGGCAGAGCGTATACAACTACAAGCTGATTGTAACACTTACAATCACGCGCTTAGAGAGTGAGAGAATTACAGAGAGTTAATTGTAATTTTTACCATTCATTCAATAGTGAATTACCTCGGCCTCTCGTGGACGTAGGCAATTAACTGTGCCATCTATTTTGCCTGTGTTTTTACCACTGAATCACTAAGATAGGCAGTGTGATCAGAAAATCACTCACACACTAAGCTAAATGAGATCATATGCCTTTGGATAGATGAAAAAAACAAGAGAGATAACACATGAAGTAAGCTTCAAATTTACTCTAAAAGATACACAAGAATCAATTGGGGAAATATCATAATTGAGCATTTTAGTGAGCATATAATATGCCTGTAAAACTGCATACAAGCACTTTCTATGTGCACAAACAAACATACACCAAATCCAAGTACACCTAAAATTCATGTGGTCCATGTCCATTAGTACTACACAACACTGTAGTCCAATATGATGGCTTTAGTAAGTGGAACTGCTTCTTTGATGTTTGATATAGAAATTAAATAAATATAAGATAAAATCATTTTCCTTGCATCACACCTTTTCAATTAGTTAAATTGAGTGCTTCATGCTAATTTACCATAACAAAGCATCACAAGAAAGTCTATGCTTTATTTTGTGGCATACTTTTTTCCAGTAAACTAAATAGTTTTTCAACAAAAACATATTCCTTAGTTTTATTTTCTTGTTGCCATACGTTCCTACATCTCTCTTTCCTACCTAAATTTACTAACATTGTAGCACAGCCTTACTATGATTAAAACAAGTGATTAAAATATGACATTTCTCATCTATAGTTCTAAGAGCATATCAACGTCAACATAGATGCTCTTTGCTGCAACCTTGATCTGTTATGTAGATGTAAAAAAGATAACAAGAAAAGGCAATAGTTGGTCAAGTTTTTGTACAATAAGAATATGAACTCAAAAACACTTTGGGAGCTTGCTTTTAAGATTCAACTCAGAATATAAACTTCCGTTCATACTTGTCAAATTTAAAAATAATTCAGAACATAAACTTCCATTCATACTTATCAAATTTAAAAATAAAAAACTCTGAACAGACTTCTAAATTTCTAACTACCTAATTAAAAAGTGAAGCTAAGTTCCTGGGAAGTTCGCTTTTTCAGTGTTCAGTATTTTATGGAAGATCAAACCAAGTCTGATTTTTTAATTGTTCCAAATTTCCTCATCAAAAATTCTCTTTAATGCTGTGTTTGGTTGGGAAATTTGGGAAAGGATTTAGAAAGGGAAAGAGAAAGAGAAAAGTTAGGTGAAATGTGAATAAAATATACCTACATTTCACATACACACCTTTTCCCTTTCCATTTCCATTTCCAAATCCCTTCCCAAATCCCCCAACTAAACACAACGTAAGTGAGTTGAGATAGGATTATTATTGCAAGCTTACTATAATGATTTTAAAGAAGAAAATTGAATTTCTAAACAGAAAGATATAAACAGGCTTTTACTTTAAGCAGAGCCTCCATGGGAAAAAGAAAATGAAAAATTAATGTTGTTAACCATCCATACCTTGAGCTCAAAAGTTTCTTCAGAAACTGTAGATGAAAAACTATTAAGAGGCATGTCAACCAAAGTTGTTAACCCACCTGCATAAACGAAGTTAATTAAGTACTTAATTACATGTGCAGATAAAAGTTTGATTTATAAAGTTAACAACCAGATATAATTAGACATAACAAAGAATGAATTCTTATTTTCTATATATATGATAACTCAATAGGGTTAGGTATTTATGTAAATAAGAGACAATCAAAATGAAGTGATCCTGTATAACAGCCCAAAAGACAGTGATATCAGTCAGAATAAGAAGAAAGAAGATCATATAAAATAATGTAGTTGATGAGGCTTGTGACTAAATGATTCAATGCAACCATGTCATATTAAATTGCATAAAGTAATGTTTCAATATCACTTATATCTTAAAAGTACTAGTAACATAGAAAAACAATAGTTGGGTGACTACCTGAGTTGCCTTGGGTAAGTTTTTAGCAATATTCCAGCTTGAAACAATATCCACTTTAGATTCATCATGCACAATTCCATTTTCTGGTTCAAAAATACCTTCTAATGTTTCACTATTGATTCTAGCTTGGATTCCACCATAATTGTACTATTATAGAAAAATTGGAACAAAAATTTATTAGAACATGGAATCAAAACAAAATATATTTTACTACTGCACCGTAATCTGGGACCAATTGATACACTCCATGGCTTTAATGCACTATATATTCTTTGTATAATATTTGGCACAAAATTTGAAACTTTTGCCAAAAAACTAGAATGAATCTATGGTTGAGTTATTAGAATGCCTGACAAATGTAGTTTAAACATATAGTTTGAGAAACCAATTTTAAACCTCAAAATTGCCTAAGGATTAGAATTTTTCTAGACTTTGAGTTCAAATTTCTCTAGCCTTCACTTATTCTGAGTTATCAAATAGACTTCAGAATTTCTCTTAACAGAGATTTGGATGGTAGTACAAGTGCAACCAGAAGTTCAAGACACTTGTGGCTTAGGCCCTCTTTCCAATTAGAGGACTCTCATATTGGACTTAATCGGCTAAAGGATTAATCGGTAATTTAAAATGTGTAAACAAAATCGAACAAGTAAAATTTGAACAAGATAAGCATATTTTGTTGCATTGCATGTGTTTGGATTGGACATTAATCCAAACACAAGAAAAGTGGGACGTTTCATACTCGAAGTGATGAAACGTGTCACGGTTCTTGGTCGTCGTCACCCTTGATCATGCATGATAGGGTAGTGGCCATTTGAGTCTTATGTGCGCATTCATTAAGCTTGTACAAGCTTGATTCTTTGGCCATCATGCATGAAAATGCTTGATTGGTGGCTTGAGAGCCAAGTGCTAAACTTCTTTGAACTTGAGAAATGATGAAGAGTGTAGCAGTACACACATTTCCTTGCAAATGCATTGCTTTGCCTCTGTTGCTCTCTGTTGCAGCAAAAGCAGGAGTCTGGAAAAAGGGTTGGCCGACCGGCCACCTGAAGTAGCCGATCAGCCACTTATACTAGCTGACCGGCCAGTTAGGATGGCTGACAGCCACCTTTCGTGGCCGATCGGCCACCAGTCTATTTTGGTGCAAAAGTGTTCCTGTTTTGGAGTAGTAGCAGTTTGGAAGTTGGTTCAATGTTCAGAAAACAGAGAAAGTGCAAACAGAGGTAGCCGATGTCAAGGCGATGGATTTTCGGGAGGAAGCAACCGAGCATGCATGTCTCTCTCGCCTGCGAGGCCACTTTATTGCTTTAATAGCTAGTTGTAGTTGATTATTACATGTGTTGTAATTTAATTAGATTAATTTGTTTTGTAATATTTTAATTAGTTTAGTATAGCTAGTTATTCAATTGTGTTGTAATAATTAATTAGCTAGAATAGTCAATTAGTTGTTTTGTAATAATTAGCTTAGCTTAGATTAGCTTAGCTTGTTTATTCGGACCCTCCTTCGAGAGAGCATAATGTTGTAATAAGTGTGCGTTTGTGTGTGCATGTCTTCCAACCCCACGTTTTTCTCCCTTTTATTTATCCGCTTTCGGTGGTTAGATTAGGGCATGTTTTGATTAGCATACCTTATGCTTGCATTGTTAGGTTTTTTTATTGGCAATCCCGTTTGACAAGGATTTCTATAAGAAGTTGATTTTCTTCCAAAACTAGGATTACTTTTGGATTTCTATAAGTAATTGGATTTCTTCCAAAACTAGGATTACTTTTGGATTTTCTATAAATAGTTGGTTTTCTCCCAAAACTAATTAATTCCTCCAGATCTTCTTTTTGGTTCTTAAGGTTTATATCTGGGGATATTTTGTTAGTTTTCTTTGATGTTTTATTGAGTATTCAACTCATGGTTTAAAGAGAGTACATCAAAGGTTTTGTTTGTTATATACAAGAGAGAGAGAGAGAGAGAGAGAGAGAGAGAGAGAGAGAGAGAGAGTTGTTCTTCGGTGGATTCTGAAGAATTCGAGTCTGAAGCTTCGGTGGATTCTGGAGTGGCTCATCGTAAAGACAATTCCAAGGTGAAGATGGGGTTGGAAGAGGCACATAGAGGTTGGTTCAATTAGGCGTGGATTCGCTAGGTAATTAAGAGTATACTTGTGTAATTCCTTTAAATCTTCTTAGTGGATTGTTTTGTGGCTGTCGCCCGTGGTTTTTTAATCACAGTTGGAGGTGTCCAATTGTGGTTTTTCCATGTAAAATCGTTGTGCCGATTTGTCTTTTATTATTTGATTGGGATTGTTATATTCTGCTTAAAATTGGTACATAATCACAAATCAACATCTAGGATTTCTAGATTTTTCAATTGGTATCAGAGCAGGTTGTTCTATTTTTTAAAAAAAATTCTTTTAGAACGAGATCTTGTTTGATTTGTGATAATGGAATTCAATTCGTGAGGGAAATTTTATGGTTCGACCACCCCTACTTGACGAATCCTCGGAGAGTGATGATGAAGAGCTTGAGCAAGCTTATGAAAAGTTGTATAAGGAGTCTCTTAACTTATTCAAATTAAATGACAAACTCACAAAGAAACTCAAAACATGTGAAAGTGAGAATGTCAAACTTAAGGGGGAGATTTCCGAGGCTAGGATTGATGCCATTAAGATAGTTGATGATCGACAAGCTCTTTGTGCAAAACTATTGACTTGTGAGACAAAGAGGAATGAACTACTGGAAAGCCATGCCATGGATAAAGAAAAGATTGAATCTCTCGAGATGTCACAAGTTGCTTTGGAAGAACTATTGATCAAGAAAGAGGAAGAGCTCAAGTGTGCTATGGCTACCATTGGTCTTTGGAACAAAGGATCAAAGACTTTGGAGGATATCATTGGGTCTCAACAAATGAGTTGTGACAAGAGTGGCATTGGCTTTGGTGATAACAAAGAGCAAAAACAGAGTGCATCTACATCTCATGATACAAGAACTCAAGGAAAAGGAGAACAAAAAATTCAACATGAGGATGGACTTCTCAAACTTCCTAGAGTTGGTAAGGTAAAAGAAAAAAAGGTACACCCTGTACATCCTGTTTTTATTTGTCATCATTATGGTATGCATGGTCATATTCGCCCTTATTGTTATAAAATGCATGGGAGAGTGTATTTGTCTAGACCTATGAATAGGAAGTTGGAAATCATATCAAGACGGGTTCTCATTGAAAGGGAAGGGAACCACAACGTCAAGACACCACTCAAAAACCGCAATGCTCACAACTTTGTTTATACTAAAGCGGTTTGGGTGAGAAAACTTGACTTGTGTTAATCTGTTTATTTGTTTTAGTTTTTGGGTTTATGTGTGCTTGTTCGTTTTCTGACTTGTTTTGTTTAAAAAAAAAATGTGTGCATGTTCGTTTTTTTGTCTTGCTTTGGTTAAGAAAAAAAAATCAAAAAAATCAAAAAAATCAAAAAGATTTTCTTATTATGGTTTTGCAAGCTTGAAATTTTTGTGTGGTCCTTAGTGCATATTGGAATTGATGAGAATATCCATTACATGTTAATATGTGTGTGATTTCTATGGTCATTACTCATTTTGGAGTGTGTGTTTTTTGATTAGTCTGTCTCATTCTGTACACATTCTTGGATTAGCAAATATTGGAGTCTTCCGCCTTAGTGGTTTTTTTTTTTCTATGGACTTCTAGCATGGTATCTTTTGTTTTTCTAGAGGAATTGACCGATACTAGCATATCTTGGGTGATGTTGAGTCTCTTAACCACCTTCTATCTTTGTGCATCTCCATGGCTTTCCCCTTTTATTCTTTGTAGTCCGGCCATGAGGAAAAGGCTATCTCAGAGTCACCAACCAAGCCATCCTTATTATATCCATGCTTCTCTGGTTCGGTTTCCATACTCTTGAGCGTGTCAGCTGCCAATGAGTGTGCAAAAGAAAGAAAAGAAAAGTTGTGCCAAAGAAAGAGAAAAAAAAATGTGCAAAAGAAAGAAAAGAAAAATATGTGAAAAAAATAAAGAATTCACTGATTGAGGGGGAGCCTCCGCCTTTACTCACTAAATATCCCTTGATTCCTAGTGGTTTGACTTTCCTTAGTTGTGCTCAGATTCTCTTGTCAGAGGTCCAACTTTCATATCACTACTAGGATTTGAATCTAGTGTTTGTCGAACTCCAAGAGTCACACACACACTTTTATTATGGGATCTATGCTTTTCACATAGTGCATCACTTTCTTTCATGAGGATTCTTCCAGAGGTTGTGCACATTGTGTTTTCAAATAATTGTGCTTCTTGGATAATCTTGTGTGTTTCAAGATATAAATCTAGAATTACTTACTTGCTCCACCATATTATTTTTGTCGTTTTTCTTCTTGTTCATTGTTTTTAGTGAGGGGGAGTTTGGTTTATCATTGCAAGAGTTTGTTAGCATGAACACTTTGTTTTGTTTGGTACGGGAGATTGGCATTAGTTGGTTTGCATGTCGGTTTGCATTGGCTTCTTTATTGTTTGAGCTTCCTTTGTCAATTCGTGAAAAAAAAAGAGGGGGGATTAATGTTGTCCGGTGTGTCTTAGGATTTCATGTATTCTTGTCATGTGTCGGGTGCATAAGTCTTAGTTTTCATCTATTCATGCTACATGTTCTTAAAATCTTCAAGTCACATCTATTCATGTTTTCCATCTCATGCTTCAAATGCTTCAAGATAATCTAGCCGTGTGTTTATTGCTTTTTCATATACTCTTGTGAGACTAATAGTTGTTTTGGAGATTGTGGCACTTATAGCTGTTTTGTAGATCTTTACTTGAGAAAGACGTTTGTGTTTGTTGGTTGTAATGGGTTGGGGTGACTAGGATTTTATTTGTTAAGTGTGTTTTGTCACGGAATTGCCAAAGGGGGAGATTGTTAGGTTTTTTTATTGGCAATCCCGTTTGACAAGGATTTCTATAAGAAGTTGATTTTCTTCCAAAATTAGGATTACTTTTGGATTTCTATAAGTAATTGGATTTCTTCCAAAACTAGGATTACTTTTGGATTTTCTATAAATAGTTGGTTTTCTCCCAAAACTAATTAATTCCTCCAGATTTTCTTTTTGGTTCTTAAGGTTTATATCTGGGGATATTTTGTTAGTTTTCTTTGATGTTTTATTGAGTATTCAACTCATGGTTTAAAGAGAGTACATTAAAGGTTTTGTTTGTTATATACGAGAGAGAGAGAGAGAGAGAGAGAGAGAGAGAGAGAGAGAGAGAGAGTTGTTCTTCGGTGGATTCTGAAGAATTCGAGTCTGAAGCTTCGGTGGATTCTGGAGTGGCTCATCGTAAAGACAATTCCAAGGTGAAGACGGGGTTGGAAGAGGCACATAGAGGTTGGTTCAATTAGGTGTGGATTCGCTAGGTAATTGAGAGTATACCTGTGTAATTCCTTTAAATCTTCTTAGTGGATTGTTTTGTGGCTGTTGCCCGTGGTTTTTTAATCACAGTTGGAGGTGTCCAATTGTGGTTTTTCCACGTAAAATTGTTGTGTCGATTTGTCTTTTATTATTTGATTGGGATTGTTATATTCTGCTTAAAATTGGTACATAATCACAAATCAACATCTAGGGTTTCTAGATTTTTCACTTGCATATTTGCATCATTCATTTGTCTTGCATGTACCGAGACTCGGTGCATCATTCAAATTGCATTTTATTTCAATACACTTATTTGAATACGTGTTTCAAAGCATGTTATCAAATTGTTGCATTCATATGCCATCTTAGATAGCCGAGCCTAGTAGTTGCACTAGTGCATGTGTTGCATTAGGTATCTTGTATAGTTAGGATCATGCATATTTCTAACCAGCTTTCGTTTTGGTTCAGAGTACTCTGTAAGTTTTACGCTTTAGCATACTTGCATGAGTGTGAGTGATGCCATGTTTCTCATGTTTGCCATGAGGCTATTTGCTTAAATGCTAAACTGCATGAATGTCTGTGAATGAAGGCTTTGTTATTTGAATTGGAACAATTCAATGAATGAATGTTTTAAGCCTACTTTGCGAAGTGGCAAATCATGTTTTAAGCCTATCATGCTTGATAGCAAATCTGCGTTTAGCCCACTTAAGGGTGGCACTTTCAAACCATTTTCGAAAACAAACATGAGTTAATTTGTTCCAAGTCTTGCGACTTAGTCTATACTTGTGTGTATGTTATATAGTAAAGTTAGCTAATAATCAGAATAAGAACAGGGGTGCTCATTTCAGGACTTTCCCCTCTCGTACCCAAGTTCTCGAGCCGAGGCAACTTTGGTGATGGCGGACACGTGACCTTTGGCACGAGTCAGGGTTTCTTAAATTTTTCAAAAATAAAATATTTAGGTGGCGACTCTGTAATTTGGCAAAGCAATCCAGTTTTGGCATTATTTGATCTAAAATCAATTTTCCAAAAAGATTTGCCGGATTGAACTCTTTGGTGTTTATTAGTTTCACATTGCACTTTGTGAGATTAGATTCAGAACAGTGACGGGAGTCCGAACTGTAGGACCAATTCGAGCTCTTCGAAAGGGGACGCGAAGAAAGTCGAGTCTACACTTGCAAAAAAAAAAAAAAAAATGCCGTGGAATGTGCTAACTACGACATGCATTTAATGCATGCCGTAAACATGATGCCGTAAATAGTTAGTTTTGTTGTAATGCATCCAAGTACTTATCCAATTCCAACTTACTCCCACTACGAAATTACACGTCCAAAATTGAGTTAAATTGAGAGTTCACAATAGAGTGTAGGTCATTTTCATCTACCACTATATCTACTATTTCATTCACATTGGAGGCTTGCACATTTGTTGAATCAAGCGTGTCATAATGATCATACAATTGATTTGAACAATTTTTTTTTACCTTATCTAACATTTCTTTCACTTTCAACACATCTCCACCAAAAATTTGGGAAAAACAAATTTCCAAGTATGTCATTTTTTTTTGAGGATCAAGCACAACCGCAACATATAAAAAAAGATTGATTTTATTCTCATTCCCTCAATACTTGTCAAACTTCTCTTTCACTCTCTTTGTCATTGAAGAAAAATAGGATCATTTTCTTTGATTAATTGTCTAATCATGTTTTCAATTACAAAAATTTCAGCGTAGAATGTATTTGAAGTAACAAATAAAGACCTAGAAAATCTCTTTGTTGTATTGTAGAACATTTTAAGAAATTTCACAAATACTCTACAATTATCCCAATCCTTTGTTGTAGGCATCTCTCTCCTATCACCCCCTTCATTATCCGAGAAGTAATGTTTACAATTGTAGTCCTCTTTACCCATTCTTTGAAAAACACTCACAAATTTTTCTGCTGCTTCCAACATAAGATATGAGGAATTCCACCGTGTTGGCATATCTAGGCACAAGAGACTCTTACTCTCAATATTCAAAATTTTCACATATTTTTTAAAAGTGTCAAGTCAGTTTGAAGAAGACCTTACATACCTCACTGCATGTCTCGCATTCGCAATACAAGAATCAAGATCCTTCAATCCATCGCCCACAATGAGATTTAAAATATGCGCACAACAATGCATATGTAAAAACTCATAGCCCAAGATAGTTCCTTTTCACAGTTTTGTGCTTCTTTTCAAAAATCTAATGGTTAGATTATTGGAACTCGTATTATCAACAATTAAGGTAAAAATGCCATCAATCTTCCACTCATTTAAGCATGACTCAATTTTTTTACCAAGAGTTTCTCTTTTGTGGTCTTTAACTTGACAAAAATCTATGATCCTCTTTTGTAATTTCTGATCATCATCAATGAAATGTCCTGTTAGATACATACAACACAAATTTTGTATGGAAGTCCATGTGTCTGTAGTAAAACAAATTTTACTCCCCTTCATCATTTTCTTCAACATCTTCCTTTCATTGGCGTATATGTCTACAATGTTCCTAGTAATGCTATATCAAGATGGGATCTTGAACTTGAGTTGCATGACATTACAAAACCTTTGAAACCCAACCCCCTCCACAAATTTAAAGGGCAATTCATAAATTACTATCATTTCGGTAAGAGGCCTCCTACCAACTTCTATGGAAAATGATGTAGCCACAACATCAATAACCCCACCACCTACTCTAGGTTTAAATTGCAATGTTTGTTGCCCTTGAGTATCCCTATATGGATACGTTGTACAATGGTTGAAATGACTTAACAGATTACTTGTTTCATGAGTCTTAGAGCCTATCATATATTCTTTCTTACCTCTATCTTTCCTATCAATACCCTTAATCTTTTCAAAATGATCACAAACCTTTGATGGTTTTCTTCCACTAGTACTACTTGTGGCCCGGGGTGGTCTAGGAGGGGGAGCATTAGGTTGGGTAAAAGGGGTAATAGAAGATGATTCGGGTTCAACATTAAGACTTGCAAGAAATGTTTCTTCACTTGGAGGATTCATAACCAAAAGATTATCAAATAAATTGTCAAATACCAATAATAAATAAATATAAGAATTTTTTTAATAATTGTTAGAGTAACCAAGCCAATTAGTGCAATAAAACAAAAGGGTTGTATAAACAAACCAAAATCACCAGAGATTTCATAAACACTAATTATACTCATTACAAAATTCACACATTAAATTATTTGGAAATACATGTGGAAGAAGCTATTGAAGTCCATCCATAACACAAGGGAATCATGAATCTTAAAAAAACAAATAAGGGTGGAAGCCATCAAGTTTTCAGAATTGATAACTCACAAGCAGCAAATTATAGAAGTATAAGAGAGTGAGTCAGTTCCCTTTGGTTTAATATCATTTTTTTTTCCATTGTTGGAATCAAATAATATAGATAAAACCATACTCCAATCAAGTGAAATTGGCACAGAAATCACAAGAAAACAAGAATTTGTTATGAAGCAAATCATCCAATTTGGTTAAATAATGCAATAGATTTAGTGAGAAATTTAACCTTGCCAAGGTAAGGTCACTGGCAACGAACTTAATAATTTTGAAGAATGATTGATATAGTTTAAGAAATCATTAAGAAACAGTACACAAAACCTCCAACAATCAAAACACCCAACAATATCAAAATTATAATCAGTAAAAATATTACATATCAAGATCACATACAATAACAAGCAAAATGCCCAATGTGTAACATCAAAACGGAAGATTCGAGTACAGAAAGCATTGTTTCTTAGCAATCAAGACGATTAGGGGATCAAATTACCTGAGCAACAATGCAGATTGCAGCTTCAATGATGGCGGAAGCATTGAGATAACTCAATCGAGCCGGAGGGCGACCGATTCAAACAACTTTATCGGCAGATTTCACGTGGAGGCTATGAGTATCGGCGTTGCTGTAGATGGTGACAGTTCGAATCCCTAATCTTTTGAAGCTTTCTGATCAAACAATCTGAAGACCTAAGTATTGGAGAAAAAAAAAAAAAACACAGAACAGAGAACATAGATTAAGAAGAGAAGATTCATCTGCCAATCCGCTCAATTCGCATCCTTCAATCCAGCGGATGGTTGCGGATTAATTCTCTCCAATCCGCCTAATTTTAGACGGATGACGGATTGGAGGTTCCCAGGCCGCAACTGAACCATGAGCACCCCTACTTCACACATATGTATGTAGCATTCTAGGCTTCTCATATCAATGTGGTTTTTACATCTAATATTGATGTGGTTTTGATGTTGGTCTTTGGTTGGAGTTTTGGATAATGATGTTGGGGTGGTCATGGTGGTGTGAATATTCAACCATCTTGCTAACAATTAATTTGCCGATCAAAAAAAAAAAAAAAAAAAAAAAAAAAAACTTTTACCACAAGATAGGGATCCCATACCAATCAAATGATTCAATCCCCCACTGAAATCTCACGAAATCCTCCATGTTCCCAAATTTCCTTCCTCAACAGGAAACCCAAAATGAAATCAACATAGGCCAAGGCTATCAATGTAAAATCACACCCTATATAATATATAAAATCCACTTTACCAAAATGGATCACAATTCCTCCATATGGGATTTACTGGTAAATTTTCCTTCTAACAAACTCATAACAACTTCTTTAAGCACTAACTGATTCTAATGCAATACTTTGATACAAGTGGTGAAGTCAGGACTACAGTCCAGGCTGCAGCCTGAGTTGTCTAATCCTAAGCTGCATGCTGAGCTTTGTGTTGAGTATGATAAATTGCATCTTGAGCTGTGGCCTTGTAACTTGGGCTGTGGTTTGAGCCATGGCCTAAGCCATGGTCTGAATGATCTGAAGAAGCCAATGACTTATTATGCTCAACACATATCCACACTTTGTTGACAATGTGAATGTGACGTTTGTTGTGTTGCTCATGTGAAGTTTCAATTGTCTGAATGTGCCATTAATGTCTATGTGCAGTTTGTTGGCGTGAAATTTCCATTAAAACATGTATTATTACCGTCTATGATTATGAGATGGAAAAATGCTTGAGATTCCCATTTTTTGAAGACCCTCATAACCCCTTTTAAATCTCCACAATTGAGGTATGTATGAAATCTACTTATGTATGTGTGGGGCCCACACCATTAATGGTGGAAATCCAAAAGAGATTGTGGGGGTCTTTGAAAAATGGGGGTCTCAATCATTGATGAGGTCAAAATGTAAATTAAGATATGTAGTGTGCGTTTTAAAATAATGTGGTTGAGTGGCGATGTTAATTGGGTACTGTCCAATAGTTCAAGAGCCATTTACGAAATGTAGCATTGTTAATTGTCACATTAGTATTTATTTTTGTTTACCAGTCACCCCGCCACGAAAATCCGCATTGGCATAACTATTTCACCCCTACATGTATATATTCACATCCAACCCCAAAACGGAATCCCCACTCAAATCAATCTCATGATTTCCTCGACGGAATCACAAAAAATATTACTTTGTGTTCCCAAACTTTCTTTCTAAACAAAAAAATCAATTTAAAACTGTTTGGAACAAGGTCATAAACGTAAAAACACTCTCAAGAGAATATATTAAATCTATCTTACCAAAATCAATAGGACTAATTGGTTAATAAGAAATCTCATGAGACTAAATGGATCATAATTTCTCCTGATGGGATTTATAGGTAAATTTTCCTTTGGCCAATGAGAATGGAAAATTATTTGGCGGAATTGGGAAAGTTTGCTACTGTTTACTATTCTAACTTGACTTTTATTGGTTAATGCAATGGGATTCAGTATTTTTTTATTTGATTTATAAGAGAAAACATAATAAATATCATGTGTTGAACAGTGCAAAGTAATTATTTGTGAAAGACTACCAAATAATCACTTATATTGAAGTGAAGATTTTGCCCATGTCAAATGTTGGTATTAGTCAAAACACAATGTTACAAATTAGAAAAATATATTAATGAATCACAATAATTTTGAGTGAGACCTACATTTAACTAATTTTAAATTTATAGAATACAACTTATTTTGGGTATAATTTGAAATAAGTTTTCATAGTTCATAACATAGCTCTAGTGGCAAAACCAAGTAATAATTGGTATGGTAGGAGTACCATGTGACATTGGTGCATGATGGTCCAGATTGATAGTGTAGCAGGAAATCTTACAAGTAGATACAATGACTCACTTTTATTAAGTAGTTGAGATAAGAGATGGCTAATTTAATGTGAGTTATTTTTCATTTGTCAAGAGCACCACATAGACAATGTTGCATATATTTTCGAACTATCTAATAATTCTCCCTATGTCATACCATAATTACAACATAGATTCACTAAGACCTTGTTTGCAATAGGATTTTTTACCATCGAAAATAGAGAATGAAATTTTCTATTTGGCATAGCCTAAGAAAATCAAAAATATTTTCTCACCATTTTTAGTTCATATTTGTCTGGCAAGAATTCAATTTTATAGTTTTTTTAACTTTTCGTACTTTTATGATTTTATTTTTTATATGATTGATATTCTTTTATAATCGTAGAAGGTAAAATGATAAAGTCAAAGTACATCATGATTCATGAGGATGTCGAGCTTTTATATCTAAAAAAAGTGTATGAAATGTAAAGAAAGCTATCCAACTAAAAAAATCAATCGCAAATAAAGCTTAAATAGGTGGCATTAGGGTAAGACATAAATGTTTGTAAAGAAATATTGGGAGTTCAATTATTGCACATGCTAATCTAATAATTAATACTAACTTTTGTTGATAAAAAAATAAAATAAAAGATGGAGGTATGATGAATCTATTAGTGTGCTTTTGAGAGTTTTGTTAGTATATCATGTATATTGAGATATTACTTAACTTGATTTTATTGTCATTTTAAAAACTAAAGTGATATTTGTTGTGTCTAGACCCAAAAACAAACACAAAACAAGTAACCAAACAAGAAATACACAAGTTTTACGTGATTCGACAAATCGCCTAGTGAATTTTCACTAACTTGAGGAAGAAAATTACAAAAAAAAAAACAAGATTACAAATGGAGGAGGCAATACTCTCAAACTCAACTCACACTCAGTCACATTTGAATACTCACTTACTTGCTCTTCACTTGCTTGCCTTTTCCATTCTACCAACACTCCTTTTTATACACCAATTATTGAAGACAAAAGGATACTGTTCCATGGCATCAACCTGCTAACTTGTTTGCAAGTTGCATTTGCAGAACAACAGTGCAATGTATCCTGCAAGATTTTAGAAATGCAACTTGTCTATTTGCAAGCCTTTTAAAATCTGAGTCAACCCACTGAGTTGACTCAATGAGCCACTCAATGAAACAGCTCAATATTGTGGCCCTCAAAAAGAGTCACACCCACTTCACTCATGCCAGAGGCTTTTGTTCTTTAAAGTGGATATAGAGAAATGTTATGTATTATCAAATTTTGTCACCATTTTATATTATTATCTACATTTTATATCACTGTTTATATAGGTACTTATTATTAATTTTCTTATTTAAAAATAATTACTAAAAAATATATAATGCAAATAATAACTCGTCAAATATTCGGAGTGAAAAAATAAATATATATATATCATTTACCTTTGAAAAAAATTAATTGAAACAACATTTAAATGGTAGAAGATTCTACACGAAGTTATTTATGTTTCTCCTGCAAAAATGAAAGGAAAAAAATAAAAAAAGAAGGAAAGAAAGGTATACAAGTAAGGTAGTTTTGATTTACTGGAATGGAGTGGAGTGGAATGATTATTTTATCAAAATATTAATTTTCATGTTTGGTTAACTAAACAAATTACAAATATAATCATTATTCACTATTGTAAGAGAACGATAATTTTATAAAAGAGTTGAAGGAATGATCATTCAATTCTATTTTATTTTATCTCAGTCAACAAAATAGAGCAAAATAACCTTGGAGCAATCAACAACATTGACCTAGGATTTGACTAATGAGATCATTATCTTGGATCACTCATCAACCATCAAAAAAATGAATTCTGTAAATTCCGTAGCAAAACTAACAACTCTTTACATTGTATTTTCTTCCCCTATCTTTTCAATACATATGTTCCATTAGAAATTTGAGACTGCAAAAACTACAAGCTTTACTCACACTACATCAGTTGCAACACTTGAATCCATACCAGGGTTCAATTTGAATTCACCATTACTTAACCTAAAAATTTCTAATCAAACCAAATTAAAATGAAATGATTCAAAAATTTAACAAATTAAAATACAATTGCCTCGGCAGAATTTGCATGCCGACACACCTGTCTCACTTGACCTACTGCTGATGGTGGGCATAGAATTTACCCCTTTCTTCTATCCTATTGAATATATTCTCTAACTTCAACTCAAGGAATGTGTAGTTATCCTCAGCTTGGAATTGCCTTGCTTAATAGCACTAGAATACCCTAAAAATGGACCATTTTGCTGATGTTTATTGTCTTTTTTGCATACATGCCACGATGTCTATGTATAAGCCATCTTTTTTGTCAATCATTAGAAAAGGTGAGATTGATCTCAAAATTAATGCTTGGCATTAGTTTTGGTTTATAACCCAACTACTACCCGGCACCGTCTTTACTCCCCTCTCCTTCATTTCTCTTTTCATTCTCTGAGCTTCTTCATGTCTCCCTGCACTAGCATAGATTCTAGCCAACAGCTCATAATTGGCAGCATTTTCAGGCTCTATTTCGAACAAAGCTCTCCCTGCAATCTCTGCAAGGTCCACCTCTCCATAAGTTCGACATGCTCCAAGAAGGGCACCCCAAGCTTTTGCAGTCACCTTCACAGGCATCTCTTGTATGACCTCATATGCCTCGTATAATCTCCCTGCTCTGCTCAAAACATCCACGAGACATGAATAGTGATCGCTAGTCACTTCCAGACCATAAACATTTTGCATTCGAGAAAGGTATGTCTGGGCTTCGTTAACTAATCCCGTGTGGCTACAAGCTTTCAACACCCCAAGAAAAGTGATCCCATCGGGCTTTACTTTTGCCATCTCCATTTGCGCAAAGATTTCCAATGCAATTATTGCCTCCCCATGAAGAGCATATGCTGATATCAAGCTGCTCCACGCAACAACATCCCTTTCCTTCATATTTTGAAATACATAACGCGCATTATCTAGACACCCACAACGCCCATAGGCTTCAACCAAGCCACTCCTCAAATGAGGGTGAGGGTCAATGTCGTTCCTAATCGAGTACCCATGAATCTCTTTAATCAAATTCAACGCCGCTATACCTGCACAAGCAGGTAACAAAGGAAGAAGAGAAATCAAATTCGGTTTCAAACCCGAACATTGCATTTTTCTATAAAACGCAATAGCCTTAAACGACCCATCATCTAGTCTCGACAAACCGGCTATAATTGAATTAAAAGTGGATGAATTTGGCATAACATCCATGATATCAAACAAGTCCAAAGCCTTGGCAACATTATTAGAATGGGTATAGATTGAAATCATGGCATTCCACACAACCACGTTCCTGTTAGGAATTTCGTCGAACACTAGGCGTGCTGAGAAAATCGAGCCGCATTTTCCATACATATCGACGAGAGCAGAAGCGACGAATGGGTTTGAGAGTAGAGAGGCTTTGAGTGCGTGGGTGTGAATGGAAGTGCCGAGAAGTGGGCGGTGGAGAGCAGAGCAGGACTTGAGGGCGAGAGGGAAGACAAAGGGGTCGAGAGTGAGTGCGAGAGAGGTGTGAATGTGGTGGAAGAGAGCGAGGGCTTGGTCGTGGCGGCCTTGGTTGACGTGAGAGGCCAATTGCTTGGTGTAAGAAAGCAAGCGTAGGTAGTTTGAAGAGTAGGAACCCATTTGGTTTTTTGGCCGTTGAGGCTTTGTGTGTGTCTTTGGGTAAAAGTTCATATATAAATAACTTATTTCCTTGTTAAGCCTCTCCTTCTAATAATTTAAATCGTTTATTTTGTAAGATTTTTAATACATTTTATTTATTTAGAATGATTCAATAATCGTAATAGTTTTATTTTGTTACATTTGTCTTTAAAAAAATAAATGATCAATTTTAAAAATATATTTATTGTTCATTTTAAAAAAAAAATTGTATCTCCAAAAATGGTGTATTTTTGTCCATGTGTAAAAGAAAATAATGTACGAGCTTCTTGAAAAGGTGGTTTGAAATGAATGGAAATATGGGTTGGGTATGGGTTGGGTTTGAAGTGATGTGGTAGAGAGGTGATGCGACTTAAATAAGATGATATAACTTAAATAAAATAGTGACTTTTTGACTTTTTAAACTTTTTTTAGAGCATGTCAAACAACCCATAAATTTAGAAATTCAACCGTCTTCGTATAAATGGAAATGGTCAAAACTAGTTATTACTTTCTTGTTAACAAGATTCATTATTTATGTGTGATGCATTATGTATATGTTGGATGTTTTATCTTAAAAAAAAAAAGCCTTTTCTTTGACACCCATATCTCATTTTATTCAAAATTTTGATCCTCTGTAAGATGATATATCTCCTAGATCTTGAATTTGCAATGAGAAACAAAAATAAAAGATAGCATATTTTTTTTCTCCACATCCAAACACATGCTTATGAGAATAGATATCACAAGCATGATATATTCTGAGGTTCAAAGAGCCATTTTCATACATGGTTTCAAAAGATTGGTGAAAAGAAAAGGAAAAATTAGACATAAAACTTATTCTCATAAATCTAATAAGGCTATGTTTGGTAATTGACTAAAATAATCTAAAACACAAAAGTCATACATATTCTCTCTCCATTATGCTCATTTTTTTTTTGGTTGAAAAAAATCAAAAAATTACTAAAAAATCAATTCGCAAAGAAATCCTAATTCTCAAAAAGCAACATGAAAATTCCAGTAACAGCTCCAACATGAAAAACATATCTTTTCCCTTTGCTTTTTCTCCTCTTCTATCTTTTATTTTTAACTTTGGTTGCATCCTTCAACATTCTCAAAATTGCAGCAATATGTGATGGAGATCTCCAGATCCTCTTCTCCACAATCAATCAAACCTTTTGTCAATTTAAAGCTGTAGATGCAATAGGGTCAGAATAAATAAGCTATCATAATGCTTTATTGGTCAACAACTATCTTACACAAAGAGTAATGTTATGTCCAAAATACAAACATATATCAAAGAAACTGCAATAATAATAATAATAATTATAATAAATAAATAAATAAAATGTGTAATATAAATTCATTCGGTATATGATTATAACCACTCAAAATGAATTACACATTGATTTTTTTGTAAACTTTTTCTTCCTTTCTTTTTCTTTCTTTTTTTTGGTACATGTAATATTCCTAGACTAAGGCCTCGTTTGGGAACAAGCTAATTTAGTAATTTTTTGGCTATTTGACTAAACTATAAGTTAAAAAAAACTAGTATGTTTGGGATGACTTTTTTGCTTTTTACAAAAAGATGTGCAAAAAGTAGAGAGAAAAGAGAATCTTTGACTTTTTGGTATAGGTTGTTGGCTTTTTGGCTAATTTAATAACTTTTTGGCTTTTTAGCTAAAATGAAAGGTTCCCAAACGAGGCATAAGTATACAAAAATTGTAATGAGAAAATAAACACGAGGTTGAAAAAACTAACCATGTAAGTATACAAAAACTCTACTATTTATATATGATCTGTATGAAATTTCTTAGTTCTATGAACCAAACAAAAAGAACCAAAAATAGTCTAGAATTTGAAAACAAAGATCCAGATTCATTGATTATATGATACTACACATACAACTTTAATTTGACACTATAGATTTACCATTTTGGACATTTTCCAGGTTTTGTTTTTATGGTCCATAGACTTTTCGGTTATACATAAATAGTGGAGTTCACTGTCATATGAATAATTTTTATCATTAATTGATAATAATACAATCTGTTAATAATAATGTGACACCAAACTCATAGTGACTACCATTAAGGTTATATTTAGATCATGAATTTAGGTAAAAAATTTAAAAGGAAAAAGAAAAAAATAAGTGAAATATAGGTAAAAAATAATTATATTTCGTTCACATTTTACTTACCTTTTCATTTTCTGTTTCCAAATTACTACCTAAATTTATGATCCAAATAGAACGTAAAGCAAAATATGAATGAATGTATGTTTGATAAATTGCAATTAAAAAAAAAAAAAAAAAACAATGTTAGAAATTTCAAATAAATTATTAAATATTCTACACTTTGAGATCATTAAATTTTTGATAAAGAAAATGAAGTTTGTCATGTAAGCAAGAGGATATATTTCCTTACCTTAATGAACTTATTGGTTGAAGCAGACTTTATGGTTAGGGTCTCTAAACCAGGAAAAATCCAAACCAAGCCATCCACAATTGTTGAACAAGTGGTTGATAATGCACTTATTATCTCTAACTTCAAATGCTTCAGAGCAGGTAGTGGAGGGAGCAAGTTTTCACTCAATTCTCCAGGAAAAATTATGGCCTTCAAAAAATCACATAACAAGAAAATCAAAGCTAATAAAAAAAAACATATACAATATGACCCCAAAATAAAAAATAAAAAAAAAAAAAAAAAAAATATTCTTACAGATTTTACATATGATATTTTTGAAACAATTCGTCACCTCGAATGGTCTTTTGGTTTCAAACGAGAAGACCCAAAAAAAAAAAAAAGAAGAGAGTATTTTTATAGAGATGTTAAACAGAACAATGTAACATTTTTTAAATAAAAAAAATTCACAAGTAGAATTTTTGAACAAAGAAGCCATCCAGATTGACGTTACTGTGCTTGCTTTAGAACTTGAACCACAATTTGTGATGGCTTATTTTAAAGTTTGAGCCACAAAAATATTTTACATGATTTTAAAGAGGGGTATTGTTATAGTTTTTTAAAGGACAAATAAGATAAAAACTTCATATATAAGGGAAATGGTGTAAATATGAAAAACTCAGGGAGTATGTGACCTCCTGGCCTCAATGTGGCTCTGTCTATGTGTACCATGCATAGAATGCACATATGTGACATAAAATGTTTGTAAATACAAATATTTTAAATCACATTTATGTCTCATTTTATAATTTTTTTTTAGACATACCTGATCTGAACGACAAATCAGAGTTAAAAGCTTTGAATACATCAGCTGTTTGATAAAACGCCTCAATCCAATATACCAATCCGCATCAAGCTCCATGGGGTCTAAATTAATTTTAGCATCCACTGATCTCAAACGATTCACCCACTTAAAGTACATCAAATCACCAGAATACTCAAAAGACACTAGATTTGGAGTGTCAAACTCTGCTTCCACCATTCTTCTACATCTAAGCATCACAAACCTCTTCAGGAGCTCACAACAAACTCTAATTCTTTCCAATTTGTTGCAGCCATCTATGACCAAACTCACAAGCATTGGACACCAACTAATCAGATGTTCCAACTCTACATCAGTTATGGTCACATTCTTCAGTGTCATATCTTTGACTGTTGCAAAAGCCGCAAAATCAACCTCCGCATCAAAATCTCCACTCAATTCAACAGAACTAAGATTCATTGATGCAATTGCTACTTTGTATAGTCCACTGAAATTCAGTTTCAAGGACTTGAGGTTTGGAATTGAAACCTCAATGTGTTGCAAGTTTTTACAGAACTCAACACACAAGTACTCAATCAATGGGCAGCCTTGAATTAGTTTCTTGAAAACATTGTCTCTGATCTTGGATTCACTCAGAGTCAGTTTTTTTAAACAAGGTAGGTTTATAGAACAACTGGGTTGGATGTTACAGTACTCCAAATACAACACAGTGATTGATTGAGCAACAAAAACATCATCTACTAACCTGTTGTAAGTTTTGAAACAAGCCCAATCAATTCTTTTTATCCGAAGATCCAACTCTTTGGCATTGGATTCCAAAGCAAATTGCACCCACTTGGCAATGATGGAATCAGAATAGCAATGAGAAGAGACCATACGAAGGCCAAACTTGTCAGTATTATAGTACCCATTGACACACTTCTTTTGCTTCGTCAAAGATCTTTGTAGAAACCTTGTAAACTTTTCTCTTCTTTCCCAATCATCATCAACAAATTGGAAGTAATTTGCGCGAAAGCAGTACTCATCAAAGTAGAGAATAGGGCACGAAGGCCACACGGTCTGCCACCACCGCCTCGACAGTGATTTGGTACTGATTGTGTCGGCTAAAGGAAGGCAGAGAAGGATTTGGTGAATGATGGGTTCGGGCAAATCTGATAATCTGTCAATATCATCTCTCTCTGATGTTCTTGGTTCTTGGTTTTTTCTTTTCTTTGTTGATTCATTGTTTCGGCTTTTGAAGCTAGATCTCTTTTGTTTATGGCCTTTTTTTCTGTGAAACATGGTTTTGGCTTAGGAAGGGACGTGGTGGGATGGAGGTGAAGGAGTTCTATTATACTGGTGCATCTCTCTTAACACTAATCAGAATTTCTTTCTTAATCACTCCTTATCTTCTAGAATTTCTTTCTTGCTGGGCAAGTACATATCTATAACAATTAGTAATTAATAACAAATACAATTACTATTGCCTGTATTACAGGAACAGTTATCAAATAAAATAGGAGTCGTGTTATTATTGGCCCATTAAATTAAACTAATTTTATTTTATTTTTATCTGAATCAAATGTAATATTAATTAGAGTATTGACTTTTTAAACTTAAAGATTGTAACCTTTTTGTAACTTATTAAAAGGGTAAATTATTAATAGGCCCAAATAATTAGATTTAATTTTTATAATATTGAAAATATATAAAAATAAGTCATAGTAAATTTTAATTAAAAATAATTTTTTATGATAATTTTTTTTGCATGTCGCTAAAAATTGACAATTAGTGATGTTTTTCTGTGACAAATTTTTTTTGTGACGATTTTTTTAAACTGTCACTAAGACTTATAATTAGTGACATTTTTTGTGATCAAATTTTCAAACTGTAACTGAAAATTAACAATTAGTGACTTTTTAAATAGTGTTTGATGAAAAATATCATTAAGTATTATAGGACTTATTGAACAATAAATTCATATATTAGGACTTACACGTAAGTCTTCCTTATTAAAAATGTAAATATATGTGGGATTATGTAATTCTTGTCGGAATATTTTAGAAATTTAAATTTTGAGACATTTTTTTTTTTATCAACACCGAGTGTTCACATATTATAATAGAATAGAATAGAATAGATAGATAGATAGATAGAATAAATAGATGTAAACTTTTATTTTTATTTTTAAAATTTAAATCTATATAAAATCTTGTCCATTTTTATCAACTGCATAACTAAAATTTTTACAATTCTCTTTCCATCATCTTTCAAGAGTGATAATTTTGTTATTTGTGCAAAAAAAAAATTTAATAATGAGGAAAAATGGGTAAAAATCAACCCTAAAATGTTCAACTAGTTCAACTGACTAGAGACTCACTGTATAACTTTAATTTCACTGGTCCGTTTCCAATAAAACTGATATTTTTAAAATCCTCTTTTCAAAATCTTTCAAACAATATTTATATTAAATATGAAATTCTCAAGAAAAAATTGTAAGTTTAAAACTTGACATAATAGTAGGCATCTACCATAGTTCTTGTAGGAAAAATAGTACAGTGAAAATAAATGAATTCGGACATACCTTTAACGTTCAAACCGAATCCAATGATCAAGTGGGTGAATCACGTGCTTTTATGATGAACTCGAACAATTCCCAGTAATGGGGTAGAACTACTAGAGAACTACCCACACTATTTACAATACAAAAGCTTTGTTCTGTGTTTCCATGAAGAAAGAAAAAGAGAGAGAGAGACTAGAAGAGAAACTAGCATATTATCCATACGGTTTAAAAAACAACCTCACTCATATAATACAGATATTACAATGGAAGTGATATAACCACCCACGACTCTTTCTTCTTAGGAAATGAGATAATGAGTTATACATTCTTATCCCTAAGATAAGTAGATTCAAAATGAATCATTTCTAACTCGGTCTCTCAATATGTCATGGGTCATGCCACCATAAGTAATCCAATCGAGTATAGGTTCTAAACCCTACCCAATTTTCAACAGTTCTAAATACTAATCGATACGTAACGGATTTTGGAGGTTCCAAGTCGGATATACCTCGGTATTGCGATGTGAATTGATTTCATAACCGTGTCTGCCAGTTCCCATTGAATATTGATGACAAATCGTTACAAGCCGTGATATCCCATTACACCTCGTTATACTCTGTTAATGATTTTTAAAATTTCACGACTGTGACACCTGATTCTCGATATTTCCAATGCCGATACTCTACAATCGATACCATTACATGTTTCAATATCGTGATTTGGAATCATGGCATCTACCTATTTCAAAAACTGTTTTAATCAGGTATCATACATATATTAGGACTTCTAGAATTAATTTTATAATTTTTTTTATTATAGTTGAGTTCAGACCCCCATTTTTCTTTTTCTTTTTAAACATGATTTCCTTGTTCGATTTTTATCTCCTAAACCTTTTGGAGTTTTTCTATGAAATTTTATCAATGAAGGAAAATATGCGGGTAATCATATTACCTGATGTGGAAATAGTTTGGATCAGATGCTTGGATTACGAGCCTTGTTTGGAGAACCCTTCGTCGTCAATTGAGAAGCTACCAGAGTTTCTCAATGTTGTATCCACACTCCAAATCCCTAGGTTCTCTAATGGTGACCTAAGAGGGAAGAATAGAGAGAGAAATTCTGCAGAGATTTTTCGGATAAACTCCCACAACAATAATACGTCACTTTTCTTTATATTAGATATATGATATATATCTCTGCAGATAGAAGTGGAGTTGTAGACTCCTACAACAACTCAAGCACTTCATTAGATAATTCCTTAATTATTTTATTTATTAAATAGTGTAAATTATCTACAACCTATGTGGACACTCCATAATTATGGGTCAAGTCAAATGTGACCCAATTTCCAACATCTCCCACTCGTCCACATCATTGGTTACATTCACGACTATAATTTCTCAATCTCTTATTCAGTCCACTCCTTATATGAAAAAATGGAGCGTGCTACCTAACGAGAAGGTACAAAGGTAGGAGTGTTATATTAATCCACCATAAACTAACTGTAATGACCCCGACCTCCGATTAATGCTAATTCATGATTAATTATGCTTAATAGTAATTTAGAAGGAATCTGGAATTAATTTGCACGTGTATTGCATTATCTTTGTGATTCTATCTGTTTATCATAAAATGATCTGTTCATGTTTTGACTTTGAATTGCGAATTGAAAGCCTTATCGGCGCCCGAGTCCGAAATTGATTAGTGTTTTATACTAGTAAGAATATATGTGATTTTATGGTAGGTTTAATTAAAATTTGATTTGGTACGATTAAACTAGATTAAATAATGTTGAATTATATTAGTTGCTTTAATTACCAACTTGCCATTGAGTGGCCATTTCCATACACTTGTTAGGGACTCAATTAGCACATTCCATAAATCATTTCCTCAGCCATTTTTTTTTAGACCAAAAACGTAGGAAAGAGTGAGGGAGGAGAAAAAACTTAGCTTCAACAAGAATTACTTGGAGAACTTAGGAGAATTGAAGAGGCTTTGCAAGTTTGAGCTCTTAGACCTAGAATTCAAGGTTTAAGGTAGGAGATTTTCCTTTCAATTGTAAATTCAAGATTAATTCTTGCATGGTTAATGAGACATTAGTGATCTAAGTCATGAGTTGGTTGAAAATGTTGAATTGAAGTCTATATCATGCATGCATGTTCATATCTTAGCATTTTGAAGTGTTTTCATGGAAGTTCTTGCATGCAAGCCCATATTCTAGCTTTAGTCCTTGAATTCATCATGATTTTGAGCTCAATCTTACATTTGGTCATGTTTTAGAGCATTGGATTTAAAATGAATATTTGCATGTTAAGCTCTTGTTTTGTTCTTGAAGTTTTATTTGAAATTGTGTTCAATTGACTCACCATTGGGCTTTAATTTTACAAATTGATCTTTGAAACATCTTATACTTGAGTTTACAAGTGTTTTCCAGAAAATGGGCCCAAGAGGTCGAGTTTTGAGGTGTTGAATGCTTGGTTTGAGCTTGGGAGGCAAATCTGGAAATTCCAGAATTTGGCTTCCTCGCTCGAGCGAAGGATTCCATACCCGAGCGACCATCGTTTGTTCAGAGCTACGCTCGAGCGAAGGAATGGTGGATCGAGCGTAAATTGCAAGCTCTCAGGTTTTTGGTGCACGCAGACACACGCTTGAGCGACGAGACCTACGCTCGAGCGAAGAGCTGTGTCTCACGCTTGAGCGAGCATCGAGCGTAAAATTTCAACAACCAGTACTTTTGCATTTTTACAGACCGCTTGAGCGAAGGAGTCTATGCTCGAGCGACCCCTCTGTTTTGACAGGCTCGCTCGAGCGAAGAAAGCCACGCTCGAGCGAGACCCCTGTTTTCAGCAAGTTTTGAAAAGTGTTTTCCAAGGCATCTTTGCATCCTCATTCCATCCTAGGCATTCCTAGGCCATGTTTAAGACCCCATAATGAGGATAAGGGTTAGAAACACACTAAGAGCCAACAAAATAAGTTTTGTACAATTAGAGCGTGTGTTTTAAGTGTGCATCTGTTATGTATTGTGTAGGTCACGTGCCATGTACCATTTGACCAAGTTTACTCCGTCTGTCCGTCTTAAGGCCCATTGTGAGTAATAACTCTGTAAAGTTATGTTTAATTTAAGTATTTTCTGACTGGTATGATATGATCTGTTTTCTGAAAAGCTATCTTACGAATTATGAATGAATGTCCAATTTTCTGAAAAGTATTTGTGGCACCCTTAGTTCACGTGGCCCTCGCCCTGGGGTAACAATACCGCGGCCAATCTGCATGTGGCCCTTGCCCGGGGGTAACAATACTGCGGCCAATCTACACGTGGCCCTTGCCTGGGGGTAACAATACCATGGCTACTTGCGCGCAAGATATGGACCTTATGGTCATTGGTACCAACTATATATGTGGGTCTCTGGACCAATCTGATCTGACAGCTAATGGGTGTACCACGTATGATCTTATGCAAAATCTGAATATGAACATGAGTGTGTGTCTGGACCTATTTCTGTTTTGAAATCTGAATATGTTCTGATTTAAATACTGGATTCTAACTTGTGATGGATGTCATTCATATAACCCTTTTACTCTGTTATTATTCACTGGGCTTTCGCTCACAGTTTATATTATGTATGTAGGTGAGCCGGCACATGACCAGGGCCAGAGTTGACGGCCTTCTATACTGTTTTTGTCAGCCAACCGTTGTGCCTCCCAAGGAGGTTTCGATCGAAGTTTAATGCCATGGTTGTTTTTGTACTTCATGCTAGTCTTTGTGTTTGCACTGTATAGTCAGGTCTTGGGAAGTTCACTTCTGTAAATGCCTTGTAAATATTGTGTATCTGGACTGGCATGTTTATGTATATATCAATAAGTTTAAAATGCTTCTGTCTCATGCACGTTATCACAGCTCATTGGACCTTATCTATTTTATATTATTGCTTTTGCAGCCCCTTATTATTTGCTAATCTATTCAGAGGCCTTTGGTAATCCACGAATTACTGGCCAGTTATGGTACTAAACCTACAGGGGCGGGTTTGGGTCGTGACACTAACATAGTACAGCACTCGAAATATCTCGTCTACACCCCAGATTTATTAGATCACACCAGATCAAACATTTTAAAACCCCCCGCGAGTCATAGCTTATAAACATGTTTGACCTCAACACTGTATCTGTACTCATGATTATGTCATGATCTCAAATCTGACACAATCGCCCGGGCAATGAGCTACAATACAAGGGTATGATTTCTAACAATCTTCCCTAACCACTCGTGTCAATTCATTCAAACTTGATTGCTTTCCTAGACATGGTCCTCTGGATTGTATTCATCGTAACCCTTAGATGACATGCTAAAGTAACGACATCAAATCATCACTTCAAGACATAGTTCTAGGTTCAAAGGCATAGAGTAGGCCTATTATTAGCCTAACAAGGCTCACACAGTGCTAGAGCATGGATCCATCTAGCCACTCCCTTAAGTGGTCGACGATAGCATATACAGTATGATATGTATGCTATGACGGAGCTCCTACTAGATTGGATCTGTTACTCTCTAATGTGATACGAATCTTAGTCTAGTCGCTATACAAGCGCCTAACCTAAGTTTCTTAGCATATTCGCTCATCAAACACCTATCTAAGATCTCACATTCAGCTATATTCAGGCTTCATGAAGTTGTGGATAATTTCATGTTCGACTTTTTAAAGTCTCATCTTAGCCAATGCTAAGGTGACATCTAATAATAAATTAGTTTTGTTCACTTCTCAAGTTACAAAAACATTTACCTCGCTTGCTCTCTAAGCGTCAAGATAATTAATGTCTCATCCCGCTCGCTCTACAAGCACCACGGTGATCGCTAGTGTGAGAAGGCCGATCTAAGCCTGGTGACATCATATACAATGTGTGATAATAGTATCAATTATGCCATAAAACACTATAAGAAATTGCACTTTTGGCGACTAAATTTTTAGTCGCCAAAAGTCAGAATTTAGTCGCTGAAAAGTTTTTCCGACTAAATAATTTGGTCGCTGACTTGGTCGCAGGAAGACTGTCAGGAACAATATTGGCAACTAAAACATATTTAGTCGCCGAAAGTCCTAAATTAGCGACTAAACAATTAGTCACCAAAAGGAAAGGTATTGGCAACTAATTTTTTTTTAGTCCCCGAAAGTCGGTAATTGGCAACTAAAAATTTAGTCACCCAAAGTTTTCAATAAATGTGTTTTTTGCTTTAGCGACTAAAATATTTATTCGCTAAAAACGTGGCACTCCTTTTTGGCTACAAATTTTTTAGTCGCTAAAATCATGGTGCTCCTTTTTGGCTACTAATTTTTTAGTTGCCAAAAACTTTCATTTTTTTTGGCTACTAACTATTTAGTCGTCAATAAGTTCCCTTTTTATTTTTTGGCTACGAAATGTTTAGTCGCCAAAAGCTTTATTTATTAATTTTTTTTAAATGCATAAATTGAATATTTTTCATTAATTTCTGAATTATATGAATTTCATTATCAATGCAACCTGTAACCTGTACATATACAAAATAATACATCTATCAATTATCATCTAAATCTATTATCAATAATACCCATTTTATTATCAACTATCGAAAAACTTTTAACTTGTAACATCATATTCCAAATATTATACAAATCCACACCAACGAAGTATAATCTATCTAAATTAAATATTACATAAAAAAACACTGGATTTCCAAAATAGAGGGTTGTAGAATAATAAATGTTTTCCATATACAGAACAAATGCTCTTCGTACACAAAAATAAATATCCACAATAGCCCACGTAAAAGCAATCTGTAAAACATAAAAAAAATAAAAATAAATAACCATTAGCACTTATTCAATAAAATTGACATTTCAAATTATAACAATTATAAAAAGAAAATTGAATTGGTTTATATTTTATGGGTTAACATGGTATACTGACAGAGGAGATAACATAATGAGTTCTATATCTTTGATTAGTTCTTGGCCTATCAAGAGAAGAAATGATAGTCTCTGGCTTGGAGCATGATATTCCTTAGCCCTCCAATAGGCGATACAATCATCAACAGAATTCTAAGTGTAATGCAAACCTGAAAGTTCATTGAATTGATCCAATCTTAGATATGAACTTTTTTAACAGATCTAGTCTAATTGAAAGAAGAAGAAATAACAGAGAAATTTTGCAGGATGAGTATATATTTACCCAGTTAGCAAACCAAGAGAAGCTGAATTTTTTCGATTGTAAATGGAAAGCCACATGACATAAGGTAGCTGTGGAAGAAGTACAATGAGAAATTAAACCAACAATTATGCATATAATATGAATAATTACTCGACTTAAACTGAAATCAGCAGTAAATTTAAAGAATGACTTACAAAGTATGTTGTAGGGGCGAATGCAAATCCCCTAAAAAATTAGAGAAGGCCACCAAAGAAAGGGAATGAAATGGCAATGATCATTGTCAATGCTGAAACATAGAAGATGATGTATCAACTATATACAATATCAAAGCAATTCTCTCACCACCATCAACATCAGAACCTCACTCTATTGAAAGCGATTGATAATTTACTAACCCACATATATATTGTGTGAAATAAAGTCAAGCATTGTGTTGGGCTTGAATTTTAGCTTCTTGACCAACATTGTTTCTATCATGACCAACATTGCTTCTTGACCAATAATAATATGATAGAAGGCACGGAATTACAAAAGTAGAAAAAGCATATAACTGCATAGCAGGCCATTGACCACTATAATCATAGTAGAAGCTAGTTGTCCTCTATAATGTAGTAATGCCTTTCTTTCTAATTTTTAAGTCCTTTGGGAACCTTCAGATTGAAGAACCAACTGGATATTTTTCCAAATTAAACAAGATAGATTAACGAATTATTCGATTTTGGCACTTTAATTTAAGCTAACATATGAATAGGCGGTCCTTACCTATCCTATCCAATTATTACTATTAGTGGGTGTTTGGAAAGTTGCTATTTTAGTAGGCTATTTTAGTTTTTGGCTATTTTAGGAGGCTAAAATTTTTGTGTTTGGGAAGATAGTTGGATTTTTTTGTAGTTGGATGTGATGTTTGTGAGAGAAAAAGTGAAATGATTATGGGTTTAATGTGATATTTTGTCTTATTGGCTATTTTAGCCTATTTTGTCTTTTAGTGCTATTTTAGTCAAAAAAGCCAAAAAAGTTTCTTCCCAAACACCTCCTTAGACCAGTCTACTAGTTTTTATATATTTTAAAAGCATAAAGACAACCTTCTGAGCCTTTACACCACCTTATAACTAAAATATAGATCTTAAAATTTCCACAAATCAACCTACCTCCAAGTGTTTGTCAAATGGAGCCCAGCTTCTATGATGATAGAAGATATGGGTAATATATACATATGGTTAAATATTTGTATTCTGTAGTTCAAGCATATGCATTGCTTTTTCCTGATCCTAACATATACCAAATTTCTAACAACATTGCAATTGGAGTATATTGGTATTTATACTTGTAAGAAAATTATAATAAAATAAATTGTTTATAAACAAACACAAGTATTGATGGAACAGGAAAATGTCTTCATCCCAGAATCTGAAGCAACAAGAACAACATAACTCTTCTAATAATCTATTATATACTAAGATTACCATAAATATGGGGAAAGAAAAGAAAATAATGTTAGATTTATGAAATTTGTTTCGAATTTATGACATTGATTCCATTATATTCTTGTTTCAATAAGTGATTTGTTTTCTTTGAAAATAGCCAATGTGTTGCAATCATTCTCACAAGGGATTGTATTGTATGCCTGTCTACAAGTCCACAACTACATTCACTTTCAATCGTCAATTATCAGTTGCAGTTTCTTTAAATCATATTCTTATTAAAATATATCCTAACAGAAGACAAGATTCAAATTATCTCACAGAAAAAGTCAAGGAAACGAGAAATCTGTAAGGATGACAACTTCTTGACAGGCACCATGAGTAAGGTTTCCTTAAGTCTGAAGGAACTGTGTACCACTGGTAGTATTAGCACGGTCAAGCAGGGTTGTTGCATGTTGTAGATCGCCTGAACTTCCTCTGCACGCCCCCTTTCGGAGAGGGCGCGGATTTGGGTTCATAGCTACTACAGTTCGGACTCCTGTCACGATTCTGAATCTAATCTCACAAAGTGCAATGCAAGACTGATAAATCACCAAAGAGTCCAATCCAGCAAATCATTTTGGAAAATCAGATTTTGAATCAAATAATGCCAAAACTGGACTACTTTGCCAGATTACAGAATCGCCACTTAAATATTTTATTTTGGAAAATTTAGGAAATCCTGACTCGTGCCAAAGGCAACGTGTCCGTCATCACCAAAGTTGCCTCGGCTCGGGAACTTGGGTACGAGAGGGGAAGGTCATGAAATGAGCACTCCCGCTCGCCCAATCAAAGGATCGGCCTCTACTAAGCATGATATGTTGTTTTGAAAACACATGTGTTATTGTCTGATTATTGGCTAACTTACTATGTGATGCGCATAACACACAAGTATAGACTAAATCGCTCAATTTGGAACAAAACATCTCATGTTTGTCTGTCGAAAATGGTTTGAAGTTGCTACTCGCAAGTAGGCTAAAACGCGGATTTGCCACCCTCAAGTGGGCTTGAAACATGATTTGCCACTTCAAGTGGGCTTAAAACTCACATTTGATGAATTGTTCCAATTCAAGCAATAAAGCCTTCATCCACAGGCATTCATGCAGTTAAATCATGTAAGCACATAGCCTCATGGCAAGCATGCTAAACATGGCAACACTCACACTCATGCAAGTATGCTAAAGCGTAAACACTTACAGTGTACTCCGAACCAAAACAAAAGCTAGTTAGAAAACAATGCATGATCCTAACTATACAAGATGCCTAATGCAACACATGCAATAATGCAACTAATAGGCTTGGCTATCTAAGATGACATATGATGCGACGGCATATGATGTGACGGCTTGATCCACATATTCAAGTAGGTGTATTGAAATACAATGCAGTTTGAATGATGCGCCGAGCCCGGTGCATGCAAAACAAATGAATGATGCACGCATGCAAGCATAAGGATGCTAATTGAAATATGCCCTAAACTAACCATCAAAAGCTGATAAGTAAAAGAGAGAAAGAAGTGGGATTGGAAGACATTCACACACACACGCACACTTATTACAACACCGCCCTCGCGAAGGAGGGTCCAAATGAATTAGCTAAGCTAATCTAAGCTAAGCTAACTAACTAATCTAATTAAACTAATTAGACTAATTATTACAAATCAAACGAATAACTAGCAAACTAATTACTAATTATTACAACACTTTAACTAATTAACAAATTAATTAAATCATGACATCTAAATAAGTATGCAAGATGTGAATTAGGCTGCCTCAGCTTCTGCCTTGAACAATGAAGGATGCATGCTCTCGGTTGCCGCCTCGAAAAGCTCTCCAATTGCTCTCTTGAGGCTCTGTCTGCAGGGTGTCCTTAAGAACTTGCTACTGAAACTTACCAAACCAAAGCTGGGGAGTGCACCAGTGGCCTGCCGGCCATGAAAGGTGGCTGCCGGCCACCTGCCGGCCAAGAGTGGGCCTCTGCAGGCCAAGGATGGAAGGGTGCCGGCCACCAATGTGACACTGCCGGCCACTGGTGTGCTGTGACACCATTCTGCAACAGAGCACAAAAACAGAGGAAAGGGAGGGTCTCCCTAGGGCATGTACGTACTATGCCATTCCATATCACCTCAAAATGTCAATGGAGAGGCATCGTTGGATCCAAGACCATCAATCGAGCATCTCAATACATGATAGCCAAAGATCCAACTTGCACAAATTCAATGAATGCAATGCAAACAAGACTCTAAGACCATGGCCTTATCATGAGAGGTCAAAGGCAATGGAGACAAAGGGGATTGGCTCACTTTCATCACTTTGAGTATGAAGTGGACCAATCCACCTTGTGTTCAACATAACATCCGGTTGAACACGATACAATGCACATAAACAACAAGCTATGCAAACAACATGCTAATCTTGGCATGAAATGCAAGACTCTAACACACAAACAACGTATGCACAACATGTTAAGAGACTTAAGCGTCAAAACTAGCGAAGGATACAACACTAGGACCATGCAATACAATGCTCAATGGACTGAACCAGCCCCAAACAGTCCTCATGCATGCCAAAACAGTGGCTGAAATGTGATGAAACTTAAGCACAAGAAGCAAGAAAGACATGCTCAAGTTATGGCTCGCAAACAAGGCACAAAACTCAACTCTCAAACACAATCAAAGAGTGATATACATGAGAGTATGGCAAGGCTATATGCTCTGAAATAACATGTTAAATGATGTCATATCACGTAAACATCGCAAATAAGGCATGCTAGAGGGTTTAAAGCATAAGGCTAGCAAAGGGCTCTACACAAGAGGCATGCAATACATAGCACAAATGACCAAACCAACTATGGATAGACTTCAACCATGCCAAAACAAAGACCAAAATATGCTGAAATGGTAGCCCACAAACTTAGACAAGCATGCATACATATTAGCTTATAAACAAGGCATAAGTCACATCTCTCAAAAGCATTGAAAGAGTAGAACATGTGAGAGTGTGACTACACTATACACACTGAAATCAAGTAAGAAATAAGGCTAAGGCATGCAATCATCACATTCAAAGCATGCTAGAGATCTCAAACACAAAGTTAGTGAAGCCCAACTACACTATAGCTATACAAAGCTAAGCATATATGACCAAGACCACTTAAAAAAGACCTCAAGCATGTTAAATCAGTGGCAAAAATGTGTTGGAGCAAAGCTAACACATGCTAGAATGATGAACTAAAGCACGAAGCATGTTAGGTCAACAAGCATGATTGCACTACAAGTACCAAAAGCATGCAAGAGGTGACCAAACCATGCCAAAACAGAGTTATGGCAGGTCCAAAAAGTCACAAAAACATGCTCAAACTAAGCCTCAAAAGGGTAGAAACACATGCTCATTGGATAGGTCAATCAACACAAGCTAGCAAGATACAAAAAGGAGGGGACCACCCCCACCTATTTTGGGTCCCAAAACCCACTTGAAAGGCCAAAACAAGATGGTTTGAAAGGATTTAAAAGAGAGCACAAAGTAAAGCAAAACAAGCCACAAAGGGGGTAGACCACCCCCAACTCAAACAAGGCCTCAAACAAACATCTTAAACACTTAAAAACAAAATTTTTTTTAGTTGAAAGCTTGGCGTAAAACAACATACAAAGGTGACCAAATGCTAAAGCAAAACAAAGCCTAAAAGGAGTTAGTCCCTTACCCTTGAAGAACTAAGGCAAGACAGCAACTTCAGCAACAAACTTGGACCAAAACCAATGCCAAGACCTCAAAACAAGCTCCAATGGACTTCAGCTCCAAATGAAGGTGTTTGAGTAGGTGTTTGTGTGCAAAAGTGTGAAGAAACAACACTTTAAGGCTCAATATATATATATAGAGATTTTTGTCTCTAAATTTTCTGAACCCCTGGAGAGGGAGAAGGGCCTCTCCTTATATAAGCAATGCAAGGAGAAGCTTGCTTGACAAGCTTAAATTGGCCTCCATCCCTCCATACACGTGTATAGAGGTGGGCTCAATGAGCCACAACTGGCTCAAAATATCTAAAAACATATCTGTTGAAATAAGGGTGGCTAGCCGGCCATCAGTGGTGGCCGGCAGGGCCTCATTGTTGGTTGGCAGGGCAAAACCCATGGCCGGTAGCCCTTACTCATGGTCGGCAGGCCATCACAAACATCAATATGGAGGTACCAAAGCATGGTCCAAAAATGAGACAGAATGGAAATTGGGTTTGGAAGGATCAAACCTGGAGCATTTCGTTGCGAAAGTTGAGCACTCGACGAGCGATCAGACTTGTCATTGAATGTACCTGCAAGCACATCCAAGTCTTGAGGATGGTCAAAAATGGGGTGTCTACACATGTCCTACATTAATTCTCTCAAATGTGCAAAGTTCCCAATGGGCCTGGCGGGTGCAGTCATTATTTGATATTTTTTCCTCTTTATTTTTGATGAGTGTTGAATATTTCGAGGTCTACTCATCATCCTCCAGTTGGAGTGACTGTTAGACTGTGGCTAGTTTTTGGTGTAAATATATTAAAATGTTGATTGAATTTAATAGTTAAACCTTAAGTGGCGCATATATAAACCCATACATTCAACTTTGAGTAGGTATGTTCAAATCATTATTTCAACTAAATTTAAAGCTACACTCAAATCAATGCAAGCATTCTACTCTATAACAAGCTCCATGATAAAGTTAAACTAAGAAATCAACAATTATATATATATATATATATATATATATATTTGTAGACACCCCATTTTTGACGGCCCTTATGACTTGGACATCATTGCATGCATACCCGATGATGAATCTATTTGCTCACCAGTGCTCGAAGCCCTCGGCGGAGCGCCACAGCTTTGAGCCTTCCAAACCTTGCATACCTGTTGCCTCATTCTTGGACCAACCTTTGGTTTTCAAACCTGCAGCCTCTGGTGGCTTGCCGGCCACCCCTTTTAGGCTGCCGTCCATCACTTCTCAACTGCCGACCGGGTGTCGGCCACTGATGTGGCTTGCCGGCCACCAGTGTATTTTGCAGATATTTTATGCTAGCTGTGCCAGCTGTTTGCACAGATATATGTATCTGTCCCCATGTGTAGGGCTGGATCTTCTTGAGGGAATTTCATGTTTTCTATATACAGGGACCCTCTCTCTCTTGTAGAAAGGTTAGAAAATTTTGAACTCAAAAATTTTCCTCTCTCTCTACAATTCTCTCTCTCTCTAGCATTTCTCTATACTTTTGCCTATAATTCCTTAACCTTTGCCTATATACCTTTCAACAAATCTCAACATCTTTGAGCTGAGGTACCTTTGAGCTTGGTTTGAGCTCTAGAAAGTGTATTTGCTTGGTTTTGTTGCTTGGAATTGCTTCTTCTATTCAAGAGATATAAGGCTATGCCTCTTTGCTTGCTTTCTTTGCTATTCTTCTTGCTGTTTTCTAAGTGTTTTTGAACTGTAAATTTTCTATATTTTTGGGCTGAAACTTGGGTCCTAAGGCCATTAAAGGTTGAGGGGGTGGTCCACCCTTCTTTGTACCTTGTTTTGGAGGCCTTTGCCCTTGTGTTTCCCACCTTTTTACTATTTTTTTTTCCAAGCTTTTAAACATTGATTTTCAGAGCATATTCAGTGGCCAAAATCATGTTTTAAAGTCCAAATTTGGAGGGGTTAGCATCCCTTCCTTGTGTCTTACTTGCTAACCTAGATAGCTCTATGTGTTAGCTTATTTTCCTAGCCTTTTGTAGCTTAATTCCAGCATGTTTTAGGCTCTAATTTGGACTATTTTAACTCTGTTTTGGGCTGGTTGTTGCGTTGGAGTCCTATTTTGCATGGTTGTAGTGTAAGTGTCCTAACAAGCTTGGTATTTTAGGCCTTGAGAGACCACTTATTTGAGTTGATTGCATGTTTTAAGTGCATTTCTCACTTAATGTTAGCACTCATAATCTCTATAACCTCCCTTACTTCTTGACTTTTTATTTGCTTTGATGGTTGGTTCAACCTTAGGATTGTTTAAGCTTGAGATTGAGGTCCATGCTTAATGGTTTAATCCTCTTTTGGGGGTTCATTATCAATGACATGACACCTCTCTCTTGCCTTAAACTACCCCTTGTTTGACACTTCATTTTCTTTTAGAGGACTTAACTCACCAATGGACTTAATTGGTTAAAGAATGATTGGTAAGTTAAAATGAGTAACTAAAAGTGGAAACTAAAATTGTGCAAAGTTAAGAATTTGGTTGTAATTTGGATGTGTTCAATCGGACGTTAATTGAATACATGGAAACTTGAACCATTTCATACTCATTAGTGATGAAATGACTCAAGGTTCCAAGGTCAACTTCTTCCCTTGATCTTTCATGAAAGGGAGGAGGATCGTGTCTTGTTTTGCATTTATAGAACTTGCACATGTGGTTTCACAAGCCATCATGCAATGAAATTGCATCCATTGATGGTTTGTGAACCAAAACTTGCTACTCCTTTGATTTTCGCATGAAAAGGAGGGGTGGGTTGTGCAAACAAACCCTTGAAATATCCTGACATGCTCTGTTTGTTCTCTATTGCAGCAAGATGAATCTGTGCATCAGTGGCCGGCAGACCACCATCGATGGCCGGCTGGCCACCACTGGTGGTCGGCGACTCTCATCACTGGCCGGCCGACCACTGATGAAAAAGTGAGCAGTGTGTTTCTAAGGCCAAGCAGAGCTGTTTTGGAAGTGGGTAACAGTGTTGGTGTTCAACTGTGCAAACAGAGGCATTCAAAAGCAAAACAGTGGCTTTTCGGGTGGAAACCGAGCATAAGCATGAGCATTCTTCGCAAATCGAGGTTGTTTAGCTTAAATGTTTAGATTAAATATTTGTTGTAATTAATTAGTTATAGCTAATTAAGTGTTGTAATTAATTAGTTAGTTTAACTAGTTGTTCGATTTCGTTTTGTAATTAGTTAAATAGAATAGTTAATTAATTCAAGTGTTGTAATAATTAGTTAAATAGTTTACCTATTTATTCTCTTGGGTTTGTAATAGTCTAATTAGCTTAGCTTAGTTAGTTAGTTTATTCATTCGGACTCTCTTTCGTGAGAGCGCAATATAATAATGTGTATGTCTTCCAACTCCACATTTTTCTCCCTTTTATTTACCAGCTTATGATGGTTAGTTTGGGGGCATCATGTTTTATTTAGCATAACTCATGTTTTGCATCCATTCATTTGTATTGCATGCACCAGGGCTCGGTTCATCATTCTAACTGCATTGTCATTTAAATACTTCTTTGAATACGTGCTTAGACCGCATGTTATTTAAGTGGATCATAGGCCATATTATTAGCCGAGCCTAGTAATTATATATCGAATGTGTTGCATTAGTCATAATTGCATAAGTTAGGAATCATGCATTTTTCTAACTTATTTCTTTTTTGGTTTGGAGTACTAAGTGAGCCTTTACTTGTTTTAGCATAATCGCATGTGTGTGAATATTGCCATGTCTAGCGTGCTTGCCATGAGGCTAATTGCTTAAATGCTATAACTGCTTGAATGCCTGTGGATGATAGCTTGTTGATTGAATTGGAATAATTTGAGTAATGTTTATATGCGATCACTTTTTCAAGTGGTACATATTTTGAAATAATTTTCAAAACAAACCTGAATCAGATGTTCCAATTCTTGGAAAGTTAGTCTATACTTGTGTTTGCGAGCATCACATAGTAATGCTAGCTTAATAACCAGAATAAGCGCATATAATGTTGATAAAATTCATATCATGATTAGTAGAGGCCGATCTTTGATCGGGCGAGCGAGGGTGCTCAATTTATAACCTTCCCCTCTCGTACCTAAGTTCCTGAGCTGAGGCAACTTTGGTGATGACGAACATGTGGCCTTTGGCACGAGTCATGGGTTTTCTAAATTTTCCCAAAATAAAATATGTAGGTGGCGACTCTGTATTTGGCAAAGCAGTCCATTTTTGACATTTTTGATTCAAAATCAATTTTCCAAAAGATTTGTCGGATTTGGACTCTTTGGTGTTTATCAATTTCACATTGCACTTGTGAGATTATATTCAGAACCGTAGGAGTCTGAACTGTAGGGCTTATTTCGAGTTTCCACGGGCTCTCACAGCAAAATTTCCTCGTCAATCCCATGGATAAGACCCTCGAATTGCAGGATACCACCAGGGGTCAAAGCATGTGTGCGTGGCTGGTAAGTGGTCGCATCAAATGGTCTATCGGCTAGGGGAGGCAATGCGGGCTCAGGAACGTCCTTGGCCTCTATATCCTTATCTAGGACTGCACCAATACCTAAAAAGGGGTCGGGGATGGGGACCTCATCACTAGCCATAGTGAGAAAAGTGGAAAAAATGAAGAAAAAGTGAGCGAGTGAGTGAATTTGAGTGAAAATCCCAAAAAACCCCAAAGTTCTAAACCCTAGGAGAGAGAAAACAAAGAGAGAGTGAGGAATCAAAAGGGAAGAGAGAAAAGTGTGGGTAAATGTGTGAGAATCTAAGAAAAATCAAAAGAAAACTCAAAACTCAACCAAATCAATTTTTAATCGATTCAAAACGTAGAGGAGGAAGAGGGTTTCAAGAAGAAAAATCGCAAGGGTTGGTGGGTATTGCGGAAATAAAGGAAATCTAGAGAGAGAGAAACCCTAGAGAGAGAGGAGAAGGGTTTTCAGGTTTTAGTGTGTTCAAGATAAGGGTTGGGTTTGATTTTAACCAACCACGGGTGTGGCTTTTACTGAATCTGCCCTTGTCACTGTCGCGACCCGGCCGGCTCTATTAGAGCCCGACCGTGCTTCGTTTAGGCCCGGTCGGCCCCTAATGCAACCTAGTTTTTTTTAGTTTGTTTGTTTCCGTGTTGGACCTCGATCTGAATTTAACAAGGTAAAAAAGGAAAAAAAAAATAGAAAGCAAAAAAGAAAGGAAAAAAAAGCAAAGAGGGAATAGAAAAAAAACGAAGTGAAAGGGAAAAGAAGATTCATGCTCGAATCTTCAACAAATTCGCATTTATGCATCGTACCTTGATTTGAGTTGTCTTCGTGGGCTTCATTTTTCGAGGCCTTCCTAGGAGGAGATAATCTTACTTTACCAAGTTCTGAAAACTTGTTTGCTCTTTTGTTGATTCGATTTTACTTGGTTAGAAACACCAGGTGCACCTGTTGTTCACACCACCCTTCCTCCTCTCACGTGAGACGCATTAGGATTGTTCACCTTGATTAAAAATAGCAGGTGCGCCTGTTGTTCACACTACCTTTTCTCCTCTCACGTGTGACGCGTTAGGATTGTTCACCTCGGTTAAAAATAACAGGTGCGCCTATTGTTCAAACCGCCCTTCCTCCTCTCGCGTGAGACGCGTTAAGATTGTTCACCTCGTTTAAAAACATCAGGTGCGCATGGTGTTCACACCATCTATCCTCCTGTCGCGTGGAATGCATTAGGATCTCAAGTTTCTCCGGTTAAAAACATCAGGTGTGCCTGGCATTCACACCATCTGTCCTCCTATTGCGTGAGACGCGTTAGGATCTTGAGTTTTTCCGGTTAAAAACATTAGGTGCGCCTGGTGTTCACACTATCTGTCCTTTTGTCACGTGAGACGCGTTAGCATCTCGAGTTTCTCTAGTTAAAAACAGTAGGTGCGCTTGTTATTCACACCACCTTTTCTCATTTCGCGTGAGACGCGTTAAGTTGTTACTTTTCTCTTTCTCTCTGTATGCAATATAGAGAGACGTATTAGTCGGTTGCACCGTCTTGTTAATCGCTTACTCCTTTCCGTGCGATGCACGGTTAGACTAGTTTTGGAAATTTTCCCTTATGAGGTTAGTTTGTTATGCATTTATATGCTGTGTATTTTGCCCTTGAACTACACAGGTTTGATTCCTTGCAAAGGGATACGTAGGCAACCCTCGGGTTCAACCATTTGGACGTTCATGTATTTTCTTGCCCAAGTCTTACAACCTCATCAAATGGGTCGACTTTGGGCTTTGACATTCACTCACGTCATTTCATGACTTTGAGTTCTGTCAAAGAGGGGCAACTATAGACACCCTATTTTTGACCGCCGCAAGACTTGGGCGCTTTGTCCTGAGCACTCGATGATGAAAGTTGCATTGTGTGTGGTTCAAATTCTCAATGAAGGAATTTAAGTTCAAGCTCTACGACAATCCCAGACCCTTCATTTTTACACTATTCTTACCTTAGAGGTTTATTTTTTAACATTGTGCCACCCTACACTGGGCTTGAAACAGAGGAACATGGGAGCACATTGGGGCTCGGCCGTGTCTCATTGGGGGACAGCTGTGCCTTTTTGGCGAGAAACATTGTTCTGGGCGGAAATCAGCCAGCTGTCTATTTTTGAAGATATTTTTGACCTATTTTGCTTAAATTCTATAAATACGAGCTGATCCCACTGTATTAAGGGTTAGAAAAATTTCAAAGAAGTCAAAACATATTTGAGAGCTCCTTCTTCTTGTGCAAGCTATCTTTGAGCAAGCTTATCATCCTTACACCATATATATACACCATATACAACCTTAGAGCAAATCCTTAGGGCCTTGGTTGAGACTTGTGAATCACAATTCAAACTTGATAGGGCCTTTAGATCAAGTTTGATCAACAATCAAAGCTTACTCTCTTCAAGAGGTATAAGCTTGTCACCTTTGTCTTTGCTTTCATTTCAATCTATATCTATCTATTTCTTGTGTTCTTGTGCTATTTTGGATCCATTTCAAGTATTAGAACTTGGGTTTGAATAGCTACTAGGTAGAGAGGGTTGACACCTTTTCTTGCACCTTATTTCATAGCTCATCTCCTTTGTTTTATCACTATTTTTTCTTGGCTTACAAACTGATTTTCAAAGTTTAAAAGGGCTAAAAAACATGGTTTAGAAGTCTCAAAAGTGAAGGGATTATCCACCTCTCCTTGTTCTTGCTTACTAGTTTGGTATCTCTTTGTTATTACCTAATTTTTTTTTTGTGCTCTTAACATAATTTTTAGCCATTGTTTTTTCATGTTTTGGAGCTGTTTAGGGCTGATTTAATTTATTTAAATACTTTGCTTGTTGTGTTGTAAGCCCTCATGGCTTTTGTTGTTTAGGCCTTGGACACCGAGTTATTCGAGTTGATAGCTTTCCTTTGCTTGGTTTTCATGTCAAGAGTTTTACTCTAATAATCAATCTCGCATAATCATTTTTGTAACCTCCCTCTTTTCTTCTTTTCTTTTGTTTGAGAGTTATTTCAAAAGATTGATGGTTATTCATGACATGAGAAAGAGACCTATGCTCAATGGCTTAACCTCTACAGAGGTTCATCGTCAAGGTGTAGCCTCTTTTTCATGCCAAGAATTGCATCTTATTTGACATTTCTTCTCATTCAGTGGACTTGTAGACACCTCATTTTTAACCGACCTTAAGACTCAAATGTCACCGGTTGAGTGCTCGGTGATAGTGCATATTGTGCTCGTTCTGGGGTTTCAAAGTCTCGGCTGCGAGCCTTGCCTTTGGACTTCGGGACTCTTTTGTGCTTTGCCTCGGTTTGCGAACCAGGTCCTGTTTTCTCTTCCCAAGGGGAGGGAGAGGTCTCGTAGACCATCTCTCAGTGGCCGTAGGCTACGTTTCGTGGTCGTAGGCCATTTTTCCCGTTTGGAGACCAGTTTTCGATTTTCGGAGCCGTCGGCCGTGCGCCTCGGTTCGGGACCGCCTAATTACCTCCGTTTGCTCTGATTTTTGGCACACACCTTGTTTTCTCTCCTTAGAGGGACACTGTGGCCCGGGAGAACACCTTCGTGGTCGTACGCCACTTCCGGTGCCTAACAGCCTATTTTCGGGGCCCCGAACTGCGCGTTTTGGCCCCCGAACCTTTGTTTTGCATCCGTCTTGGTCCATTTTTGGCAAGGACTTTATTTCATTGTTAGAAAGGTTGTAGGAGGGTGGGAGACCAACAATTTTTCTGAAAAACCAGCTTTTCTCTTCATTGCTCGTCGTCGCCCGTTTTTCTTACTAGAAAGCTGGTTTTTCTCATTCCCGGGCCACTTTTTCTGACTTTCCACCACACCATTGTGTTGTACACACCTGGGAGGCCACCAATATGGGTAGGCCGACCAGTAATTGTCCCTGACCCTTTTGAACCCCTCTAAAAAAGCTGGTTTTTCTCTCTCTTAGGTCACATTTTCTGGTTTTTGACCATACAACTGTGTTGCACTCATCTGGGAGGCCACCTTTCTGGGGTGGCCGACCAGCAATTGTTGTTGACCCTTTTGACCCCTGGTCGGCCAACCAGGGGAGGTGGCGGCCGGCCACCTTGCCTTTTGAACTTGGCCGGCCATGTTTGCCCTCCTGAGTGTGTGCCAGCTGTGCCAGCTATTTTCTACCTGATCCACTGCCCGAGGGTTTGTCCTTGTTTTTGGCCCCTTAAAGGTGGTTTTTGCCCCCTTTGCTTGGTTCTAATGGAGTTTGGCCCTTTTGGTCAAGCTTCTTGAGGAAGCTTGACCCTTTTGGTTTAGCTTCCTCAAGAAGCTTGACCCCTTTGGTCAAGCTTCTTTTAGAAGCCTTGACCTCCTCTCAAAGCTTCTCCAAGAAGCCTCACTCCTCTCCCTATATAACCAAACACCCCACCTCATTTTACAAGGGTTAGACATTTTTGGCTGGAGCATACATACAACTCCCCCTATATCTATACTTCAAGCCTCAAAACCCTAGTTTTCTTGCACTATTTGCACACCAACCCTTAGTATAACACTCCATCATCCATTCTAGCATCTTGGAGCTGACTTGAAGGGGTTGAAGGTCCACCAACTTGGTCCAGAAGCTGCTGGAAATCTGCTCTTCAAGGGTGAGTCCCTATTTCCCCTTTTCTTGCCTTATTTTGCATGATTGATTAGCCTTATTTTCAAGCATTTCTGGGCTTCGACCCAAACTGTAAAGTGTCCTATTTTGAGCCCCTCTTCAACTTTGTTTAAGGGCTCTTTGCTGTTTGAGGCCATCTACTCTCCCTTTGTGCTTTATCTCTCTTTTAGGGCTTATTTTGCATGATATATTAGCCTTATTTGTGAGCATTTATGGGCTTCTACCTAAACTATAAAGTGTCTTATTTTGAGCCCCTCTTCAACTTTGTTGAAGGGCTCTTTGCTGTTTGAGGCCATCTACTTCCCCTTACCCTCTATCTCTCTTTTAGGGCTATTTTTGCATCATATTTTAGCCTTACTTGTGAACACTTTTGAGATTTTATATAAACTGGAAAAAGTCTTGTTTTGACATCTCTTTAAGTTTGGTTAAGGTCCCATTCTGTTTGGGGTCATCTTCTCCTATGCATGCTTCATTCCTTCATGATTAGGGCTATGCATTAGAGCACTTGCATTGGCCATGGTTTGGCCTCTTAGCCGCTGAAATCCAGTGGATTTTCAGTGGCTTAGATGCATTTTGGAAGGCCAAAATCAGAGGGGGGTGATCCCCTCTCTCCTTGTCTTGTTTGGTGGTCTTTTAGGCCTTCCAAAAGGACCATATTTGCATACATTGAAGTCTTATTTTAGGCTTTATTCTGAGGGGTTTTGAGGTTTGCCTTGGCTCTGTCCGAGGCCCTTTTGGCCATATTTTTTGTCTATGATGCATGTGTAGAGAAATCCCATTCAAGGCCTTTCCAAAAGGCCTTTCTTTGCATGCTTCCAAGACTGATTCCAGGGCCTATTTGGTGGGTTTTAGGGCTGTCATAACCCATTTCCAGAGTTGGTTTAGTCTTGCTAAGTGTCTATCTTGTATGTGCTTAATAACCCCTTGCATGGCCCTCTAGCTCATCATTTTGGCATGCATTGGCTGCATTTCAGTGATTATTTGGGCATATTTTGGCATGTTCTATTCACTAATTTTTGTTGGTTTGATGAGTTCTCATTCGCTTCATATACATGCCATGTAAACCATGTTTACTAGTCAAAGTTGCATGCTATTTTAGTCCATCATGCTAGCATCTTTTGGTCATGCTTTGAACTGGAAATGTTCATGTTTTGGGACTGCCTTGGCTCTGTCTTTGTGCTTCATAGTCAAATAATGCATGCTTTGTATAGCTATAAGTCAATACATGTGCCTAGTTTTGAGTTTCGGGGCTCATCTCATGCATCGGGTGCCATGTTTCCATGTTTCGGGACCTTTTAGCATCATGTTTCAGTGCTGGAATTTACATGTTTGAATGCCATGCTTCATCCTTGCCATGCCTTGTTAGAGTTGCACGCTGTGCCTTAGGTTCGGTCCTCGGTTTGCGTGCATGTGTGCACGCATCTCGGTAGTCTCATTTTCATCTTATGGCCGCTGATGTGAGTGTGACTGAGGTTCACTCATATTGGTGTAAGCCCATATTGCATTGTGTATGCCATCTTAGTCCATAGCATTGTGTATGCTAGGTTGTATGTTAGAGCATTGTGTATGCCATGTTATATCGAGCATTGTGTATGCCAGTTCATAGCATTGCGTATGTTAGGTTGTATGTTAGTTGCATTCATGCATGTCATGCATATTGCATCGTGCTTGGGATAGGAGTTAGCCCAAGCACGGGAAACGAGGGACGTTTCGTACTTCGAGTGATGGAACGTGTCTCAATTCCCGGTCACCGACACTCCGGATTAACCATGATGGAGTCTCGGTCTTGTTGTGTTTTCATGTGCATTCATTTCATATTGAGTCGTGCAATTTGACTCCTCGGCCATCATGCATCGAGATGCGTGATTGGTGGCACGAGGATCGATGACTACACTCTCTGAAGAGTAGTCATGCATACATATGTGAAAATACTTTGCCATGCCCCTTTCTTGCTCTCTGTTGCAACAAATCAGAAATCAGCAGCCTTCTAGAGTTTCGCACAGCATTCTCGCATTAATTGCAAACAGAGGCGAATAAGGGCATCGCAATGGATTTCCGCGCCAGGCAACTCAAGCATGCATCATTCATCATTCGGAACAGAGCTGAGGCGGTCCATAGCTTGCATGCTAATTTACTTGCTTTCCTAGATTAATTTGTTAATTAATTAGGGTTTTGTATTTATTTGGACTGTATTATTTATTCGGACCCTCCGAGAGAGGGCACAACTGTAATAAGTGTGCGTGCATGTGATGTATGTCTTCCAACCCCACGTCTTTCTCTCTTTTATTTACCCGCTTATGATGGTTAGATTAGGGCATGTTTCAATTAGCATACTTATGCTTGCATGTTTGCATCCATTCATCTATCTTGCATACACCGGGCTCAGCGCATCATACTAACTGCATTGTATTTCAATTCCAAGTTGAATACTTGTTAGTTGTAGCACTTCACATGCCATCTTTAGAATAGCCGAGCCTGCTATAGTTGCATTTTTGCATGTGTTGCATTAGGCATTTCTGTATAGTTAGGATCATGCATGGATTTCTAACATAGCTTCTGTTTTGGCTTGGAGTACTCGGTAAGTTTTTATGCTTTAGCATCCTTGCATGCGTGTGAGTGACTGCCATGATAGCATGCTTACCATGAGACTATATGCTTATGTGATATATCTGCCTGAATGCCTGTGGGTGAAGGTTGGGTTATCTCAATTGAAACAATTCATTGAATTGTGAGTTTTAAGCCCACTAGATAGTGGCAAAACCATCCTTTTCAAAGCCCACCCGAGGGTGGCAAAATCTGCATTTTTAAGCCTACTTGCGAGTAGCAAACCATCTTTCAAAAACAAACATGAAATGTTTTGTTCCAATTCAGGCGACCCGGTCTATACTTGTATGCTGCGCGCATCACGTAGTAAATCTAGGCTAATAACTGGAACAAGAACGCATAATGTTTTCAAAACTAGATATCATAGTTAGTAGAGGCCAATCTTTGATCGGGTGAGCGGGGGTGCTCACGAAGTGACCTTCCCCAATCGTACCCAAGTTCCCGAGCCGAGGCAACTTTGGTGATGACGGACACGTGGCCTTAGGCAAACGAGTCAGGGTTTCCTAAATTCCCCAAACTAAAATATTTAGGTGGCGACTCTGTATCTGGCAAAGCAGTCCATGTTTGGCACTTCTTTCAAAAAATCTATTTTCAAAAATGATTTGCCGAATTTAGACTCTTTGATGATTCATCGGTCTTGCATTGCACTCTGCGAGATTAGATACAAGACCATGACATTGAGTCCTGAACTGTAGTGAGCCCAAACGAACAAAATGGGATTTCCCTCCCGGGACGTTCGAGGACGTCTACAGGACTTAACTATTATTTTGGACAAATTGACTAAAGAACGGAAAGGATTAATAAAATGGGCTTAAAATCTATGAAACCGACATAAAGAAAAGGAATTAGAATAGTTGGATTCGGCCAAACGTTATGCCGAATCCATCGTGTCAAGAATCGCCACATATCAATTCATGATGTTTTGATGGATCTTAAGAAGCGTCTACCTCTCCCTCTTTGAGCCTTCATGATAGGAGGGAGGGGTGGTTATTTCTCATTGCATTTATTGATTTTTGTCCAATCGTGTTCGAAATCATCAAGCCATCAACTTGTGCTTATTGATGGTTTTGGAAACGAATTCGTTCTTCTTTAGAGCTTCCCCATGACAGAGAAGAGCAGAAGGGACAAACAGAGCTCAGAAAGGCTCTGTCTGCACTGTTTTCACCTCAGAGCACAAAAACAGGTTTTGCATGAAATTAGGGCCCGACTGGCCTTGTTTAGACTCAGCCAGGCCTCATTAGGGGCTGGCTGGGCTCCAATGTTTGGTAAACAAGGTGTTTTTGCAGAAACAGAGGGCAGTGGCTGAAGGTGAAACAGGGCAGATTCTCATGGAGGCAGACAGAGCTGCTTCTGAAAACCGTCACGTACATGTGATCCTTGTGCATCTTTGTTTATATCAATGTTGTAAATTGATGGTCCCATTATTGTTGTAGTTAATATGGTTGTAATTATTATTATTGTTTGTTTGTAATTGTCATAGCTAGTTAACTTAGATAGCTAGTTTATTGCTCATTATTATCCTTGTTGTAATACATTAGATAGCTAGTTTATTTCTTATTTATTAGGTTTGTAATAGTTAGTTTAATCCAGACATTTGGACACTCATTCAGACCCTCTTGCATGAGAGCAAATATGTAATAATTGTGTATGTCTTTCAATCCCCATTTCTTTCTTCCTTTTATTTACCCGCTTATAATGGTAGCATCATATTTACTTAGCATCTTCCATGAATTGCATCCATTTGTCTTACACGCATAAGAGTTCGACTCATGATTCTAATCAATGTCAATTTCAAATTCCTTATTCGAATACGTGCTTTGTCGCATGCCTTGGATTGACTCACATGCCATGCTAGTAGCCGAGCTTAGTAATTGCATTTTGTATGTGTTGCATTAGTCAATTACATATTAGAGCATGCATTTTTTTAATTGTTTTATTTGTTTTGGCTTGTCTCGGAGTACTAGGTGAGCATTTCCTACTTTAGCATATTGCATGAATGTTAGTGTGGCCATATCAAGCATGATTACCATGAGGCTAAGTGTTTAGTTGATATACCTATTTGAATGCCTGCGGATGGAGGCTTTTTGCTTAAGTTGGGATAATTTGATGAATGGACATATGAGATCACTTTTTCAAGTGGTACATATTCAAAACAATGTTTAAAACAAATATGAAATCAAAGTGTTCCAACTTTTGCAAATTAGTCTATACTTATGTGCAACATATAGTAAAGATAGCATAATAATCAGAATAAGAGCATATAATGTAAATAAGAATCACATCATGATTAGTAGAGGTTGATTTTTGATCGGGTGAGTGGAGTGCTCAATTCATGACTTTCCCCTCTCATACCTAAGTTCCTAAGCCGAGACACTTTGGTGATGACAGATACGTGGCCTTTAGCATGAGTCATAGGTTTCCTAAATTTCTCAAAAATATTTAGGTGGCAACTTTGAAATCTGGCAATGCAGTCCACTTTCGGCATTTTGATTCAAATTTGATTTTCCAAAAGATGTGGTGGATGTGGACTCATTTGTGTTTATCTATTTCACACTGCACTTATGAAATCAGATTCAAAACCACGGGAGTCCGAACTGTAAGGCTAATCATATCTGAAAGGAGCACAAAAAACAAGCTACACATACTATCAATATGGATCATAACGGCTTCATCTGCAAGAGCCATGATCCTAAGGCACTATAGGAATCTCCTCAACCTCACAACCTCAAGTACTATTGCTGAACAAGCAACGTACTTTATTTCCATCATGGACAAAGATGGCGAAAAAATAATCTTCACTGCTTGCCAATGAACATGTCCCGTGTTACTCAAGTAACAGCTGACCACACCCATTACAAAGCATATATCCGATCAAGTACACACCATAGTGTACATCAGACTACCAACTGCACTCATGTAGAGAACCTTTGCCATTTGTTTCTTTTCCTCATTTGTTCTTAGGGCAAGAGTCAATGCTCAGATTACATCTATTCTCAATCGGATTGTCAATGGGTTTGGAATAGTGCATCTGAAACTGTTTTAAGATCATCTTAATGTAAGTCTCTTGAGACAAATAGAGAACTCTCTTAGAGCGATCTCTTAGGATTTTAACTCCGAGCACATAATTTGCCTCTCCCATGTCCTTTATTTCAAAAGTAAAGGATAACCACTTTTGAGTGGCGACAATCATCTCCATGTCATTTCCAGCTAACAATATGTCGTCAACGTACAACAATACGATGGTCTTCCTCCATCATCTCAAACCCAGTCGAAACGATGGTTTTTATGGAATCTAAAATACTATCATCTAGACGATTGCTTTAGGCCATAAATGAAACATTTGAGACGGCATGCTTTGCCCTCTTGTCCATTGACCTCAAAGCCTACTGGTTGAACTCTATAGATCTCATCGTCCAGTTCTCCATTGAGAAATGCAGTCATAACATGCATTTGGAAAAGTTCCAAATCTAAATATGCAACAATAGTTAGAATTTAGGAGAATTAGGGAAAATCTCACCACCGAGGAGAATGTCTATACCCTCTCTTTGGGTATAGCCCTCTGCCATGAGACGAACTTTTGACCGATCAGCCTTGCGCTTAACTTTTAAGATCCACTTGTTACTAATTGTCTTGCACCTAGGTGGAAAGTCAACTAACTCCCAAACTTGGTTCCAAGCCATAGAACTCGTTTTCATCCTTCATAGCAGCTATCTACTCACTAGTATTTGGTGAAACTAACGATTCCTCATAGGAAGCAGGCTCATCAACATACAACGGAGTACAAATGAAAAATTTCCCCTCAATCTTATAAGACGATAATGAATCATTCCATGTTTACCTCTACGTAACTGGTATCCTTGTTGAATCATTTTCTAGTGAAACACTCCCCCTAGAAGGTAATCACTCCCACTATCTTTGGTGATTTAGAATGATTCTCTAATTCTCCACCCTCGCCAAAGAAGGTGTGACTTCCTCAGACTCCTGCAACTTAAATAGTGCAAGATCTTTCTTTACTTCACCAATATTAGAAAATTCACTCTAAATAAAATTGACATCTTGCCACTCACTTTCAGTCATTCCACTCTAAGTATGTTCACATAACCCTTTGAGCATTCTAAGTATCTAACAAACACTTGTTTATTTGCTCCAGGGCCTAATTTCCCGTGCTTATGAGAAGTACTGTGAACAAAACCTGCACAACTCCAAGGTCGCAAATGCTCCAAATCAGGTTTTACGTCTTTTCATAATTCATATGAAGTTGTTGGAACTGACTTTGAAGGCATAGGTTAAGGATGTAGACAACGGTCATAAGAGCATCCCTCCAAAAAGATATAGGGAAGTTGACTTGCGTCATCATCAATCTAACCATTTCAAGAAAAAGTGCGATTCCATCTCTCCATTACACTATTTTGTTATGAAGTGCCTGGAATCGTTAACTGCCTGCGTATCCCATTTTCCTCACATAGCCCCTAGAACTGATGTGATAAATATTCACCCCTCGATCTGTTCGAAGGTGTAGAGGTGCCCGAATGTCCCAGCTCTGCGCGCGAATTGGCGCAAAATCCGTTTTGTTCATTAGCATACTACAGTTCAGACTCAAATGTCACGGTTCTGAATCTAATCCCGCAAAGTGCAATGCGAGACCGATAAATCACCAAAGAGTCCAAATCCAGAAAATCGTTTTGGAAAACTAATTTTTGTAAAGAAGCGCCAAACATGGACTACTTTGCCAGATACAGAGTCACCACCTAAATATTTTATTTTGGGAAAATTTAGGAAACCCTGACTCGTGCCTAAAGCCATGTGTCCGTCATCACCAAAGTTGCCTCGGCTCGGGAACTTGGGTACGAGAGGAGAAGGTCATGCAATGAGCACCCCCGCTCACTCGATCAAAGATCGGCCTATACTAAGCATGATATCTTGTTTTTGAAAACACATGCGTTCTTATTCCAGTTATTAGCTAGCTTTACTATGTGATGTACACAACACACAAGTATAGACTAGATCACCTAAGTTGGAACAAAACATCTCATGTTGTTTGAAAATGGTTTAAAGGTGCTACTCTCAAGTAGGCTAAGACGTGGATTTGCCACCCTCAAGTGGGCTTAAGAAAACATGATTTTGCCACCCTCAAGTGGGCTTAAAACTCGCATTTCGTTGAATTGTTCCAATTCAAGTAATCCAACCTTCATCCACAGGCATTCAAGAAGTTATATCATTTAAGCAAATAGCCTCATGGCAAGCATGCTATCATGGCAACACCCATACTCATGCAAGATGCTAAAGCATAAACATTTACCTAGTACTCCGAGCCAAAACAAAGAACTAGTTAGTAATCATGTATGATCCTAGTTTATGTTAAGATGGCTAATGCAACACATGCAAAATGCAACTAGAAATAGGCTCGGCTATTCTAAGATGGCATATGAAATGCAACTTGATAACATGCTGTTGAACACGTATTCAAGTAAATGTATTGAAATACAATGCAATTAGTATGATGTGCCGAGCCTAGTGCATGCAAGACAGATGAATGAATGCAAACATGCGAAGCATAAGGATGCTAATCAAAACATGACCTAGAACTAACCATCGTAAGTGGTTAAGTAAAAGGGAGAAAGACGTGGGGTTGGAAGACATTCACACACGCACGCACACTTATTACAAAATTCGCCCTCTCGACGGAGGGTCTGAATAAATAATACAAACCAACTAATTAACTAACTATCCTAGCTAATTAATTATTACAAAACTCTTAATTAATTAAACAAATTAATTAAGTTACAAAATAGTTAAAGCGACCTCGAGAAAATGGACATATGCATGCTCGGTCGGCTTCGCTTGGAAATCCGTTGCCATGCCTCATGTTGCCTCTGTTTGCACTATTCTACACCTCTAAAAACTGTGAAAATCTCTGTGATGCTTCTGAACCACCTCATGGGAACTCTGAGAGGCCATCGGCCAAATGTTATGTCCATTGGCCAAGGGAAATGGGTTATCGACCACTTATGAATCCATCGGCCAAAAATTGTTAGCCGATCGGCACTGCAGATAGCTGACCGACCATCTCTTCTTGTAGACTGCTCCTTTTGCTGCAGCAGAGGACAAACAAGGGCATGGCAAGACATTTGCAAGAAAATGTTGTGCAACTACACCCCTTATCATGTTAGGAACTCAAAGCAGTGTAGTGTTCGACTCTCGAGTCATCAATCACGCATTTTGATGCATGATGGCCAAAGAGGCCGAATTGCACAAATCAATATGGAATGAATGCACAAAAACACACAAATGCCTCACACTCAATCATGTTGGATCAAGAGTGTCGGCGATTGAGGATTAAGGCACGTTTTGTCACTTCAAGTACGAAACGTCCCTCGGTCCTCGTGTTTGGTTTGACACCCCAAACCAAACACAATGCAATGCATGCAACATGGAAAAGCTATGCAATGCAACATAAGCATGCAAAATGCAATATGACTCAAACATGCACACAAGGCTAAGGTAACAAGCATGCCAAATGCAATGCAACCTAAACAAGCATGTGACAAAACGCAAACTAGCAAGCATGCAAAATGCAACCTAAACATACAAACATGCATGGCATACAAAGATGGACAAGCATGCAACAACATGCAAAGATGGACTTAAACCAAAATGGGCAGACCTCAGCCATGCTCAAATCAGTGGCCAAAACGCCAAAACCAAGGCACAAAAAGGCAAAACACACATGTGCACATATCTAGTCCATAAAACTAGGCAACAATGCACAATCCTCAAACACGAGCAAGATGTGACAAACATGAGAATGGGTAATGCAATAAGCTCTGAAATCATTGTGAAGAATGATGCCAAATCATGACACAAGTCAAGCTAGCATGCAAGAAAGCTCAAAGCTTGAAACTAGCAAAAGGGGTTCACACCATGGCCATGCAAAACCAAGCCCCAAAGGGGCAAGGGCAACAAAACTGTCACGACCCACACCTGCCCCCATGGGTTAAGGACGTAACCGGCCAGTAATCATGAGATTACCTACGGCCTCAGACCAAACCAAACGTATTTTAACAGAGTTAATGGGGGGGCTAAACGGAAGCAATTTAAAACTTTGTCCATAGAGCTGTGCTTACATGCACGTCATAACAAACCATACATATGTACGTTAATAACTCACAACAAAAAAACATAGTACCAAAAAGTTGCTGCACAACAGGATCATTCGAGTCTAAGTCAACCCATCTCAACTATATACAGATATATACACAAAGTCCTCGCCCACATGACAAAATATATACATACAAAGTGGCAAAGACGGGTCTCGTACGTGAGACACAAGGGCTGACTCTCCAAAACCTTTGTTGTTCCTGACAGACTTCACTGGGGCTGGGTTTGGACTTCTCTTGGTTTCACCTACAAACACATGAATGAGCGTGAGCGATAGCCCACTGAATAATATCAAATACAGAAGTCATACAAACGATATGTAGAACAACATGCTCTAAACGGCCTTGGGCCCAATTTGTATTTCTATTTAACATGTATATACATAATTTAGGTCAAGTGAAAACGGCCTCTGGCCCATTCGTTCTATTATTCAGATCGAACTGTTATTCCTGTCAAACTATTAGTTATGTCAAACTATCATTCATGTCCAATTATTATTTATGTCAAACTATCATTTGTGTCAAACTATTAGTTATGTCAAACTATCATTTGTGTCAAACTGGCCTTTGGCCCACTCAAGTGACAAACTGGCCTTTGGCCCATTCAAACTTTCGTTCATGACAGAACGGCCTCTGGCCCATTCATTCATGTTAAAAAGGCCTTTGGCCTATTCATTTGTGTCAAAACGGCCTTCGGCCCACTCATTCATGTCGAAACGACCTTCGGTCTATTTATTCATGTCAAAACGACCTTCGGTCCATTCATTTATGTCAAAACGCCTTCGGTCCATTCGTTTATGCCAAAACGACCTTCGGTCCATTCATTTATGTCAAAACGACCTTCGGTCCATTCTTTATGTCAAAACGACCTTCGTCCATTCGTTTATGCCAAAACGACCTTCGGTCCATTCATTTATACCAAAACGACCTTCGTCCATTCATTTATGCCAAAACGACCTTCGGTCCATTCGTTTATGCCAAAACGACCTTCGGTCCATTCGTTTATGTCAAAACGACCTTCGGTCCATTCTTTATATCAAACTGTGTCCACCATTCAAATTAATGAACTTTACAAAAACTTACATAGAAGTAGCCATTGGGCAATAACATATGTCAGATATTACTCACAGTGATCGGCTCGTGAATCTGCCCTGGAGCTTGACCCTACACATCACATAGCACATATGGGTCACAAACATTCAATCCGTTCTTTAATTCACATATTCCTCTTTAGGCTTCATTCTTATCTATTTAATTCAATTACAATGCTCGATGTATGCCTAAGAGTGTTTAGAAGTGAAAGGGAACGGAAAACAGAACACAGAATGCATTTTCAGATTTTCAGAAAATAGGGTCCCCGCTCGAGCGTGGACTTTCCCGCTCGAGCGGACCCTTAAGGCCTGCAAAAGTACTGGTTGCATGAAAAATACGCTCGAGCTTGTAATAGGACGCTCGAGCGGAAGGCTTGTCTAAATAGCTTCCCCGCTTGAGCGTGGCCTCCCCAGCTCGAGCGGACACCAAGTCTGCAAAAGTACTGGGAGCACGTTTTTCCCGCTCGAGCGGCCATTACCCCGCTCGAGCGGAAATCAAAATTCTGGGTTTCCCAGATTGTGTTCTTGAGTCCAAATTCGACATTCAACCAATGTTTCTTGCATACTATGGCTCCAATTTCACATATATTCGTACTAACATGGTAAAAACACCAAAACACATCATTATGGAGCTCAATTTCAAGGATCAAACACTTGCATGTCTCAAATTGACACCAAACTCAATTCTATCATACATATTCATGCATTCAAAGCTCCTATCTTCATAATTTGTACATGCATGTGCTGAATTACCCTCACTCTCAACTTAGAGAACACAAATAGTGACCAAAACATGGGTTTTAACCAAAACTCTACATGAATCATGTATTTCAAGCTCAAACATGCTATATTCAGAGCAATTACACACATGCATGCACATATGGGTCCTCAATACAACAAAATCAACTCAACTCATGCTCTTTACTCTTATTCAACTCTGAATTTACAAATGGCAAACAAAAACCCATGATTCAAGGGTTAGTTACTCACCTAGAAGCCTTAAACACCCAAGTTCTAGCCAAATCTTGAGCTTAATCTTCAAATTCCCAAGCTTGAGCCAAAAATTACACAATTCTCTACCTTTCTCTTTCTATAGCCGGCCCTCTCTATTTTGAGTCCCCAAAATCAGTCAAATGAAGTAAGGAAGAGAGGATAGGGAGTGTAGTGCCCTTACACAACAAATCCCACTAAGTCATTATTTTAATAATAAAGTAATTGGGCACTAATTCATTATTAATTTAATCAATCTAATTTGATCTGAATCAATTTCCAATTAAATTTCACCATAGGTTCTAAAAATTATGCCAACCACAATGGCGTAATCAATTTCGGGTTCTGTGGCCGATAGGGCCTTCAATTTAATTGTCGAAGCGGGAGAGTCAAACAGATATTCCTACGGTGAACAGATAGAAATTCAAAACCGCATATTTTCACATAATGGCACATGAAATCATATTAATCACATAATTATACTCATTTTAAGGACTAATTGACATATTACGGAACAGGGGTATCACAGTCTTCCCCCCTTTAGGAAGTTTGGTCCTCCAAACTTAATTTACCTTCAGTCGAAAACAATTCGGAACACTTTTCATTTAACGGTTCCAATCCTTTCTGATAGTCATTCACCTAGTCTCAAATCAGCAACACTCTATTTTCAATCAGTAGAGACTTACCTTTTCCGCCATACAAGGCTTGTATGGTGCCATACCGAAACTAGAGTGTGAGCTGTTGTTGTAAACAAAGTTTGCCAACGATGGATAGATCTCCCAAATTCCCCGAAAAATCTACTGCACGTATTAGGAGCATTTCTCCCAAAAGTTCTTTCCAGTTACATTTCGATTTTCGGATGGAAAGCAATGCCGAATCACAATGCAGTTCTCATTGCCTCTTGAAGGCTTGTCAAAATTCAGACACATTTAGGATTCCTGTCTAAACAGTAGACACTAGGATCCCATGCAAACGAGCAATCTTATTGACGTAAACAGTTGTCAGTCTATAGGCATCATACAAAAATTTCACAGGGAGGAAATGAGCAAACTTAGTAATTCTGTACACAATAACCCAAACGGGACTTATACTTGGGCGTCCAAGGCAGCCCCACAACGAAATTTGTAGTCACATATTTCTATTTCCATTCCGAAATAGAGGTGGAAATTGCAGTAGTTCTGCTAATATCTGTTATTCAACTTTGCCTTGTTGGCACCGAAAACATTTAGGCACTAATTCAACAATTTCTTCTTCACAATAGGTCGCCAACATATTTATTTCTAATGCTAACTAACTTTACCCCAGAAGTTTGGTTCATTTCCTTGTCACAGAAGTTCAATTCATTCTTCAATAATCCCGCAATTTACAACCCAATTCAGTACTTAGTTTAGTGACTCATCACAGTCATCCAAGGTCAATCAAAAGTTTTCAGGAACACAAGGCGGATCCAGATACAGATTCCCGAACCAACAAAGGATAACAACAAAACAATCCACCACACGACATACGTAACTCATATATCCCCATAGCACCAATTGTAAAACACAAGAACATCGAAGCAGTCAACTTTTAGCACAATACACGTGTTCTCAATTCATTCAATTCCTCGTTCCATCAAGTCTCTCCATATCATCTGATAGTTGTCGAAAGCATAAGGCAATTTACATATTAATCCCCACGGCGTCAAAGGTAGTATTAAAAACAATCAATCACGTGTTAAACACAATTTACACATCCTCAAAGCCCCAATTCCCCAATTACAGGATACAATGGCACTGAGCAATTATTTACACAAGGCGTACTAAATTCACACACTTTCGGATAATCAGGGTTTTTCAAAGCTCCTTGGATGTTAATAACATCCACATAATACCAAAGGATGACATTCCGGACAAAATGAAGAAATAATTGTCTTGGAACCAAAGCACACCCGTTCATGACCGTCGGTGGCCGACCCGAGATCGATTAGACAAACTCACCTGTACAAGACTGTCGGTGGCAAAAGAGGTATTTCAACAAAAGTGCTACATAGGCTTAACGTCCCCTAGCACGAAAGGACGTCTCAAGAATGTCATCAAAACAAACGTAATATCACTTACTATAACCTGATTTCCCAAAACCCGACAACACTTGAAGCAAACGCATGAAACATATTCTGATTAGTCGAGGATAAATATTCAGTACAATTCACAATCAAATCAATCTGTTGTCATCGGTTTCCATAGCGTCAGACAAGCAAGAATACGACAACACACCAGCATTGTTCCTTAAGACACCCAATCACTGGATTTGCACAATTCAGTTCATTCATAACACATATGTCCTCAATAGTTGAGGGTTGGTTCCAATGGTGGTCATGGTCAGATCAATCTGTTGATAGCCCACAAAAGGTCTTCCAAATAGGTCAAGTACTCTAAACAGATTCAAGTTTTGGGTCTATTAGTTTTTCTGCCAAGAATAATCTGGCTATTTATTTACAGGCAATCCTCAATCCCCTTTTTACAAAATTAAATCAGATAAAGGGTCTTATCAAACCAATCCCAACACTGGTCTTGCCAAATTAGATCAAACAAAGGCTCCATCAAATTATATCAAATGAGGGTTCCATCAAGACAATATCAGGCAAAGGTTTTATCGGATTGAATCAGGCAAAAGTTTTCTCACCTAGAGTACATTTGGTTCTATGAGGCATACTTCGTTTGCTTAGGTATATGGTTAATGGTTCCACAATTGTCCTAAGTTCATTAACTCTCAAAGTCACATCAGGGTCATTCATCACAACTATTTATATCAAAATGGCTCAGGTCATGCACAATACGGCATTGTTCACATAAGTCCAGGTGTAGATGCATTTGCATGTAGTTGTTCATATCAAGAGGTATTTATCATAATCAAATCAGCAATTCCCAAATAAGTCTTATAAGTGCATAGTAACATGGTAAACAAGGTTCCTCAGTTACACATAGCATAGGATTGTCACGCAAAAGTTCCAAATCAGTCACAAAAGCATAGGCTTATGAGTTGAGCCCAGTATAGTCACATAATCCAGTCAACTTTCTACCAATCAAAATTACATGGTCTCACAATTATAGAGTTCATCATTTAGGGTGTTCAACTCGGTCATACGATCACAGGGTCATAATTCCAGTGGTTTAACCATTGAAGACAGTAGTATAACAACTCACCCTAAGCATAGGTTCAGATGTACATGTGCATGTGCAGAGTTAATCGATATCCTCATACATATTTCACAAATTTCCCAAATGGAGCATATACATTCAATGAATACGGTCTAGATCTTGTGGGTCTAACCAATCTAGATACACATGCAGTAGATACCAAAGGATATGTCAACTCGAATCAAATAATATTCCAAGCAAAGGTATACACATGTACTAATTCAGAATCAATCCACACATAAGCATTCGTTCGTAAACAGCATAAATACCTGGGATAACAATCGCAGTATTCTGAGCGCTTTCTGGGATGAGTGTAATTACTCTATCCGAAGTAGCAATTCCTACCACTGGTACGAATCTAGCTGAGGTAGAACATTTATTCACATTTGCTCAGTTCGGGAACCATTCCTTACCATATGGTCCATTTTACCACACCTATAACCAGCCCCCGAAATCTGACAACAACTCCTCGGCATTTCTTACACTGGTGGTGACAAAGGTTCTTGCCGTAGCGGCAGCTGACGTTGTTGTCTTAAGATCTCTGTCATTTCTTGCACCATCCTTTCTAGTCTATCAAGTCGGGCTGTGGAAGAGCCTTCTAGCTCGTATGCCCTTAATTTAACTATCCTCTCCACAAACTCTTATTAAATCATGCCAAATACCGGGATGTCCAATACAAAAATAAACACATAGTCACATTCGTACATCGACACGTCTTTACATTCTCATTTCACATACCGTACGCAATTAATCACATACGTAACAGATAATTGCATACCTATCAGATATCGCATGCTGAACATTTACTAAGTAATTATATACTCAAATCATGTTCATATTTCACATAGACACCCGTAGGCAGAATTGAATGCACATAGACAACTTTTCATGATTCATATATTCATGTATGTGCATTATAACAAAACAAACTTGTTGTACACATTAATGTAACAATTCATATCTCATATTCGAATCATGTGTGGTACTTCCTTTAGCGTAACATATCATGTTGGTCAAGCATATAAAGTTCTATAATGGAACCTTCCGTACCGGTAACATGTCTCATACATAGGCCACGATATTGTTTCCCCCGGGCGAGGGCCTGTGCCACAGTATTATTTCCCCCGGGCTAGGGCCTCATGACCATAAGCCACAATATTATGTCCCCTGGGCGAGGGCCTCCGCCAAGGATACCACAATCACGTTCAAGGAGAATTTAGACAGTCATTCACTTATACCAAACATAGCATTTCAGGGAATTTGTCATTTCATATCATCAGAAAATAATTAAAGTTCACCATTTGATTAAACTTGCATTATACTTTATACAAAAGATTCAAAAGTATGCATATACCAGAGAGCATACACATTCAAATGGAAATTCACAGATTTATAGTACATAATTGTTCATATCGAAACACTTAAGCATATTCTTGATGCCTTCAGATTCATATTTATCACATGAATGCATTCTAGATCTTTTCTAGACTCTTATTGCTCTTTTGGACAAGTGTGTGAGTTATTAACTCGTGCTCTGATACCACTCTGTCACGACCCACACCTGCCCCCATGGGTTAAGGACGTAACCGGCCAGTAATCATGAAATTACCTACGGCCTCAGACCAAACCAAACGTATTTTAACAGAGTTAATGGGGGCCAAACGGAAGCAATTTAAAACTTTGTCCATAGAGCTGTGCTTACATGCACGTCATAACAAACCATACATATGTACGTTAATAACTCACAACAAAAACATAGTACCAAAAAGTTCTGCACAATAGGATCATTCGAGTCTAAGTCAACCCATCTCAACTATATACAGATATACACAAAGTTCTCGCCCACATGACAAAATATAATACATACAAAGTGGCAAAGACGGGTCTCGTACGTGAGACACAAGGGCTGACTCTCCAAAACCTTTGTTGTTCCTGACAGACTTCACTGGGGCTGGGTTTGGACTTCTCTTGGCTCACCTACAAACACATGAATGAGCGTGAGCGATAGCCCAGTGAATAATATCAAATACAGAAGTCATATAAACGATATGTAGAACAACATGCTCCAAACGGCCTTGGGCCCAATTTATATTTCTATTTAACATGTATATACATAATTTAGGTCAAGTGAAAACGGCCTCTGGCCCATTCGCTCATGTCAAAACGGCCTCTGGCCCATTCGTTCTATTATTCAGATCGAACTGTTATTCGTGTCAAACTATTAGTTATGTCAAACTATCATTCGTGTCCAATTATTATTTATGTCAAACTATCATTTGTGTCAAACTATTAGTTATGTCAAACTATCATTCGTGTCAAACTGGCCTTTGGCCCACTCAAGTGACAAACTGGCCTTTGGCCCATCTAAATGACAAACTAGCCTTTGGCCCATTCAAACTTTCGTTCATGACAGAACGGCCCTGGCCCATTCATTCATGTCAAAACGGCCTTTGGCCCATTCATTTGTGTCAAAACGGCCTTCGGACCACTCATTTATGTCGAAACGACCTTCGGTCCATTTATTCATGTCAAAACGACCTTCGGTCCATTCACTTATGTCAAAATGACCTTTGGTCCATTCGTTTATGTCAAAACGACCTTCGGTCCATTCATTTATGCCAAAACGACCTTCGGTCCATTCGTTTATGCCAAAACGACCTTCGGTCCATTCATTTATACCAAAACAACCTTCGGTCCATTCGTTTATGTCAAAACGACCTTCGGTCCATTCATTTATGCCAAAACAACCTTCGGTCCATTCGTTTATGTCAAAACAACCTTCGGTCCATTCGTTTATGTCAAAACGACCTTCGGTCCATTCATTTATATCAAACTGTGTCCACCATTCAAATTAATGAACTTTACAAAAATTACATAGAAGTAGCCATTGGGCAATAACATATGTCAGATATTACTCACAGTGATCGGCTCGTGAATCTGCCCTGGAGCTTGACCCTACACATCACATAGCACATATGGGTCACAAACAATTCAATCCGTTCTTTAATTCACATATTCCTCTTTAGGCTTCATTCTTATCTATTAATTCAATTACAATGCTCGATTATGCCTAAGAGTGTTTAGAATGAAAGGGAACGGAAAACAGAACACAGAATGCATTTTTAGATTTTCAGAAACAGGTCCCCGCTGAGCGTGGACTTTCCCGCTCGAGCGGACCCTTAAGGCCTGCAAAAGTACTAGTTGCATGAAAAATACGCTCGAGCTTGTAATAGGACGCTCGAGCGGAAGGCTTGTCTAAATAGCTTCCCCGCTTGGCGTCGGCCTCCCCCGCTCGAGCGGACACCAAGTCTGCAAAAGTACTGGGAGCACGGTTTTTCCCCGCTCGAGCGGCCATTACCCCGTCGAGCGGAAATCAAATTCTGGGTTTCCCAGATTGTGTTCTTGAGTCCAAATTCGACATTCAACCAATGTTTTCTTGCATACTTATGGCTCAATTTTCACATATATTCGTAAACTAACATGGGTAAAAAACACCAAAACACTCATTATGGAGCTCAATTTCAAGGATCAACACTTGCATATCTCAAATTGACACCAAACTCAATTCTATCATACACATTCATGCATTCAAAGCTCCTATCTTCATAAATTGTACATGCATGTGCTGAATTACCCTCACTCTCAACTTAGACAACACAAATGGTGACCAAAACATGGGTTTTAACCAAAACTCTACATGAATAATGTATTTCAAGCTCAAACATGCTATATTCAGAGCAATTACACACATGCATGAACATATGGGTCCTCAATACAACAAAATCAACTCAACTCATGCTCTTTACTTTTATTCAACTCTGAATTTACAAATGGCAAACAAAAACCCATGATTCAAGGGTTAGTTACTCACCTAGGAGCCTTAAACACCCAAGTTCTAGCCAAATCTTGAGCTTAATCTTCAAATTCCCAAGCTTGAGCCAAAAATTACACAATTCTCTCCCTTTCTCTTTCTATAGCCGGCCCTCTCTATTTTGAGTCCCCAAAATCAGTCAAATGAAGTAAGGAAGAGAGGATAGGGAGTGTAGTGCCCTTACACAACAAATCCCACTAAGTCATATTTTAATAATAAAGTAATTGGGCACTAATTCATTATTAATTTAATCAATCTAATTTGATCTGAATCAATTTCCAATTAAATTTCACCATAGGTTCTAAAAATTATGCCAACCACAATGGCGTAATCAATTTCGGGTTCTGTGGCCGATAGGGCCTTCAATTTAATTTTCGAAGCGGGAGAGTCAAAAAGATATTCCTACGGTGAACAGATAGAAATTCAAAACCGCATATTTTCACATAATGGCACATGAAATCATATCAATCACATAATTATACTCATTTTAAGGACCAATTGACATATTACGGAACAGGGGTATCACAAAAACAGTCCCAAGGCAGGTCAATACAAGACCAAAAACATGCTCGAACCTAGCCAACACAAGCTAGAACAAAAGTCCAAAAAGCATGAGGCATGCAAGGCTAACAAGAGGCATTACACTATGCCTATTACAACCAAACATGGCATCACTTAACCAATAAAAATTAGAGTTATATCATGGAAAAATAACCCCAAATACACATTGAAATAATAGCTCGCAAGCTTAGGCATGAAGGCATACGCAAAGGCTCATGTTCAAGGCATAAGGACCAACCCTTCAATGCATTGAAAGGATGACAAATGCAAGTGTATGGCTACACTACATGGACTGAAATCACATATGAAATGATGCCAAATCATGAAAATGGTCTAAGCAATGCATGCTAATGACTTGGACACCCAAAGCTAACAAGCTAGATTGAACCATGGCTATACAAAACAATGCATGCATGACTAAAACAACATGAAACAAAGCTCAAGCATGGTAAAACATGACCAAAAGCTTCTTTGAGTTGAGCCAAAACATGCAAGAATGATGATCCAAATGCAAGATGCATGTTAAGGCAATAGAGAGGATTACACTACGAGTGTATGGTGCATGCAAGAGGTCATCAAACCAACTTTAGACAGAGGTATAACTTGGCAAAATAACACCAAATACTTGCTGAAATGAGGCCAAAACATGCTAAGCAAACATGCTACTATTATGAGCCATTTATACTAGCATACAAGACACAAGGAGAGGGGGGTGTCCCTCTACTATTCAAGACTCCAAAACCACTTCTCCACCACTGAAAATCCTCTAGATTTCAGTGGTGAGAAGTTCATGCAAAGGCAAGAACAAGGGCCAAAAGGGATGGCTCAAAACAAGGCCAAACAAGGACTAAGAGGGGGTAGACTACCCCCAACACAAAAATGACCTTAAACAAAGATCTCAAGCACACAAAATCATAACTTTTTGTAGTTTAGAGTTAAGCTTAAAACAATATGCAAGTAGGTCTAAAAGCTTAAGCCAAAATGGGGGATTAAAAGGTAGTTGACTCACCCTTGAAGAACACCTTCAAGAACACAACTCCAGCACTCTTCTCTGATTAAAACTAGTCCAAGAACTCCAAAACCAACTCCTAAGGACCTCAGCAACCAAAGGATGGTGTTCTAGTAGGTGTTTGTGTGCAATAGTGTGAAGAATCTACACTTTTGGGCACAAACGAGGACTAAACAAGAGAGAGAGAGGAAAAATATAGAGAGAGATATAGAACTTGTATATCAAATTTCCAGAACCTCTGGAAAGAGAGGGGAGGCTCCCTTCTTATAGAATTTCAATTCGCAAGCTTGTTGAACAAGCTTGAGTCTTGAATGCAATCCCTCTATACACTGTATGGAGGATGAGAGTTGTGCATACCAGCTGTCACAGCTGGCAGAAAATATCTGTAAAAAGCAGATGGAAATGCCTCGGCTAAAAAATATGGTCGATCGACCAAAAAGAGTGCCGATCGGCCAACACTTATGGCCGATGGCAGGGAAACATGGCCGATGGCACAAAGCCTTAGTCGATGGGTTGAGGGGATGCCACAAGCCACTCTCTCCCTTAGAAGCAAACACCAAGTCCTTGGTCCACAACCAAGCACAAAATAGACAAATTGAGAGATCCTAAGGCAAGGCGCGCAGCCGAGACCTTCGGGAACTCAAATGAACACGAGCATGGATGATCATCGAGTGTTCAAACGATGACGTCCAAGTCTTAAGGACGGTAAAAAAATGGGGTGTCTATAGAAGGATGCTTAGTTTCTTGTTTGTTTGACTTTCAACCAATACAATAAAGCGCTTGAAGCAATCCAATGCCTCAAAGCAATGTGAGATCAAGTAGACATAATTGAACCGTGAATAGTCATTAACAAATGTAAGGAAATAAGAAGCGTCATGGCGTGCCTTTACATTTATAAGTCCGCAAATGTTAGAGTGGACTAACTCTAGAAGATATAAAGCCCTAAGTGCCTTTCCAAAAGGCTTCCTACAGGCCTTTCCTACCAAACAAGGCTCACACACAGGAAGACTTACATTAGCAAGATGCCTTAACAAGCCTTTTTTAGCTAGTCTAGTCATTCTACTTTTCCAATGTGACCAAGTCTAGTATGCCAATTAATAGAATTTAATGTATCATTATCACAAGACACATAAATATATGAGGAAAAATCCAAATCTAGCATAAATAAACTATTGGAAAGAAAACCTTTTACATACAAGCCCTTATTCAAATAGGAATCCAACTAACTACCACTAAAACCAAATCCTAGCGAAGCAATAACTGATAAAAAAATTACATTAGACACTAGGTACATAAAGCACATCACGAAGGAGTAAAGTGTGCCCTAGACGCGTCTTGAGCTGATAAGAACCGGCTTCAAGGACATCCTTGCGAGTTCCATTACCCAATTTAACGTACTGCTTACCCACAAGTATATTTTTGCAATCCACGAACTCAACTCTTTCTTTTACTATGTGGCGGGTTGCTTCTGAGTTCTACAATTCAACCATGGACAGAATTAGCAACACATACATGTGAACAAACACAAGTATTTAAAAAGTTAAGTGAAAGGTCTACCTTCTTTGCATCAAGGCATTCTTGAACAAAGTGACCTCGCTTCCCACAGTTATAGCACTTGACTTTGGTTTTGTTTTTATTTCTAGTGCGCTTGCCTCGACGACACTTCGCCATATTACCTCTCTTAGGACCAAGGTTACTAACTGCACCACCACTTTTTCCTTGTTTGTTGTGCTTAGGCCTGAATGCTTGATGCTGCCCTGTTTAGGCGACAAGGACAGTGTTGTGGTGCGACCCTAGGTGCTCTGCTTCAAGCCCAAATTTCAAAATAAGAGCATGCAGCTTGGTTGCAGGTGTGGTACCATAGGTAATATTTAGTTGATTCCACATGTCATAAGCAAGGGGGTTTGTCTCAAACTCTCCCGTGAGATCATGGTGCATGTTGCTAAGCATAGTATAACGTTCGCATCGATATCCCTTAACCTAATTCTGATGGATCTTTGTGTTACGACCATGTTGGGCAATGGTCCTTTCTTCAGATCGGATCTTAAGGGTGGTCAATTTTTCTATGACTTCTTATTCATTAAGCGAATATTGAATTTCATCTTTGGTGAGGTCAGTAATAACATTCTTAGGAGTCATTTCACTATGATTGCACAGGGTTTGACATTAGCATACTTTCAAAAGAAAAAAATAAAAATTTATTTCCAAAAGAATACAATTGGCATGCAATATTTCCACTTATATAGAGAGATTGAAAATTTTGCTAAGCTCATAATCATCTCACTCTATGTGAGCTAAAATATGACACCCAATTAATTTTGAATAAAATTATGTAAGAGGCAAAATCATCTCTTATTTCACAATATCAAATCATGCATAATATATATGAGTCCAAAAAATGCGCCATACAATTTTGCGCGTGGGCTCCACTTGAAGCATTGTTGGTAATATGGTGCAACATGTTAAGGTAACCTTGAAATGTATTGGTGATAGTAAAACACATCCCCTTACATGGCTATGGAAAAATAAATCTAAAAAATAAATAATTACAATCCAAAAGAATCCTAAGACATTGGTTCTAATATAAAATAAATAAATAAATAAATAAATAACATGGGGATGGGATGCCACTTCACCAATACATTTGTGGGGTCTACATCTAATAATACAAAAATAAATAAATAAACACGTGCACAAAAAATTACCAACATTACCTGCATTCATCCGAACATACATCAACAATAAATAAATGGCCAAGAATGGAGGGCAAACTACAATTCCTACTAAGGAAAATAGTATAATCATGAAAACTAGGAATCAAAATATATATTAGTTCTCAACTAACATATATCAAACAATTAACAAATTAATTACATAATTTAATAGCACAAAAGTGAAATGCTAAAATAACCAAAAGGAGTTATTAAATTATGCACGATAATTAATAAAATAGAAAAATAATTTTCCAATTTTTTTTTAATTTTCAGTAATTTTGAGAATTATATTTTTAATTTTCTTTAATTTTCAAAATTAATATATATATATATAAACATGTGAGAATATCCAAAGAAAATTTCAAATAAATTAATTCTAAAAAACAGTGGCCAAACAGATTACAGAGAAAAAAAAGCAAGTAGTTAGAATTCCCCACGCACGACGCGTGTGAACATGCACCTAAAGAAACATGTCTACGTTCCCTCACATGCTGGTTGGTGCCTTGCACATGTGATAGACAGGTGTTGCGCTCCCAGGTGCAGCACGTCGTGCGCTCACACATCGCTAACATTCGCGTTGTTGACATCAGTTGTGCCGGCGTAGTGTCAAGCTGCGCCGCTAAGCCACTATGTTCTGCTGATGTCATGATGATGTTACGACCCACTAAGGCGCGTCGCGCCTTGCTGAGCCAAGCAGCGCTGGTCCTAGCGACACTGAGTTAGCTTTCGTATGCTGCTGATGTCAGCCCCAAATCCAACTTTTCTTGGTTTCCCAGAATTTCTCAAAAACAATGATTTTGATCGAATTCTTTTTGAAAAGCCATAACTTTTTTCAGTTTAACTCCGATTAAAGCCCATTTTATCTGGATGGAAAGCTCACAAAGAATGCTATCAAAATATGTAAATTTAAGTTACTAAAAATGGAATTTTTATACTGATTTTTGAGTTAAAAAGTCTGCCGTATTGGAATTTTATAAAAACTAGGGTTTTCCACAAACCTTTTCAACATGTCATAATATTCGACAATATTAAAACAGATAACATTGATTAAGACCTCATTTGGGAAAAAGCTATTTTAGTAACTTTTTTATTTTTTGGTTAAAATTGAAGGTAAAAAAATTAGTATGTTTGGAATAACTTTTTGGTTTTTTACGAAAAGATGTGCAAAAAGTAGAGAGAACAGAAAATCTTTGACTTTTTGGTATATATTATAGGCTTTTTAGGTTTTTTAGTAATTTTTTGGCTTTTAGGCTAAAAGTGTCGCATGTCAAACGAGGCCTAAACATGAAAAAAACTAATCTATGGCATGCAAATCATGAGGCGAAAACAAGCAATACTGATCTAATACCAATGAAGGAAAATATACGGGTAATCATATTATCTGATCCGGAAACAGTTTGGATCGGATGCTTGGATTATGAGTCTCGTCTAGAAAACCCTCTATCGTCAATTGAGAAGCTACCAAAGTTTCTCAAAATTGTATCCACACTTCAAATCCCTAGTGTAGACGTGCTCGAACGTCACGGCTCCGCGCACGACGGCGCGAAATCGTTTTGTTCATTTGCTACTACAGTTCAAACTCAATGTCACAGTTCTGAATCTAATCTTGCAAAGTGCAATGCAAGATTGATAAATCACCAAAGAGTCCAAATCCGGCAAATCGTTTTGGAAAATTAATTTTAATAAAGAAGTGCCAAACATGGACTGCTTTGCCAGATATAGAGTCGCCACCTAAATATTTTATTTTGGGGAATTTAGGAAACCCTGACTCGTGCCTAAGGCCACGTGCCCGTCATCACCAAAGTTGCCTCGGCTCGGGAACTTGGGTACGAGAGGGGAAGGTCATGCAATGAGCACCCCCGCTCGCCCGATCAAAGATCGGCCTTAACTAACATGATATGTTGTTTTTTAAAACACATGTGTTCTTATTCCGGTTTATTAATCTATCATTACTACGTGATGCGCACAGCATACAAGTATAAACTAAATCGCCTAAGTTGGAACAAAACATCTCATGTTTGTTTGTTTGAAAATTGTTTGAAGGTGCTACTCGCAAGTAGGCTAAGTCGTGGATTTGCCACCTTCAAGTGGGCTTAGAAAACATGATTTTGCCACTTCGCAAAGTGGGCTTAAAACTCACATTTCGATGAATTGTTCCAATTCAAGCAATCCAACCTTCATCCACAAGCATTCATGCAATTAAACACTTAAGCAGTTAGTCTCATGGCAAGCATGCTATCATGGCAACACTCACACTCATGCAAGATGCTAAAGCATAAACACTAACAGTGTACTCTGAGCCAAAACAGAGAACTAGTTAGAAATCATGCATGATCCTAGTTCATGTTAAGATGGCTAATGCAACACATGCAAAATGCAACTAGAAATAGGCTCGGCTATTTTAAGATGGCATATGAGATGCAACTTGATAACATGCTGTTGAACACGTATTCAAGTAAATGTATTGAAATACAATGCGGTTTGTATGATGCGTCGAGCCCGGTGCATGCAAGGCAAATGAATGATGCACGCATGCAAACATAAGGATGCTAATCGAAACATGCCCTAAAACTAACCATCGAAAGCAGTTAAGTAAAAGGGAGAAAGACGTGGGATTGGAAGACATTCACACACGCACGCACACTTATTACAAAATTCGCCCTCTCGACGGAGGGTTCGAATGAATAATACAAACCAACTAATTAACTAACTATCCTAGCTAATTAATTATTACAAAACTCTTAACTAATTAACCAAATTAATTAAGTTAGAAAACCAGCTAAGTAAGAAACTAAAACAGGCTGCCACAGCTCTGTCTCGAAGTGATGAATGATGCATGCTTGGTCGCGTCGCTCGGAAATCCATTACCATGCCTCATGTTGCCTCTGTTTGCACTGTTTTAGACTTCTGAAAGTTGTGCCAATCTCTAAAACACTTCTGATCCACCTCATGGACATGCTGAGAGGTCATCGGCCAAAAGTGGTGGCCATCGGCCATAGAATAATGGTCATCGACCAATTTAAATGCTATCGGCTAATTGTTGATAGCCAATCGGCACACTGGATAGCCGATCGGCCATGTCTTCCTGCAAACTCTCCTTTTTGCTGCAATAGAGCACAAACAGAGGCATGGCAATGTATTTACAAGAAAATATGTGTGCAACTACACCCTTATCATGTCTAAGGCTCAAAGGTGTGTAGTGCTCGACTCTCGAGCCATCAATCACGCATCTCGATGCATGATGGCCAAAGAGGCCGAGTTGCACAAGTCAATGTCAAATGAATGCACAAAAACACATAAATGCCTTAGCCTCTATCATGCTTGATCAAGAGGGTCGGCGATCGAGAATTGAGGCACGTTTCATCACTTCAAGTATGAAACGTCCCTCGTTTCTTGTGTTTGGCTTAACACCCAAACCAAACACAATGTAATGCAACATGAGCATGCAAGCACCATGCAATGTAACATGATTGACTTAGTAGTACTAATGGCGTGTCAACAATGAAATGCAACCTAAGCATGCAAGCATGCAATGTAACTCAAGCATGCAACAACATGCAAATACCAATGTCACGCACCAATATGCAAACAACAATGCAATGGCAAGGACCATGTGATGCAACACTTAGTGGACTTAAACCGCATATGGACAGACCTAAGAGGGTCCAAAACAGTGGCCAAAATGATGAAATGGTGGCATGAAATGCAAGACAAGCATGCATGCCAATTGGCTCAAGAATCAAGGCATAAGAGGAAACCCTCAAGAGCACTTACAGAGTAACAAGCATGGATGTGTGACAACACTATAAGCTCTGAAATCATGTATGGAATGGTGCCAAACCACTCAAACAACACAAGTATTACATGCAAAAGGGCTCATAGCTTGAAGCTAGCAAGGGGACTTGCACCATGGCTATATAAAGCAAGCCCCAAGGGGGCAAGGACAACCAAAACAATCCTAGATCATGCCAAAGTGAGACTAAAACATGCAAGGACCAAAGCTAAAACATGCTAGCATGGCAAGCACAAAACATGACGCATATAGGCCAACAAAGAGGATTACACTACACCCCTTAAAACCAAGCATGAGATGACTACACCAACACAAATCAGAGCTAGAGCATGGTAAAACATGAACAAAAGCTTCTTGAAGTTAAGCCAAAAGCATGCTAGAATGATGTCTAAAGACATGATGCATGTTAGGCTAATGAATAGAATTGCACTACAAGTGCAAGGAGCATGCAAGATGCTATCAAACCAACCTTAGACAGAGGTATAACATGGCAAAACAACACCAAAAACATGCTGAGATATGGCCAACATATGCTAGATAAACATGCTACTTTGATGAGCCATCTATACAAGCATGCAAGACACAAGGAGAGGGATGACCCTCTCCTATTTGGGACCTTAAAACACATTTCCACACTGAAATTCCTCCGAGTTTCAGTGGTGAGAATGCAAAACAAGGTGATCCAATAGCTTAAAAAGAAGGCACAAGAACAAGCCAACAAGCCTAAGAGGGGGTAGACTACCCCAACACAAAAGTGACCTTAAACAAACATCTTAAGGATTGAAAAAAACTTTTTTCAGTTTAAAAGCCAGCAAAAACAGCATGCAAACAGGTCTAAAAGCTTAATCGAAACAAGGGTTAAAGGGTTAGTTGGCTCACCCTTGTAGAACCTCTTCAAGGCTACACTCCCAGCAGCTTTCTTGAATCAAAACCAGCCCAAAGCACCAAAACCAATTCTAAGAGCCTCAGCAACAAAGGATAGTGTTTCACTAGGTGCTTTAGTGCAAAAAGGTGTGAAGAAATTACACTTTCAAGGACAAACAAGCACAAGTATAGAGAGAGAGAGAGAGAAGAGAGAAGAGAGAGAGAGAATATAGAGAGAGAGTGATATTGTTTTGTATATCAAGATTTTAGAACCTCTGGAAAGGGAGATGGGTCTCCCTTCTTATAGAAATTCAATTCCTAAGCTTGTTGAGCGAGCTAAGGACTTGAATCAATCCCTCCATACACGTGTATGGAGGATAAGAACTGTCCTCACCAACTGTCACAGTTGGCATAAAAATATCTGCAAAAGCAGGTGGAAAGGTCTCGGTCAAAAAATATGGCCGATCGACCAAAAGGAGTGCCGATCGACCACCACAAATGGCCGATAGCAAGAAGACAAGGCCGATAAGCATAAGACTTGGCCAATGGGTTATAGGGATGGCCAACAAGCCACCCTCTTCCCTCAGAAACAAAACCACAAGTCCTTGGTCCACAACCAAGCACAAAACAAACAAGTTGAGAGATCCTAAGGCAAGGTGCGCGGCCGAGACCTTCGGGAACTCAAAACGAACACGAGCATGGATTATCATTGAGTGTTCAAACGATGAGGTCTAAGTCTTGAGGATGGTCAAAAATGGGGTGTCTACACCTAGGTTCTCTAATGGTGGCCTAAGATAGAAGAACAGATAGAGAAATTCTGTAGAGATTTTTTAGGTAAACTCTCACAACAATAATACGTCTCTTTTCGCTATATCAGATATATCATATATCTCTGCAGATAGAAGTGGAGTTGTAGACTCCCACAACAACTCAAACACTTCATTAGATAATTCCTTAATTATCTTATTTATCAAATAGTGTGAATTATCTACAACCCATGTGGACGCTCCATGGATTATGAATCGGGTCGAAATTTCCAACAAACACATTAATCACATATAGATGAGTGCTCCAAAAAGGGTTTAACTTTTTTCATATTTACATTTCAATACAAAAGAATTTGAGGGGCTCGTGTGGCGCATCATGGGTCCCATTTCGATGATCTAAATAATTGATTTTGTAAGGGTCTAAATATATATCATCCATAAAAAAAATTAGGCCGATCCGATAATCGTAACATTTTCATTTTATTGTGTTTCACTACAACATATAAGAGTTTTAGAGATGAAGTTTTTGTCTCTAAAAGTATAAATTTTGTTGCAAAAAATATTTAGGGACTAATTTCAGTTGTTGTAATGACAGTCGCTAAAAGGCTGTCCCGAAAAGTCAAAAAAGAAGTTTTTGAGAACAAAATTTTGAAAATGTCGCTAATAAATGCACTTTGAGAGACAAAATAACTTAGTTCCAAAAATATTTATTTTTTTAGACAACACTTTTGGTCCCAAAAGGTTAGTAATTCATCATTAAATGTCTAATTTTATTGCTAAAAATAAAATAATAACACATTGGGCGACAAAAATACTTTATTCCTATATTTTTGTCTCTAAAACCTGAATTTCTTGTAAATAAATGGTCTATTTATAAAATTATATTTATCGATCATTTTTTTTGTAGATAAATGCGATAAAATGAAAATGTTACGATTATCAGATTAAACAAATTTTTTCAAGAATAATATCCATTGAGAGTCCTATAAAATGAACGATTCGGACTATCGAAATAAGACCCATGATGGGTGTAGCGATCCCAGTTTCGATCCTTCTTTCATGTGTTGCCACTCCGATTAGGCCGGTCGGGGTCAAGCTGCCCGGTCAGCTCGCGGGGGTCCAGAGGGCAGCACCCTTTGGCAAGTCCTAGGGCAGCGCCCTGGTGGGGTTGAGGGGCAGCGCCCCTAAAACAAAAATGAAAAATGCATTCGAAGTTGCTTGTCCTCTCGAGCGGCCGTTTATGCGCTCGAGCGGAGAATGTTTGGTTTCAGAAGTTTGACCTGTCTGCAAAAGTACTGAGTTAGTGTATTTGACGCTCGAGCGGGGCATTCCACGCTCGAGCGGACCATGTTATATCAGTTCGTGAATCTGATATTTCATATCACTTTTTCAGTCCTCTCTCTCTCTAAAACTCTCCAGAATTCCAGATCGGGAGCTTCTCTCTCTAGAAGTCATCTTCTCTCTTTGATTTCTCCAAATCCATTGGGATTTAGACCTAAGTTCTTCACCAAAGTTGGTTATCATCTCGAGGGCTTCGTTGTGTGCGGTGAAGATCGAGTTTCGACACGTTGATTTTGGGGGTTTCATCTCATTTCTTCTTCAAAACTTGAGGTAGGGATTTTCTTAGAGTTATATAATGTTTTTGCAAGATCTAGATGATTTTCGAAATCATCCTTTGATTAGCTTTGAGAAATTGATTGTTGATTTCAAGAAGATGAGTGATTTGAAAGAGGGTTTAATTTCTTTTCCTTTTAAAATAGAAATTGAAGGTTTTGAACTATATTGATTGAAGAAAGATGATTTTGGGGAGATTCTTCTAAATATTTTGGAGATGAATGATTTTGGTGAGAAAAACCTAGAAATTGGGTCTGTTCTTTGAAAGATGTCAAAAATCCTTGGAAGATGTTGTCATATTTATTTGTATACCAAAATAAATGGATGTTTTGAAAATTGTTTATTTATATATAAATGACGAATTTTGTGAAAAAAAAATGAGAAATGTTGTTTATTTTGGAAATTGTTGTCAAAATGTTGATTTAGTCTTGAATTGACTAAATTGTTGAGATTGCTCGAAATGTGGGAATTACGTTATTCTCTTGAATGAATTGGATATAAAAGTATATATATATATATATATATATTCATCTTGTGGAATTGTGTTGAAAAGAGGATTGGAATTTTGATCACAATGGATATTTGTGGAACAATTGAATATGGAAGTAATGTTGCATTGCATTATTAAGCATACATTGGCATTTCAATTCATTGGACTATGTTAAGCTTTGGAAATTTGCATTGAGAAAAGAATGTTGGGAAATGGGTTTTCATGAAATGGTTTTGGGGTAAATACGGTGGTAAGTCTTGATAGGTGGTGTAGATGAAATTGTTTAAGTTGGCCTGAGTGTCCTTGGTGAAAGACCAGAAAGTCGCGCGGATAGGTGTCGAGCCTTCCGGTTAATACCGGTAAAAATGACAATTGGTAGTACTCGTATAGTCTACTTGCAGACACCGACCTAGGGATTACCAGAGTTGTATTTACCGCCCCTTTAATTAAATTGATAAATTTTGAACAGTTGAAGTTGCATAACATCATTGAGCATGATGGTTTTCAAAAGATGAAGATGTGTTTTATTTTCAAAAAGGCATGGCATGGCATGTGCATTCATCTCTTGAGACTTGTATAAAATGTATATACTTTGTTAAGGATTTCCTACTGGGCTTTATGCTCACCCTACCGGATTTTTGTGCAGGAAAAGACGTGGTGAATCCGCCTAATTGAGGGCGTGGAAATGTGTGTGTTGAGAGCACTAAAGTTCTCATTTGCTGTGATCCTATTTGTAAGCCAAGGGCTATGTATGTGTGGGTTTGAATAACCATTTTGTGTACCAGGCTTAAGCCTTGGAAGATTGTAAACCCTTGGGGGTGCTTATTTGGTTATTTACTTGTTGTTGAATCAATGTAATATCGCATGAGGAACTATTATTATTATGTAATGCAAGTATGGGAAGTTATATTTGGTTTTCCTTTAAGAGAGCCATGATTGTTGCATTATCATTTGGGCTAGAAATTTGGGGCGTTACAACTTGGTATCAGAGCTACCGGGTTTGAATACTTGGAGCTCGTGGGAAGTGGTTGTTTAACCACAATGGGTTCATCTAGCATGCTTAGGAAGTGTTATGCATTTTGTGACTATGTGATAACATGCTTATGTGACTAAATGGGTATGGGATTGGACTTTTGGGATGTTGTTTGCGCCTGTTAAATTCCTTGAGGTCTCATTAGAAGGGTACTTGATCAATACTCGTTCTACTAAGAATTCTTGGTTTTTCGTGGGACAAATTTCATCATGAAAGAATGATCCGTATGTGTTTACATGACTAAGTGCTTATGTGTAGTGAAATTGAATTGTGTATATGGTAGAGAAATATATGGAATTGTTGTAGTCGAACGTGTGAGTCAAGTTACGAGCACATATGAGTTAATGTGCTAAATTATTTCTCTTGTGTCCTTTATTAGGATGTCAGGAAGGGGTCAAGTCCGTGGTGGTAGAGGCGGGAGGCGTGGTAGGGCTCGCGAGGTGTGCATGAGGTACCGGTCCATAGGGTTCCGGTGCAAGAAGAAGGGTTCGGCCAAGCTAATATGGCCGAGCAAGCAGGCCAAGCTAATGTGGCCGAGCAGGTGGGACAAGCGGGTCAAACCGCAATGGGGCCCTAGCCCGAGAAATGGCGGGGCTTTGAGGGAGTCTATGAACTTGTTGAGGGCAGAATCCCCGAGAGAACACCGTGGAGTCAAGGACGAGTTTCCTTACTAGAGAGTTTTTACGGGCCAAACCAGATGAATTCCATGGTGGCCCCGAGCCCAAGAAAGCGGATGAGTGGCTCGAACAAACTGTGAAGACGTTCGAGATGCTTCATATAGATGATAGCGAGTTGAGGGTGACTCTAGCGAGTTACTACCTTAAAGGGGATGCGGGTCAGTGGTGGAAGTATGCCAAGGGTAGGGTGGAGCCATCATGGGAAGCCTTTGTGGTTGCTTTCCAAGATAAGTATTTACCTCCCGCTGCTAGGGAGAGATTGAGGCAAGAGTTCAAAGACCTCAAACAACTCGACATGACCGTGGCCGAGTTCGAGGCAGTCTTCTCTAGTTTATCTAGGTTTGCACCAGAGTTGGTGGCAATGGAAGAGCGCCGTTGCATTGAATTCGAGAAAAAGTTGAAAACCAAAATTTTCTTTAAGATTGTTGGGAACATGATTCAGAACTATGACCGTCTTGTAGAGTCGGCGGCGTATGTAGAGATTTCCGTACAAGCCTTGGAGTTCGAGGCCTAGGGGCCAAGAGTCTCAAGGAGACTATAGGCAGAATAAGAAGAGCAGGGGTACTTTTTCATTCCAGCCACAACCACAGCAGTCAAAATCCACTTTTCCTTTGCCTAGTGCGGTTCCGGAAAAAGTACATCTAGTGGCTTCACGTGTTTCAAGTGTGGCCAGCCGGGCCACAAAGCCTTTTCGTGCCCACAGAAGGGTGGAGGACAGTTGATGTTGCCACCACCACCACCTAACCGATCTCAGAGTCAGTCTCAGTCTCAGAATGGAGGCCAGGGATTTAATTGTTATCAGTGTGGTCAGCCGGGGCATATGAAGAGAACTTGCCCTCAGTTGGGAGGCGCATCTGGCGCATCAGGGTCGAAGCAGACTCAGAGCCACCAGCAGGCTCATTCAGCTCAGGCTTCACGAGCTAATCAGGGAGCCACTTCGGCTCAGTCGGTACAACAGGCCTATGCTCCGAGAGGGGGGCAAGTTAATCAGGGGCCACAGGGGCGTGTATGCTGTTACCGTGCCAGAGCAGTTGCCAGAATCCTCAGTTGTGAGAGGTATTTTTGTTGTGTGTAATTCTTTGGCTAATGTATTGATAGACACGGGTGCGTCTCATTCATTTATATCTACTGCATTTGCTTCTGCATTGGGGTTAGAGGTAGCACAGTTAGTGCCTCCACTCAGAGTAGAGTCACCTGTTGGGGGTACAGTTGATTTAGACCGGGGTTGTCGTGATTGTGAAATAGAAGTTGTCGGGCGTCGACTTCCATTTGTTTTTGTGTTGCTAGATATGTCGAGTTTTGATGTCATTTTAGGCATGGACTGGTTGTGTTCTTATCAAGCTGTGATTGATTGTTACCGTCAGAGAGTTACAGTGTGCACTTCGGGTGGTGATCGTTTCTATTTTCGGGGGAACCGAGTTGATAGAGCCTTGTCGCCAGTTGTTGACCCTCGTAGTAGGAGCAAGCTTAGTGGCCTTCTTGCAACTCTCTTGGATAGTGAGAGTGACAGGGCTCGTGTTGAGTTACCAAGGGTAGTTTGTGAATACCCGGATGTCTTTCCAGAAGATCTTACTAGTTTACCACCTCACCGGGAGATCGAGTTCTCCATTGAATTAGTGCCTGGCACGGCACCGATTTCCATGTCACCGTATAGATTTGCACCGCCGAATTGCATGAGTTGAAGATTCAACTCCAAGAACTTTTAGACAAGGGCTTCATTCGCCCTAGTACATCGCCTTGGGGAGCGCCGGCTCTCTTTGCGAAGAAGAATGGGTCATTGCGGTTGTGTATTGATTACCGCAAGTTGAATAGAGTTACAGTTAAGAACAAGTATCCTCTACCCAGAATAGATGATTTGTTTGACCAACTTAGAGGGTCTCGTTGCTTCTCAAAAATAGATTTGAGGTCGGGGTACCATCAGTTGAGAGTCCGGGAGGAGGACATTCAGAAAACGGCCTTTCGTACGCGTTATGGCCACTATGAATTCCTTGTAATGCCTTTTGGGTTAACCAATGCGCCTGCTTCCTTTATGGATTTGATGAACAGAATTTTTCGGGAATACTTGGACCGTTTTGTGGTCGTCTTTGTGGACGACATCTTAATTTATTCAACCTCTGAGGAGGAACATGAGGCTCACTTACGGGTAGTGCTTGAATTGCTTGAGAAACACCGTTTGTATGCCAAGTTTGAGAAATGCGAGTTTTGGTTAACCGAGGTAAAATTTTTGGGGCACGTAGTGTCAAGAGAGGGAGTAACAGTAGACTCCTCAAAGATAGATGTCGTACAAGATTGGGAACAACCCAAGAATGTTTTTGAGATCCGGAGTTTCTTGGGGTTAGCGGGGTATTATCGACGTTTTGTTAGGGACTTCTCTAGACTAGCTGCACCTTTGACTAGGTTGACTAGAAAGGGTATCAAATTTGTGTGGAGTGAGGCTTGTGAAAAGTCATTCCAAGAACTTAAGACTAGATTGACCACCGCACCGGTCTTGATAATTCCCGAAAGGGGTTTGAATTACACTGTCTATTGTGATGCGTCCAGGGATGGACTTGATTGTGTCTTGATGCAAGAGGGTAAAGTTGTGGCCTACAATTGAAAACTCATGAGAAAAAATTACCCCACCCATGATCTAGAATTAGTAGCGGTGATTTTTGCTTTGAAAATTTGGAGGCATTACTTGTACTATGAGAAGTTTGAAGTCTTCTCCGATCATAAGAGTCTAAAGTATTTGTTTTCTCAAAAAGACTTGAATTTACGACAACAGAGGTGGATGGAATTTATGGAGGATTATGACTTTGAGTTACACTATCATACAGGGAAGGCCAATATTGTGGCCGATGCTTTGAGTCGAAAATCTGTGAGTAGTTTGGCAAGTGTGGCCATTCGGGAATGGGATATGCTAGATGTTATTGGCAAGTTTGATTTGCACTTGGGTGAGTCCGGAGAGAGTGCTACCTTGTTTACTTTGAATGCTCAACCTACCTTGGTTAGTAAGGTCATAGAGGCACAACGAGGAGACCGTGATGTGGAATCAATCCGTGTTAAGATTTCCAATGGGAAGGAAGAGAAAGGTTTGAACGTTCACTCGGATCTGAGTGTACGTTACCTAGACCGTTTGTTTGTACCAGAATCTTGTAGAGAGGAAGTACTTCGGGAGTTCCATCACTCACGCCTTGCGGTACACCCGGGAGGCACTAAAATGTATCATGATCTTAGTCGTCAGTTTTGGTGGAGGGGTATGAAACGGGATGTCGCTTTATTTGTATCGAAGTGCCTTACTTGTCAACAAGTGAAGGCCGAACACCAAAGACCAGCGGGTTTGTTACAACCCTTACCAATAGCCGAGTGGAAATGGGAGCGTGTTACCATGGATTTTGTAGTTGGGCTTCCTAGAACACAACGAGGCAATGACGCCGTTTGGGTGATTGTTGATAGGTTGACTAAGTCTACCCATTTCATTCCGATGTGCACCAGCGACTCAGTTGAACGCTTGGCAGAGTTGTACATTAGAGAGATAGTTCGACTTCATGGAGTCCCTGTGACTATTGTGTCGGATAGGGATCCTCGTTTTACTGCCCTTATGGCAAAGCCTTCAAGAGGCGTTGGGAACTAAGTTGACTCTTAGCACCGCTTATCATCCTCAAACGATGGACAGTCGGAATGTACCATTCAGATTTTGGAGGACATGCTTAGAGCTTGTGTCCTTGATTTTAAGGGGCCTTGGGAAAGGCACTTACCATTGATTGAGTTTGCTTACAACAATAGTTACCAAGCTAGTATTGGGATGGCACCATTTGAGGCCTTATATGGCCGACCTTGTAGATCACCGGTTTGTTGGGCCGAAGTGGGTGATGCACCGTTACTGGGTCCGGAAATTGTTAGAGAGACAACCGAGAAAGTTGTTCTCATTCGAAAGAGGTTAGCTACGGCCCAAAGCCGACAAAAGAGTTATGCCGATAAGAGGAGACGACCTTTATCTTTTGAAGATGGTGACCATGTGTTTCTAAAAATCTCACCAAGGCGGGGTTTGATGAGATTTGGTAAGAGTGGTAAATTATCTCCAAGGTTCATTGGGCCTTTTGAGATCTTAGAGCGAATTGGGGAAGTGGCATACCGGTTAGCTTTACCGCCACAACTTTCGGGAGTTCACAACGTATTTCATGTATCTATGCTTAGGAAGTATGAACCCGACCCTTCTCATGTTCTTGATTGGGTTGACTTGGAGGTAGATGAGGATGCCTCTTACGAAGAACGACCGGTTCAAATATTAGATACCCGGGAGCAAGTGCTACGGGGCAAAACTATACCGTTGGTAAAGGTGTCGTGGAGACACCATGGGGTTGAAGAAGCGACGTGGGAACGGGAGGCGGAAGTCCGCTCCAAATATCCGGATTTATTTGAAAATGCTTAAGTTGCTTTTCTTTGTAATATTCCCTAGTGTTGAGGGAAAACGTATTTAAAGTTGTTAACCACATGTTGATATGTGCGTTGTTGTTTTAAGCATAAGGTTGTTTAGAGTTGCCATTACTTTTTGGGAAATTTCATGTTTATGCATATTTGGGAGGTTGTTGTTAATGAGATAACCATGGTGGAAATGGTGGAATTTGGTTGAGAGTTAGTATTGTGATTTGAAAATGAAATAGCGTGGCTTTGATCGCTAGAAACCCCTTTGTTTGGGTAGTTTGATTTGAAATTTCGGGGACGAAATTCTTTAAGGGGGAAGGTTGTAGCGATCCCGGTTTCGATCCTTCTTTCATGTTTTGCCACTTCGACTGGGCCGGTCGGGGTCGAGCTGCCCGGTCAGCTCGCGGGGGTCCAGGGGGCAGCGCCCCTTGGCGGGTCCTAGGGCAGCGCCCTGGCGGGGTTGAGGGGCAGCGCCCCCAAAACAAAAATGCAAAATGCATTCGAAGTTGCTTGTCTGCTCGAGCGGCCGTTTATGCGCTCGAGCGGAGAATGTTTGGTTTCAGAAGTTTGACCTGTCTGCAAAAGTACTGGGTTAGTGTATTTGACGCTCGAGCGGGGCATTCCACGCTCGAGCGGACCATGTTATATCAGTTCGTGAATCTGATATTTCATATCACTTTTTCAGTCCTCTCTCTCTCTAAAACTCTCTAGAATTCCAGATCGGGAGCTTCTCTCTCTAGAAGTTATCTTCTCTCTTTGATTTCTCCAAATCCATTGGGATTTAGACCTAAGTTCTTCACCAAAGTTGGTTATCATCTCGAGGGCTTCGTTGTGTGCCATGAAGATCGAGTTTCGACACCGTTGATTTTGGAGGTTTCATTTCATTTCTTCTTCAAAACTTGAGGTAGGGATTTTCTTAGAGTTATATATATGTTTTTGCAAGATCTAGATGATTTTCGAAATCATCCTTTGATTAGCTTTGAGAAATTGATTGTTGATTTCAAGAAGATAAGTGATTTTGAAAGAGGGTTTAATTTCTTTTCCTTTTAAAATAGAAATTGAAGGTTTTGAACCATATTGATTGAAGAAAGATGATTTTGGGGAGATTCTTCGAAATATTTTGGAGATGAATGGTTTTGGTGAGAAAACCTAGGAATTGGGTCTTTTCTTTAAAAGATGTTGAAAATCTTTGGAAGATGTTGTCATATTTATTTTGTGTGCCAAAATAAATGGATGTTTTGAAAATTGTTTATTTATATATAAATGACGAATTTTGTGAAAAAAAAAATGAGAAATGTTGTTTATTTTGGAAATTGTTGTCAAAATGTTGATTTAGTCTTAAATTGACTAAATTGTTGAGATTGCTCAAAATATGGGAATTACGTTATTCTCTTGAATGAATTGGATATAAAAGTGTATATATATATATTATATAATTCATCTTGTGGAATTGTATTGAAAAGGGGATTGGGAATTTTGATCACAATGGTATATTGTGTGGAACAATTGAATATGGAAGTAATGTTGCATTGCATTATTAAGCATACATTGGTATTTCAATACATTGGACTATGTTAAGCTTTAGAAATTTGCATTGAAAAAAGAATGTTGAGAAATGGGTTTTCATGAAATGGTTTTGGGGTAAATAAGGTGGTAAGTCTTGATAGGTGGTGTAGATGAAATTGTTTAAGTTGACCTGAGTGTCCTTGGTAAAAGACTAGAAAGTCGCGCGGATAAGTGTCGAGCCTTCCGGTTAATACCGGTAAAAATGACAATTGGTAGTACTTGTATAGTCTACTTGCAGACACTGACTTAGGGATTACCAAAGTTGTATTTACCGCCCCCTTTAATTAAATTGATAAATTTTGAACAGTTGAAGTTGCATAACATCATTGAGCATGATGGTTTTCAAAAGATGAAGATGTGTTTTATTTTTAAAAAGGCATGGCATGGCATGTGCATTCATCTCTTCAAACTTGTATAAAATGTATATACTTTGTTAAGGATTTCATACTAGGCTTTATGCTCACCCTACCGGATTTTTGTGCAGGAAAAGACGTGGTGAATCCGCCTAATTGAGGGCGTGGAAATGTGTGTGTTGAGAGCACTAAAGTTCTCATTTGCTGTGATCCTATTTGTAAGCCAAGGACTATGTATGTGTGGGTTTGAATAAGCATTTTGTGTACTAGGCTTAAGCCTTGGAAGATTATAAACCCTTGGGGGTGCTTAGTTGGTTATTTGCCTGTTGTTGAATCAATGTAATATCGCATGAGGAACTAATATTATTATGTAATGCAAGTATGAGAAGTTATATTTGGTTTTCCTTTAAGAGAGCCATGATTGTTGCATTATCATTTGGGCTAGAAATTTGGGGCGTTATAATGGGCCCTACAAACACCTCAAATTCTCTTATGTTAGCGTGTTAATGCACCACCTTGCGCTCAACAATGATTATGATAATATTCCTGTAACATTATTGTGCTGTGAAAATGTTCATTGTTTAAGTTGATGTGGATTCGGATTGTTTTGTTTTCATTCCAGTGAAATTTGGGTTTTCTTAGAGCACAGTGAACTATTTGCACCTATAGGTGTGTTCTCAATTTGTCATTTTATAGCTCTCAAATCGATCAGCTGACCTAATGATATAAATGCTTAGATTTGTGGAGTGCAAGGAAAAAAGAAAGGAGAAAAATAAGTTCTTCATACTTAGTAATTTTAGTCACAAGGGCATTTTGTAAAATTGACCTGTGGATTATCTCATGATAGTTTGAAAATGAAATTAAAAAGAGAACTTTTGGTGGAAGAGTGTTAACAATGACCAAGTGTAGAGTTATTTTCTTACTTGAGTCATTTTTTGGTTTGAACCTTCGGCTTGTCAAAGAAATTAAAAAGAAACTTTCGGTGGAAAAGTGTTAAAAATGACCGGTCTTGTTTGAAGACTAAACATTTTAGTCAAAAAATCAAAAAGTTATTATAAATTGTCAAATCATTTTTTTTATTTTTCTACACATCTATTCATAAAATGTCAAAATTTTACTTTCTTGCTTCGGTTATTTTTTGTTTTTACTTTGAAAGTGTTAAAAATAGAATTTTCTTACTCCGGTCATTTTTCGTATGAACCTTAGGCCTGGTTACCCTTATGGACTAGGTTCATTGATTTTGGGCGTGCATGTTTCCATGTTGGTATAAGTTTATAGTCATATTTTTTTATCCATGTATGCTTAGAGAGATGGTATTAAATTTTTTGTCAGTTAGGACTCGGGGAACTTTTGCAAGATTGAGATACTCTGTAGAATAGAGGATGATTTGATTGTCTTAGGCTCCGTTTGTTTTCAGAGGTAGAATGGAGGGGATTCATAGTGAGGGGATTGTTAGTGAGAGGATTAAGTAAAATTGTGTTTGTTTTTATGATAGTTGTTAGTGTAGAAAATTTTAAATTATTTTTATATAAAATAATAAAACAAATAAAAAATACAAAAAATTAAACATTAATGTTCAAAAAAAAAAAAATGCCCAACATGTAAAAAATAAAAAAATAAAATAAAAATTCTAGTCCCCTCACTATTTTTCTAATACCATCTCCACCTCCTCCATCCTAATCTCTCTTCCAACCTCCATCTTAATCCCCTCCTCCATCCCAATCCCTTCTCCAATTTTACAAACAAACATAACACTAAATGGACCCATCTCCATCCTAATCTCATCCCATCCTCTACACCCAAAACAAACGGGGCCTTAGAGTCATGTAGTGTCATGTTTGGTCGGAGCTATGTATGTATTGCAATTTCGTATAAATTGATTATAATACTATCGATTTATATTGTTTTGTATGCCTTGTTAGTTATTACAATATACTTGATATTCTTACTTAAATTTGAATTGTGTGAGTTAATTTAAGTAAATTGTTTAAGGAAAAACTTGAAATCGAAAAACTTTGTAATTGGAAATATAATATAATTAACTCATCTATCTATCATATCTGCATAATATATCTGTTGAACATGAGCTTGAAATAACATGACATAATGCCCACGTTTGATTGGAGACCCCTAACAAAAATTGTTTAAATTTGGAAATCCAAGGGGACCAAGGCCGCCTCTCATTATGGTCAGCTTTGATGGCTTAGCTACGAGGTTTTGTAGCAATTGAATTTGTGGTGCTTGGTTATGAAACAAAACAACATTAGATATGAGATTTTGTTATGTAATTGACATTGGTTATGATACATTTTATGATGTTTTTGGACAATTGTAATAATACTAGCTTAAAATACATTTTTGACAAACCCTTCAATATAAAATTCAATAAAATAGCTTAAAATAGTAGTTTAATTCTAATAGAGTGAAAATTTGTTTTCCAACAAAGATTGGTTTGAACCTTACATCAGATGTTGCTATAATATGATAGTGTATGTTGTACTGTACTCCATGATTTATATATAAAGAGTTGAGAAATAAGAGATTGAGAGATGATCATAGCAAAAGGTGAAAGCCCACAGGGTGGATGGATCCCAGTGTTTCGTAGGAAAGCATGGTCAAACAGGACGTTCCAAGGTATTCACACACTTTTTGTGGACAATTTATCTGAATCTTTGGATCCTAAGGGCCTGTTCACATTGTTCTCCAAGTTCGGAGTAGTAATGGATGTCTACATCCCCAACAAGAGGAGGAAGCTAACAAGTTTCAGATTCGGATTTGTGAGATACAATTGTCTAGTCGCAGCCGGAGTGGCTATTCAAAAGGCACATGGTACTTGGTGTGACAATCGTGAGATAAAGGTTAAGATGGCAGAGTTCAGTAAGGCTCAAAACAAAACTAGACAGCAGAGGTTGCAGAGAGGTGTAGGCACTACAGTCCCACGAAATGGAGTTGAAACAAAGAGCTTGCGTATTATTGGGCAAAACTATGCTGATGTAGTGGCTGACAGGGTTGGTGATGCGAAGGATAATGGACTGATAGTCAAAGTACAAGAGTATGGAAACAAATGGCTATATAGGAGCCTAGTCGTCAAACTCAAGCCTTGTTGCCTTGTCTTTGATTTCAAACAAGAAGTGTTTAACAAGTGTGGAATTGAGGTTCAGATAAGAGAGTTTGGAGGCAGGTCAGTGATCCTTACATTCGACTCAGCAGAAGTAATGAGAAGTAAAAGTAAGGATTTGGAGCATTGGGTCCATGACTGGTGTGAGTCCATCACACTATGGAATAAAGACATAATCATTGAGCATGCAAGGGAGGTATGGCTTAGCTGCTATGGAGTACCACTTCATCTTTGGAACTCTGTTAATTTTAAGAATATAGGCATGCTGTAGGGTGATGTTATTGAGATTGATAGAGATACTCTTGACATGTCCTCTCTTTGCTGTGGAAAAATTAGAATAGCAACCAAAGTTTTGGACTGCATTAACCAGGTGATAACCCTGGACTGCACAGGCAAATTATACAAGATCAGAGTTTGTGAAGAACAAATAGTTGTTATGCAAAAACCAAGCAGCTCTGATAGTCTCTTGCGGCATGATAGCTCTGTAAGTATAAACAGAGGAGTTAAGCACTGTGTTGATAATGGAGCGACTCTTAGAGAAGACGATGATGATGTGGCCCTCGGTGATGACTTGGCGAGGAAGAAGAGCTTGGGAATTGACATGTGCACTGCATCTTAAAATAAGGAAGCTGATCTGGCAGTTAAAGATAGCCTCCTGGATATCTCTGCAATACAGGAGACAACCAGTGGCTTGGGAATGCTAAGTAATGGAGGCGCATGCTTGCGGAAGGAGGCACTATTGTCAGATTACAACGGATTCAATAATGATGGCAATGGGCATGTGGTTACTTCAGGTTTTTTGAAAAGCTTGAGTGGGTCAGATTCCTCTCGGCACAATGTAAATTTAGAAGTGTTTATAGGCCCAGTTCAACTAGACAATCCAAACCTCATCAGGTCTCAACCCACTCATGGCCTTACTGAATTGGGCCTAGTAAGAACTATTGACCCCATAAATTCTGGGTTGAACAACTCAGGTATACAATTTCCCCTATCACAGCCAGAGGAGGTCAAATGTAAAAACTCAGGCTAGAGGCCGAAGTCAGTAAAGCAAAGGAAGTCTGGGGCTCTTATCAGCCAGTCAAGAAAAACTCTCGGAAAGCTTCAAAGAGAGTCAAAGCCATGGCTATTGGAGGTAACCGAATCAAAAAGGGTGTCCTACTCAGAGCCACGACTCAGGCGCTATCTGATTCAATCTCTTTATTTAGCAGTTCAACCAAAGGAAGGCACCTTCTAAATGAAGCACAAACAACCTTACAAATTGGGAAACTTCTTGGATTAAATTGTGAAGGCAAAGAGATTGAAGTAATAGAGAAGATAATGGATCTTGAAAATCAGGATTTGGTAAGAAAGGAGCAGTTAGATGTTGCCAAGCAATCCTAATTAGTAGGATATGGTGACTTGGGAGTCTAATTTTGTATTCTGATGAAGTTACTATCATAGAATGTCAGAGGATTGGGGAAACCTAAGAAAATAAGGAAATTAAAGGAGATAATCAGAATCAGACAAGTAGATTTTGTACTTATTCAAGAAACAAAAAAAATGCAAAGATATCAAAATTATTTGTTCGATCATTATGGCCTGGGAATTAGATGGAGTTTATGGCTGTGGATGCAATAAGGAATGCATGTGGTCTGATGTGCATATGGAAACCAGAGGTGTTCACTTTGTCTGCTTGTTGCTGCAGTAAGAATTTCATCTTACTTTCAGGTACCACTTCTTCAAACTTCATTTGTAACATTATGAATGTTTATGCTTCCAATGATTTGTTGATAAGGAGGCAACTGTGGGAAACATTAATTAATCTCAAAAGTTCTTTTATCAATCCATGGTGCATTAGGGGAGACTTCAATAAAGTCAGAGTCATTGGGGAAAGGAAGGGTTGTGTAAGGAGGGATGTTGGGATGAAGGATTTTGGGGATGTCATTGAAAAGATTCAAGGGGTGGATTTACCAATGCTGGGCAGAAAATACACTTGGGGTAGTTCTCAGGACGGTTTCAGGTGGAGTAGAATTGATAGGTTTATCCTTAACCCTGAATGGCTTGAATTGTTTAGGTTCAAACTTTGGGGCTTACCCAGGAGTTTGTCTGATCACTGTCCTATTCTTCTGATGGAAGATGACAGAGATTGGGGACCTAGACCCTTTCAGTTCATTAATGCTTGGACAAAGCACTCCAACTTCTTTCAGATAGTCAAGCAAAATTGGGAGACCACAAGTTTGGAGGGCTGGGCAGGCTTTATCCTAAAGAAGAAGTTGCAATCGCTAAAATTTTGTTTGAAAAACTGGAACAAGGAAGTTTTCGGTAATATCAATGAGCAGCTCAAAGAGAAGGAAGCTGAACTTCACTCATGGAATTTGATACCTGAGGCTAGACCACTTTTTCTTGAAGAATAGGAACAAAGAAAGGAGCTATTGGGGGATATATGGAAATGGAGAAGATTGGAGGAAGGCTATGGCTTCAGAAGTCCAGGCTCAATTGGGCTCTGAAAGGTGATAAGAACATCAGATTCTTCCATCTTTTTGCCACAAGCAGGCAAAATAGGAACTCTCTTGACTCCATAGAGGTTAATGGGGTTTCAGTAGTGCAACCTGAAGAAGTCAAAAAAGCAGTGGTGAACCATTTCAAAAATTTATATGCAGAGCATTGGAAAAGCAGGCCTAAATTGGGGGAGCAATTTAATTCTATTAATACTCTCAGCAATGCCTCTGCCATGCTAGAAAGTGTATTCATTGAAGATGAAGTTTGGGCTGCCATTAAAGACTGTGATGGGAACAAAGCCCTTGGTCCTGACGGCTTCAATTTATCATTCTTTCAAAAATGTTGGAAAATTATAAAGCATGACATTTTGAAATTTATGATGGAAGTTCATGAGAATGGAATTCTAGCCAGGGGCCTCAATTGGTCTTTTGTTAGTCTTATCCCAAAAAAGGAAAACCCCTTGTCTTTCTTCAATTTCAGACCCATCAGCTTGATTAGCTATGTTTACAAAGTCCTTTCCAAGGTCCTATCTAATAGATTGAAGCTTGTTTTGCCTTCCATAGTAGGTGAAGCACATCCTGCATTCCTAGGGGGCAGTGTATTTTGGATGGAGTGCTCATTGCTAATGAGATTGTAGATTGGTGGAAAAAGTCAAACAATCAAGGGATGATCATCAAGCTGGATTTCGAAAAAGCCTTCGATACTGTAAATTGGGAGTTCCTTTTTGATTTGTTTATCAAGTTTGGTTTTGGCTCAAAATGGTTGGGCTAGATGCAATCATGTTTAACCACTACTAGCATATCCATTCTTGTCAATGGCTCACCTACTGATGAAATTCGACCAGAAAGAGGACTCAGGCAGGGTGATCCACTCTCACCCTTCCTCTTCAATATTGTTGCGGAGGGGCTGAATCTGCTACTCATTAGAGCTAAGGATCTGGGTCTTATTAAAGGGGTGGTTGTTGGTCCCAATGGCTTGCATTTTACTCACCTCCAATTTGCTGACGACACCATCCTCTTTTGTGAGGCTGATTTATTGGAAATTACAACCTTGAAGAGAATACTTAGGTGTTTCGAAATCATGTCAGGCCTAAAAATAAATTTTCACAAGAGTACAATCTATGGTATTGGTGTTTCGGAGCTTTTAATTAATGGTTTTTCATTAACATTGAACTGTCTCAATCAGAAACTACCTTTAAAGTATCTTAGGCTTCCACTTAGTGCTAACCCTAGAAGGAAAAACACTTGGAAACCAGTTTTGGACATATTCAAGGGCAAACTCTCAGGTTGGAAGAAGAGACTTTTATCATTTGCTGGTAGACTCACCCTCATCAAATCCACTCTCTCTAGCCTCCCAATTTTCTACCTTTCCTTGTTTAAAATGCCAAAGTGTTTAATCAAAGAGGTGGATAAAATCCAAGCTTCTTTCTTATGGGGTGACTCTGATGTAAAAAGAAAGATACACCTGATTAGTTGGAAGGATGTTTCAATGACAAAGAAGCAAGGAGGTTTAGGTGTTAGAAATTTGAGTCAAGTTAATGTTTGCTTACTAGCTAAATGGTGGTGGAGGTTCTGCAATGAAAAGCAAGCCCTATGGAGAAGATTAATTTGTAGCAAGTATAGCTCCAGAACAGGTAGCTGGTTCCATTCTCAAGGCTCTATTTCTGATTGTTCATGGATGTGGAAGGACATTATGGGGCTTGCATCAGAACAACCTACTTTATTTAACTTCTTCCTTACTAACTCAGAATTAGTTATTGGTAATGGGGCCAGAACCCATATCTTTCTGGAAAGATATTTGGGTGGGGACTAAATGCCTTTAGTTTAAATTTCCTAGATTATTTAGCCTTTCCTCTGACAAGGATGGATCTCTGAAAGACTTTATTGCTAGGAAAATTAGCTCATCTAACTGGAATCTCAATTTTAGGAGACCCCTGCTAGCTTGGGAGGATGAAGAAACCCATAATCTGCAAGTTGTACTAGGTGATGGCCCACCTTTAAGGCATGGGTTAGAGGATAGCATGAGATGGAAAGCTTCATCTTAGGGTGTATTCAAAACAAAGGATTTATTCTACTGGTGGCAATCCAATAGAGGACCGAATCTATCTATGCCCAGATTTATTTGGAATAACATCTCACCACCAAAAGTCCAATTCTTCTCATGGTTGGTTTGGAAAGGTAGAGCAAAAACATTTGTGTTCCTTCATCATATTGGTGTTCTTCGAGGGGAGGATGTCACGCAGTGTATCTTTTGCACTGCTAAACCTGAGTCTATTAATCATGTTTTGCTTCTTTGTCCCTTCAGCTAGCAAGTTTGGTCTGTTATCATTGATTGGTGGGGACTTCTTTGGGTTTGCCCAAGCTCTGTTGTGGATTTGTTTGATTGGTGGTTGGGCACAAAAGTTAGGATGAAAAAATTATAGATCTGGAAAGCCATCGCACTTGCTGTTGTTTGGTCAATTTGGAGGCTCAGAAATGATTGTGTGTTCAACAGTGCCCGGCCCAATCTCTTGGAATTTATTGAACTAATCAAGGTTAGAATTGCAGTTTGGTTGAAGAGCCACACATTTGGTTATTCACATTCCATCCATGATTTTGTTTCCAACCTGAAACAGATTAGGATATGTCTTTGAAGGTGATGAGCTCTGCTACTGCTCCGCTGATGAGCTCTGTTGCTGCTCTACTGTTAATATACTATTCTACTGCTGCTGTTTTTAGTCATTCCCTTATTGATTTTGATCAAGCTAACATACTGCTGCAATTTGCTTGGTTGAGATGGTGTTCATCTTTGTTTCTAGCTAACAGTGCCTGGCCCAATCTCTTGGAAATTATTGAGCTAATCAAGATTAGGTTGTTGCTCTGTTGTTAATTTATAACATTTTGCTGCTGCTGTTTTTAGTCATTCCCATACTGATTTTGATCAAGTAAACATACTGCTGCTGTTTTTTTGGAGTTTGGTTGTGCATAGGTGTTAGCTAACTGAGTCTGCATGCTCTGTCTCTGGTTGCTAACTTGGAGAGTTTGATTGGCTGAGTTGGGATGTTATTCATGCTACTTTGTTGAGTCTGTAATGGTAGAATGTTTCATTGGCTGTGAGATGGGTGGCTGTTTTGGTTGGTCTGTCTTCTCGTTGGTCTCTCGCCAACTCCGGGGTGCTAGCAAATTATAGGATGAGCTTTTTGGTACCAACCTAGTTGGGATGAATTTAGCTTATTGTGATGCTTTTGCACTTCCCTTTTCTTTATTGATGTAATTTGTTAGGTACCTTATACTTGTTTATTCCATCAATAAAGTTTTTTTTTTGCCGATTAAAAAAAAAAAAAAAGTAGTTTAATTCTAGTAGTTCAAAACTTCTAAAAACTAAACAAGTTATTTGTTTAGTTCTCTCGTAAAATACTTCTTTCGCAATGCTTATATAATAAATTATGTTTAATTAGTAATGTACCAAAACTCACTCAGTATTTTTTATGCAAATATGTTGGCCCCTCCCGGACAGAATTATTGCCCCTAGCTATTATTATATATGGTTTCAAAAGATTGCTGAAAAGGAAAGGGAAGATGAGGCATAAAATTTGGACAGAAGAAAACAAAATACACAAAGTAAAGTTGCACCCAGCCAGAGTTTGAGTTGCACCCCGTCATAAGATGAGTTGCAAATTTTTTTATTTTTTTATTTTTTTTTTTGTCCCATTGTTGAGTGATCTCCCTAAAATTTATTCTCATAAATCTAATAAGGTCATGTTTGACAACAGATTAAAATAATTAAAAAATCAAAAGTCAATACAATAAGTTAATTCATTTTTTTTCTTTTTCTTTTTTTAATTAAAAAAAGCTAAAAGGTTGTTAAAAACAAATCAATTCCTAAATAAACCTTAATTAGAGGCAAGAAAAAAATTTAAGAAAATATCACTGAAAGCAACATCAAAATTCCAGCTCCAACATGAAAATCGATATCTTTTCCTTTTCCTTTTTGCTCCTCTTCTCTCTTTATTTTTAACAACTTTGGTTGCATCCTTAAACATTCTCAAAATCGCACCAATATGTGATGGAGATCTCCAGATCCTCTTCTCCACAATCAATCAAAACCTTTTTTGAATTTAAAGCTGTAGGTGCAAAAGGGTCAGAATAAACAAGCTAGCAATTGTTAGAAATGGTTTTGAAAATTCTAGAAAAATAGATTTTTTCCTAAACTTTGGTCTAATTTATAGGTGGGATCCATGCATCGAATTTCGCGGGTCAAATTAGTAACGCGTTCTATGTCGCATTGTGATTCATGTGGTATATTTGGTTGCTCAAAACCATTATTGGGTGAATGAGAAATTGAAGCCAAAGTGTACTCCATGGAAATGGAGTTTTTGTGGAAAATCCTTAAAGGTTTGAATAATGGCTGGTCCCACATTGATTTGGTGGGAAACTTTGAATGGGTTTATAAGGCTTAGAGTTAGAACTTGGTGTAGGCCCCAAGGGACACCCAAGTTTTGTAAAGAGGGAGGTTATGAGTAAAATGGGCTAGACCCATTGGACCCAAAAATCACCACACGCGCCATTGCTGGTTGGCTGGGCCTGGGTGTGAGGTTGGGTTGGGCTTGTCCGGCCCAATACTAATTTTTTTGGGCTAAAAACATTTGAATTTAATTTTATTTTTTGGTAAAATAAAATTTCTGTCCAAAATTCAAATTAATTCCAGAAATAATTTGTTCCGGTTTTTCCCTACATCCAAACAGGTCCATACGGTTTTTATCTGTTTAAAATTTGAACCCAACAGATTTGTATATGTTTATTCAAACTGAACAGGTATCATACCTATTCAAACACCTGTTTAATTCAAATTGAAAAGCCACCACTACATCTATAAGTAGGCAGCCTTCATTTGATGTTTTCACCCCAATTTCGTCTTTAAATTTGTTGCTGCTCTCTGCATTTTGCTGTATCTAAATTTCTGTGAGAAAGAGTATAAACACTTAGTGTGTTTGTTGTACGAAAAATTTGTAGTGCTGCTATTTTTCGTTGTTTGATTATTTTATTCCGAGAGATAGACGTCCATATTCTGAAAGTACTGTGGAGAGGATGAATCTGTCTTAAAGACACAGTGTCTGACACTGGACTTGATCAGAATATTGTTCAAGAAATTAATCAAGTTTTTATTTTATTTTCTGGTTTATTATTTATTTAAATCAGATTTTGGTTTTGTTTTTATAACAAAATAAAAATATGTTTTATTTATTTATTTATATTTATTGGTTTGATTTTTGTAATCAAACATTCTCCCTCCTTTTCTATTTTTCTTTTGTATTCTGTTTGTAGTTTAGTACAGAAACAAAATTTATTTATTTAAATACAGTGAAGATTGACCAATAACAATATCATAATGCTTTTTTGGTCAACAACTATATTACATGCTGGTTTTAAAAAAATTTTTTAAAAAAAAAACTATATTACACAAACAGTAATGTTATCTCCAAAATACATACGTATATCAAAGAAAGTGCAAAAAATAAAAAAATGTGTAATCTAAATTCATTCGGTATATGATGAGAATTACACTCAAAATGAATTAATTACATATTAATTTTCTATACACTTTTTTTTTTTTTTTTAAATTTTTGGTACATGTAACATTCCGATTAATCAATTAGCAACTAGAACAAAAAAAAAAAAATTTAACACAATGGTGATATCACATTTCATCACCAATATGTGGTATCATCAACAAATAACAACTTACATTTAAGTATACAATAACTCTACTATATATATATATAAATTTCTTGAAACAAGTAATTGTACATACAACAGTTTTATAAACCCAAAATAAATAAATAAATAATGATCCAGAATTTGAAATCAACAGTCCAAATTCATTAATGATATTTTCCTAAACATAAATTTACAATTTTAGGGTTTCGTTTTCATGGTCCATAGACTTTTCCGTTATATATAAGTAGTAGAGTTCACTACAACATGAATAATTTTATCGTTAATTGGTAATAATACAATGTGTCAATAATAATGTAACGCCAAACTCACAATGGCTACTACTAAGGTTGTGTTTGGATCATGGTTTCTAGTAGAGATTTAGGAAGAAAAGAAAAAAATTGAAAATATGAGTGAAATGTAGTTATATTTTATTAACATTTATTTTGCCTTTTACCTTTTCTTTTTTAAATTCATGTCCAAATCAATGATCCAAATACAATCTAAAGAAATATGATTGAATTTTCAATGTATGTTTGATAAATTGCAATAACGAAAATGAAGTTTGTCCTGCAGGCAAGAGGTTAGATTACTTACCTTAATGAGCTTATTGGTAGAAGCGGACTTTATGGTTAGGGTCTCTAAACTAGGAAAAATCCAAACCAATCCATTCACAATTGTTGAACAAGTGGTTGATAATGCACTTATCATCTCCAACTTCAAATGCTTCAGAGCAGGTAGTGGAGGGAGCAATTTTTCACTCAATTCTCGAGGAAAAACTATGGCCTTTAAAAAGTCACATAACAAGAAAATCGTACTAATAAAAAACATATACAACATGATCCCCAAAAAAAATAATAAAACAAAATATTCTTACAGATTTTATATATGATATTTTTGAAAAAATTTGTCGCCTTGAATAATGGTCTTCGGTTTGAAATGACAAGACACAAATATATGTTATTAGTTAAAAAAGGATATTTTTATAGAGAAGTTAAAGAGTATTAACATAATTAGACAAATAGAAAAGTATATTGAATAATATTATGTGTATTTGATACAATACAATGAAGGCCCATATATATAGGCAAGAAGAAGAAAGAGAATCCTAATCCTACTATATAATGTAATCCTAATCCTATTATATAATGTAAATCCTAATCCGATAGCTATTACTAACATCCCCCTCAAACTCAAGATGGTTTCAAAGAGACCAACTGGAGTTTGGAAAGTAACTCATGAAAACGACCAGGAAGATGAGTTTTAGTACATAGATCAGCAACTTGAGTAGCGGAAGAAATAGACTGGAGCTGGATAATGCCACTATTGACATGCTAACGAATAAAATGACAATCAATCTCGATGTGTTTGGTGCGATTATGAAAAACATCATTGTGAGCAATCTGAATGGCACTACGATTGTCACAATGAAGAGTAGTAGCGGTGGGATGCAGTACACCCATGTCCTTAAGTAACCAACGAAGCCATAAAAGTTCCTGAGTGGTGTCAGCAAGAGCACGATATTCTGCTTCAGTACTAGACCTGGAGACAACAATTTGCTTCTTACTTTGCCAAGAAATCAATGAACTTCCAAGAAAGAAACAATAACCAATAGTAGAGCGACGATTAGTGGGATCACCGGCCCAGTCAGCATCAGAATATACACATAACTCAAGGGAGTGTGAGCAGAGTAATGAAGTCCATGAAACAAAGTGCCCTTCACATAGCGGAGAATACGAAGAACGGCAGCATAATGAGTAGATCATGGAGCAGACAAAAACTGACTAACAATGTGAACTGCATGAGAGATATCAGGCCGACTAACAGATAGATAGACCAGACTACCCACTAATTGTCAATATAGAGTGGCATCAGAAAGGAGAGTGCCCTCTAAAGAGGTAAGACCAGCATTATACTCAAGCGGGGTAGGAGCAGTCTTATTATCCATGAGACCAACACGAGAAAAGAGATCAGATGCATATTTGGCTTGAGTGAGATACAAGCCATCTGGAGCAGAAGAAATCTTAAGACCAAGAAAATAACTAAGAGAACCTAGATCTTTCATCTTAAAATGAGAGCTGAGAAAATGTTTTAGCTCATGAATGCGATCAAGATCATCACCAGTAATAATCATATCATCAGCATAACGCAATAGAAGAGTAATGCCACAGGCCGTCATGAGAATAAAAAGAGCAGAATCATAGGAACTGGAAGAGAACCCAAGCTGAGTAATGGTAGTACTGAACTTCGAAAACTAAGCACGAGGAGCCTGCTTGAGGCCATAGAGAGCACGACGAAGGTGACAAACAGTATCTAGGGAATGCTCATAGCCTGGAGGAGGTTGCATCTAAACTTCTTCAGTCAGGTCACCATTAAGAAATGCATTCTTGACATCCATCTGAGATAAACCCTATTGACTTATGACAGCAACAACAAGTAAACAACGAACATATGTAAGACGAGTAACAGGAGCAAAGGTCTCCTCATAATCAATACCATACTCCTAAGTGAAACCTTTAGCAACCAGACGGGCTTTGTAATGTTCAATTGTACCATCAGAATGAGTTCTGATTTTATAGACCCATTTACAGCCAATAAGAGTTTTGCCAAAAGGAAGAGCAACCATATCCCATGTATGTGTCTTATGTAAAGCTTGTAACTCATCTGCTATTGCTTGTTGCCAAAGAGGATTAGTGCAAGCTTCATGATAGGTATGAGGTTCATGGTGACTTAGAATGGTATAAAAACAATGATAATCTTGTAAATAACTTGGCTGTTTAGAGACCCGTTTCGAAAGATAGACAACAGAAGGAGCTTCAGGAGAGTCATTGCTAGAAGAGGGAGGAGACTCTGAAGAACGGGTAATATTAGTACTCTCAGAAGATGGTAACAAAACAGGATCAGTAGGCAGAACAAGAGCATCAGGAATAGTCGGAGAACCACTTGATGAAGAGGCATCTGTAGGAGCATCATCAGGAAAAAAGATCAATTGAAGGATTAGTGAAATATGAGATGGTGGAAGTAAAGGAAGAGAGAATTTGGAGAGGGAGGAGAACATTTGGTGTTCCCAAAAAAATGACATGACAAGAGATACGAAGACAGTGAGAGACAGGATCCCAACATTGAAAACCTTTATGTTTTATGCCATAGCCTAAGAAGCAACACAATCGCGATCGTGGTTGTAACTTGTTGCGTTCATGGGAAGAAAGGAGGACAAAACAAGCAAACCCAAAGACTCGGAGTTCTGTGTAGGAAGGAGATGTACCACGGAGACATTCATAAGGGGTTTGATTGTTAATGATAGAAGATGGGATACGGTTAATAGTGTAAATAGCTGTAAGGGCAGTTTCACCCCAAAAACGCTTAGGACAAGAAGAAGAGATAAGAAGAGCTCTGACTGTATCAAGAATGTGCCTATGCTTGTGTTCAGCACGACCATTTTGCTGGGAGGTATGAGGACAAGAGCGATGGGGAAGTGTACCATACTCACAAAGAAGTTTTAAAAAACTGGTCTCTTTATATTCTTGAGCATTGTTAGATTGGAAAACTTCGATAGAATAACCAAATTGAGTTTTAATCATTTTCACAAAATCACAATAAGTTTGAGGTAACTCTAAACGTTGTTTTAAAATATAAATCCAAGTGAATCAGGAATAATCATCCACAAAAATAACAAAGTATCTAGAGCCCACCATTGTTGTATTGGGAGAAGGTTCCCAAACATCAAAATGAACTAAATGAAATGGAGAGTTTGAAACTGAATCACTTGTATTAAAAGACAAAGCTGGCTGTTTAGCAAGTTGACAAGATTGACAATCATTATGATAACTAGAAGAAATGGATCCTAAATTGCCACTAGATACTAAAGTACATAGCCGACCAAAAGAAACATGCCCTAATCTAGAATGCCAAAGATCAAGAGAGGGAGTGCGACATGCTGAGGAGTAGGTGTAGAAAATGGTAGATGAAGATTGATGAGCTCAAACAGACATCTAGTTTTATGCCCTATCCCAATAGTCTGTCCTGTCTGCGAATCCTGAACCTAACAACCAGAGGAGAAGAAGAGAATAATTAAACCAAGTTCACAAAGTTGACCAACAGAGATAAGATTTAGGGTGAGGGCAGGAATATGATAAGCATCAGAGAGAGACACAGTGGAGGTAGAGACACTACCAATATGACTAACAGACATGTGAGTGCCATCAACAGTATGAATAATAGGTAAGGTACTAGAAGAAGTAAAAGAGGAAAAAGCAGTGAAATTTGATGTCATATGATTACAAAATACAGAATCAAAGAACCAAGAAGAGCTACCGATGGTGATGGATAAGGCAATGTTATGAGAGGTACCAGAATGTGCCTGTTGAAGCATGGCCTCCATATCATTCTGAGAATAATATGGAGCAGATGGATCTATAGGAGGAGTGGAATCTTCAGCAGTAGATCGAGAGGTAGGCTTATTCCGAGACCCTTGTTTATAGTGACCCCCTTTGAGTTCCCAGAGGAGTGGTTATTATGAGATTGTTTCTGAGGACAATGATGTTCAAAGTGACCAGGTCCTTATTTGTGACAAGTACGACAATCTCGAATTGGACAGTGAAGAAGAGAATGACTAAAATTGAGACCTCGATTCTGACAATATTGACAAATCTGAGTGAAGGAACCAGAAGGAGTCTGTGTGTGAGGAATAGCAAGAACAGTGCCAGTAGTGGGCATGAAAATACCAAGACGAGTCTCCTCAGACAAGAGTTTAGTCACAGCATGTTCTAGAGTGGGTAAAGGATCCCGGTGTAATAGAGAAGTTCGGATAGGCTCAAAAACAAGAGTGAGAGCCATAAAAAAACTCAACCAAGCGGTCCTCATCACGATAATTAGCAAAAGACTGGGCATCTTTTTCATCAACCCAAACAGGTTCACAAATAGAAAACTGATCCCATAAACTGTACATGGATGATAAGAAATCATTAATGGACTGACCTGGTGCCTGATGTTGACCATGAAGACTAGTGCGAATCTGATATCGATGGGAAAATCCAATTGTGTGATATCAGTCTTTGAGAAAGTCCCATATAGATTTAGCAGGAGTAGAGTAGGTATCAGTTTGAAATCGCCCAAATTAGAGATGAATTGAAGTGGTAAAGGTGTTCCAAAACCAAGTAATAATACGATAATTTTTTCCATCCCATGCATCCAAGCGATCAAGAAATTTGGTTTCAGTTTCATCTGCAGTTTGGATTGGTTTCGTCAGTTTACCAGTAATAACTCGCCATAATTGTCGACCTTTGAGAAAGGCAGACATTGCTTGAGACCAGAGAAGATAATTGGTGCCATCAAGAACCACAAAAATTGGTTGAGCAGAGTCGAATCAATCCATTTATAGAGAAAATACAAAGAACAGTGCAAAAAAAAGGCCGAATCCGGAAAAACAGAGGGCACCATTGAACTCAGAATGCAAAAAACCTTGGGAACAGGTCTAAATACACCAAAAACGGGGCTAAAATGGAGTGAAACAAGCAAAAAATTGAACAGGATAACGTTAACAGGTAGTAGGAGGCGCTAGGACTGACGTCAGCTAAGAGGCGCTAGGGCTGATGTCAGCGAAGGGCGTGTGAGTGACGTCCGCGAAGGTGGAGAGACGCACGCGTGATAGAAGTGTGTTGCATGGACCTGTAGCAGAGGGCCCGTGTAAAAGTGTGGTGTGACTAGTGGCGTGTCGTCAAACACGGCAAGGGAAAAGTGGCGCGTGGAGGAGCGTGCGGAGGTGTTTCTGAGTGAGGGTGGCGGCGACGAAATCGTCTTGAGGAGAGGAAGGGTCTGATTGTTGTATTTTGTGATTATGGCCACTGAGGAGAGACCCGTAAGGAACCAACAGATCAAGTACAAAAAATTGTTACCGGTGGCTGAGTGCCGGTGAGGGAGCCAAGGAACAAGGTTCAGAACCTGAGCTCTGATACCATGTTAACACAATTAGACAAATAGAAAAGTATATTGAATAATATTATGTGTATCTGATATAATACAATGAAGGCCCATATATATAGGCAAGAAGAAGAAAGATAATCCTAATCCTACTATATAATGTAATCCTAATCCTATTATATAATGTAAATCCTAATCCAATATATATTACTAACAAAGAGAATAATGTAACATTTTTTAAATGAAATACAAATTTAAATATTTTTACCATTCTTCTTTCTTTTTGTAAATTCTTATACAAATTTATGATCCAAATATAATTCTATATGTGAATTCTTTATATCATTACTCTTATGGAAATTAAGGACCTAATGCTGTGTTCCAAATTTATTTGGGAATGATCCCCACCACACTTACTTTTCTATACACTTTTCTTTACAAATTATTGTAAGAAGTGATTTATTTTGAAATGAATAGCCCTAATTAAATCACATCATTAATTCTCTATAATTTTGAGTCTTACCAAAAAATAGAAAATGGATGAAAAAATCTACATGTACCATGCATAGAATACACATATGTTAGATAAAATGTTTATAAATACGAAGATTTTGAATCACTTTTGGGTTTTATTATGAATTTGTTAGACATACCTTGTCTGAGCGACAAACCAAAATTAAAAATTTTGAATTCATCAACTGTTTGATAAAATCCCTCAATCCAATATACCAACCCGCATCAAGCTTTATGGGGTCTAAATTAATTTTAACATCCACTGATGTCAAACCATTGGCATTTAACCATTCAAAGCATATCCAATCACCAGAATACAAAAATGACACTAGTTCTAGAGTGTAAAACTCTGCTTCCGCCATTCCTCTACATCTAAGCATCACAAACCTCTTCAGGAGCTCACAACAAACCCTAATTCTTCTCAATTTTTGCAACCATCCATGACCAAACTCACAAGCATTGGACGCCAACTAATCAGAAATTCTAACTCTAAATCAATTATGATCAAATTCTTCAGTGTCATAACTTTGACTGTTGCAAAAGCTTTGAAATCAACCTCACACCCAACAAAATCTCCACTCAATTCAACAAAACTAAGACTCGTTGATGCGATTGCTACTTTGCATAGTCCACTGAAATTCAGTTCCATGGACTTGAGGTTTGGAATTAAAAACTCAATGTGTTGCAAGTCTTTACAGAACTCAACACACAAGTACTCATGAATCAATGGGCAGCCTTTGATTAGTTTCTTGAAAACATTGTCTGTGATCTTGGCTTCACTCAGAGTTAGCTTTTTTAAACAAGGTAGGTTTATAGAACAACTGGGTTTGATTCTACAGTATTCCAAATACAATACAGTGATTGATTGAGCAACAAAAACATCATCTACTAACCTTTTGTAAATATTGAAAGATGTTGAATCATAACCAACTCTTTTGATCCGAAGATCCAACTCTTTGACATTGGATTCCAAAGCAAATTTCACCCACTCGGTGATGATGGAATCAGAATCAGGATGGTAATCAGAAGAGGGGGTTCGAAGGCCGAACTTGTCAATGTTGTAGTACCGATTAAAACATTTCTTTTTCTTCTTCAAAGATCTTTGTAAAAATCACTGCAGGAAAATTGATTTTTGGCGGCATTTCAAAAATGCCGTCATAAGTTATAGCGACGTTTAATATTTTTGTCGCTAATACAGCTGCCGTAATAGCTTTACACAGTTTAAAAACGTCGCGAAAAATTTGACGCCAACTACTTTCCATCACATGACATCTTGATGACGTCATTTATCGGTGTTTTTCAAAAACACCATTTTTTTTTTTTTTTTTTTTTTGGGAGGAGATTTGAAATTAGGCATAACACAGCTAAATAATTTAACTAAAATTTAGCATAACACGGCTGAAGAATTGAACTAAGAAGAAAGCTTGAGAATTTAACTATCTATATACAAGTGCAATGGTATGTACAATTTGTGATTTGGCAAAAAAAAAAAAAAAAATCACTACAAATTCAATCTCAAACCACTCTTGAAGCTTCTCTCACCACAAATTCAATCTCAAACCACTCTTGAAGCTGCTGTCACCAAAAATTAAAAGAACCAAGAAATCAAAGAAAATAACAAGGTATGAGGCTCTTGGAACAGTTCTTCAGCTCTTCCTCCAATATGCTCATACCACAATGACATCCTATTGCAATTTCAGGTCTCGTTGCCCATCCATGGACTGCTGGAACTCTATTATTCTTATTTGTTTCCTACAATTACAATTAAAATTAAGTAACAAAATCAAAATATACAATTTCAATTTGAAACATAAAGAAACTATATATCTTTACTCGAACAACTGAGATGTTTTTCTGCCGATTATGTGATTTAATGTCTTCTTCAATTAAACTGGTGTTCTTTTTTTTTTTTTTTTTTTTGAATGAAAACATGGAAAGTAAATACAGGTAGAGATTGATAACAAAAAACATTTTTTCATGTATATACAGGCAGAGATTGTTTCATGTGTGTACAGGTAGAGATTGGTAACAAAAAACATTTTTTCATGTATATACAGTATATACATTTTTTCATGTATATACAGGCAAAGATTGGTAACAAAAAACAAAACAAAAAAAGAGGGGGTTGGGATAGAAAGGAAAGAAAAAAAAATACTAGCTTATCCAGATAACTTACGAGGGTTCAAGATCACGGTGAATTATTGCTTTAGGTCTATTCTCATGCAAGTAATTCATTCCCCTGAAAAAATCACCAAAAAATTATGTAAGTAGAAGAATTGAAGTCAATTGCAGGTAACACCAAATAAATATAATCTTCAGCATTCAATGAGCTAAAGAGAGAAAGAGAGAGAGAGAGAGAGAGAGAGAGAGAAAGGGAAGAAAAAAAAAAGAGAGGAGCCATAAATTGATTGAACCTTTGGCACATGTCCAGCAACTCAATTTAAGAAATCCTAGTCCAACATAATGTTGAAAAGTAATTTTTCATTCTCAAACAAATAATCTAGAACCTCAAAAGAGGTTTTTGGCATCTTAACATCTCAAGGAAAGACAGCAAGGCCTAAATAAACAAAATCAATTGTTCAAACTTCAAACAGATTACTAAAAAGTGTTGTTGTCAAAGTTTGATCCACATCAACCTTTCCAGGTCATTTGTATTAAAGTGAATTCTATCGAGGAACTAGATAACTACAAATGTAGGGTGTAAGATTCACAGTTGTTCAAGCTTCACAAAAGATTACCAATTCCAGCAATGTCTCTTGCAGAAATGTATCAAAATCTCAGCCCTTCAATCATTTTCAACTCTTGTTACTTGCAACCCTATTAATAAAACAGAGCTCCCTCCAACCTTTAATATGTTTACATTATGTGTCCCAACTCCAAAAATCATTTCTACCAACCACAACATATACATCAGTGTTACTATTTAGTTTTTGTCACTAATGGATTGTTATGTTTCGCACCAATGGTATCAACCATATCCATAATCCCTGTCAAAGTTAACCTTTAAGTCAACATTGTTTTACCCTACATCAAAAAAAATTACATCAAATTCTAAAGCTACTGTTGCAACCTATTAGTACTATCAGTCAAGTTCAACAAGCTCCAACCACTTATTTTGAATGTGTAATTATATCTGCCAATGACGATAAAATTTAGTTAAAAGATGGAAATAAACATCGAAGATGAAAAGTCAAATCATTTGATAAAATCTTCTAAACAAGGCATGTTAAGTAATGGTAATCCAGTACAAAACAGAAAATGAACCTTGCAATATCAAGAGCAAATATCACTGCTGTTGTAGGTGTTAGGGCTCCTTTTCTCTTTAGGAAATCCCGAAGATCACCCTGCAATTTACATAGCACTATAGAGAACAAGTCTATGAAAACACAACAGGATATCCCTTCAAGATGAGTGAAAGGATCATGTCAGTTGCATATTGTATGAAAAAATCAAAACGAGAAGCACTTGCTAGATGGAATCTTCACATCTATATACAGCATTAAATAACATGTTAAAAGATATAAAAAGCATTGCTTAGTGTAAATAGCAGTCCAATTCTGAGATGGAAGACATATTGAAAGAATTCACCTTTTGTTGACACGAACCACCATAAAAATTGAAGTTCAAAGATTGAATATATATTTGAAACACAAGCATTAAGAAAAGGTCAAATTTAGCAAAGGGTAAGAAAGAATTGGAAATAGCAAAAACAACACCAACTGCAATTACAAGGATAAATAGCTAGGACGAGAAGAACTCCTACTGCTCCATAAACAATAAAGAATATTAAATCTGCAATCTAGTAAGTTGGAAACCAGCAAAAAGTTTAAGACTATCAAGTGCCACTTAATAAGAAGTGAGTACTCAAAAAATTGAGAAAGACCTTGGGTAAATATTCTGTCACAATCATCATTGGGGTACTTTGTGTTACAGCACCCAGAAATTGGACTACATTTGGATGTCGTATCTTCTAAAGCAATTCAAGCTCATCTCTGAAAGCCCTTCTGTGCAAAATCAAAAAAAAGCAAAATGAAACCAAAAGTTCAGAAAATAATGTAAATAAAATGAAAATGCCATCATATGGACAACTCACACTTTATCCTCATCAGTAGTCACTTCCTCCCCAAGTTTTTTCATAGCAACTTCTATTCCTTGCCATGATGCTACACAGAAGGTTCCCTGGGATATGTTTCAGTTAGTCTATAAAAGATGAATTACTACTTTCAAGAAAAAAAAAGAAGCAGAAGTATGATTGCTGCAACATAAAGTAATCAGATCAACAACCTGAGTTTGCCAATTAAAACTACACCTATGACTTAGTTAGCACAAATGTTTAGTCTCTTCTTTGTTATGAAACATTAATTTTAGGCAATGTTTCACCAAAATATAAGAGGTTAGACACTTGAAATTCTTGAAACTAAAATAGGTTAATAAAATAGCTAATGTTTTTCTTGTTGAGGTTTTTTAATATTAAAAACACAATCCAATGACAAAATTATAAAGCCAAGTCACTATGCTGCTGACAAGTATGCTAAGTGATGGTGGAAAAACGTTCTTTGGCTCAGTTCCATCTCAAGCCATACTAGAGCCTCCTCAAATTCTGTGGAACCAAGCAAGTTGAACCCAAAATCCACCTATGCTTGGAAAGCTTTATTATGCATAACACATTCAAGCTGATCAAAAAAATGCATAACACATTCGTGTATTCACAAACAAAGAAGGGGCAGGGGAGCTTTATTCCAGTAATTTTTGAGTCTTTAATATATATATATATATTTGTACATACAAGCAACAACTAGTAGAACATAAGCAACGACTTTTTTTTTTTAAACATTTATAAGATGCATAACAATCTCCAACCAGAGTAGTGTAGAGATATTGTTGGTGGAAAGTTACTGTATTTAAGCAATGAAGACAAAATCAACCTTCAAGAAGTATCCTCCTAATCATTCTTTGAATATTAGCATGTCAGGATATTGACTACAAGTATAGAACATGATGTACAAATATCATATACAGTCTACAGAAGTCTCTGAAATGATACTTCAAATAAATTAGAATTTATTGCCAACCCTTTATGTTTTAAGAACCTCACTTAAATGAACTCAGGGGCATGCAAGAAGAAAAGCAAGATAAAAGAGTATACCACAACTATAATACAAACAACTGCAGAATCCTTTTAGAAAAGTCAACACCGTATCATATTTCTCCACTTATCCTTCAAATCAACCTAAACAAAATAATCTCAGATATTTAGCACAAAGAAAAAGAATGCCAAACCAAACAAAGACACTTACAAATGATCATAACACTTCTCACCTTGGTTCTCTCTAAAAATTTGTCACGATATGAATTTAAGATGAGCTTCCAGTTCCATATACCGGACCTTCAAAAGAAAGATACACAAATGTGTAAGGAAATTTAATTACTGAAAAAGATTATTATTCATTTCTTAATTTTCTCCTTTTCCCATCATCACCGACAAATTCGAAGTAGTTTGCGCGGAAGCAGTGCTTATCGAAGTAGAGAATAGGACACGAAGGCCACATGGTCTGCCACCACCGCCTTAACAATGATTTGGTACTGATCGTGTCGGCTAAAGGAAGGCAAAGAAGAATTTAGTGAATGTAGAGGGTCATAAATTAAGCCCCAAACTAAGTATGGGCCTAAGCACTGAGGTCAACCCAAAGAGGTGACCAGGAATGAAAAAGAAGCATGGGCAAAAGCCCAAGGGAAGTGGGCCAACAATGAGCCGAAGTAGGTCCGACTCGCCAAGGTCCAAGCAGACTCCACGAAGGAAAATGCCTAAGTCAAGTTGCGGAAGCAACACTTGCAGTGGTGAAGTTGCGGAGGGAACATGTGCAGCGGGAAAGTTGCTAAGGCACTTCGTCCCAACGCTGCCATCCCAAGTAATGTCAGTGTCGCTGCCATTCCAAGTAATGTCGGTGTCGCCGCAATTCCAAGTAATGTCGATACCACAGCCATCTGGAGTTGCTAAGGAAAGGAGAAAACCGAAGCAACTAAGTTGCAGAGGCAGTACTTGTAGCGCCCAAGTTGTGCAGGCATTCGTCGGCGCCGCCATCCCTAATATCTTCAGTCCTGCTGCCTAACCTTGCCATGAGAAATGACTACCGTAGCAACTGTGATCGCAGTAACTAAGTTGTAGAGTGGATATCATGCCAAGGTAATAGCAGCCTTTGAGAGAGACCTCCCTCTGCAAGTAGAGGCTAATGTTTGGCACTGATAACAAGCCTCAAGGCATTACTAGCCTAGGGCTGATAGCAGACCCCAAAGTTCATTTAACTTGGCGCTGATAGCAAGCCCCAAGACTTACTGGTTGGAGCTGATAGCAGGCCTAGAGATACCAGTTTACCACGGCGATCCCGCGAAGATGGGAGCAAGGTAACCCGAACATAAGGGACTCCCTTTCCATTACCCAGGTCATGGACCTACCTTAGTCACACAGGCAGGACTAAGGAGGCCCCCTTAGGCTTGGTATTAAGGCACAGCATGGTTGATAGTAGGCTTGGTTGTGGCCTTCGCCCTAGGAAGTTGGGGAGTTTGTGGTTACGTGGCTAAGGGTGGAGGCTTCACTAAGGTGAACACAAACATGGCTGATAGCAGGCTATGGAGTCCTGAGAACGTATGTATTGGCCAAATAAAACTGAGAAAGCAAGTGCAGCGACAAGGTTCACTGCTGCAAGTGCACTTGTTGAGATTCGAGCTAAGAAGGCAAGCGCAACAGTAAACACTCCCGCCACAATTGCACTTGCTGAGGCTCAAAAGGGAGTTGCAACGCCAAACATTCTCGTCGCAACTACACTTGCTGAGGCTTAAAAAGGTAGTTGCGAAGGCAAACAGATAGTACACAGTACATGCAGAGGGACACGTGGCACCTTCAGCTTGGTAGCTCAAGGCAAAATATTCTATGTGATCCTTTGGGACACATGTCTTTTCTCTATTTGGCCACTTGGTGTCCTCTTAGCACCAAGGAAAAGCCTATAAATAGGACCCATTTCCCAAGGTTCAACAAGAAGAATTTTGGGAATTTGGGGGAGATGCTGCCCATTTTGGTACTGCCATACACTTCTTCTTGAGCTACTTGCTTCACCCTTACTCAGCTACACACTCTCCAACTCCATACTGTTGTTGCTACTCATTCTCCAGCCACTTTTGCCATTATTGGACCATTAGCATAGTTTTGCCTCTCTAATCAACGCCCTAACCTTGAACCCCCTACAGTGAATAATGTGTTCGGGCAAATTTGATAATCTGTCAATATCATTGTGTTGATCTTTCTCTGATGATGTTATTTCTTCTTCGTTTTTCTTTCGCTTTATTGTTTCATTGTTTCGGCATTTGAGGCTTGATCTCTTTTGTTTATTGCCTTTCCTTCTGTGAAACATGCTTTAAAGGAACGTGTGGGGTTGAAGGAGTTGTATTATGGTGATAGTCTTTCTTAACCTATTTATTAAGGGGGATTTGGTCGAAATCGTCTTATAATAAAATTTTAATATATTAAGGATAAGTAAAAAATATATATATATATATATATATTGAAAAGTCAAAATATACTATTATTATCAAAATATTAAACTTTAAAATATATAACTTTTGGTGTAGATGTCGATTTTTAATAAAATTAATATTTTTAAAATTCTCTTATCAAAATCTATCAAATAAAATCCATGTTGACTATGAAATTTTAAAAAAAAAAAAAAAAAAAAATTATTATCGTCGAATTGATGTAAATAGTAACAGTAACATGTTACTCTGTTTGATAATAACATGTTACTCTGTTTGACAGTAACATGTTATTCTGATTCATAGTAACATGTTACTCTGGCAATATTGTCTAAGAATATATATATATTACTTTGTTCTTACTCAATTATGTATTTTCTTCTTAGAGGTTTATGAAATAAAATAAATTGGACTGTCATTTCACCAAATAAAGATCCAATAGAGGAATTTTGGTTAAATTTCCCATTTATTAACCTATTATAGTGGTGGAAATACTAAAGATATCTTCACATTCTAAAAGTTCTTTTTTGCTTGGCAAGTGTATATCTATACTATGTGTACTCTACTAAAAAATGAGTAATTTTATCATAAAATTTCTTAATATTAAATATAAAATTAGGAGTGTACACAGATTGAATTAATCCAGTTTTAGAGTAAATCAAGAACCGAACCATTTTTTACCATTCCAGAAAAATTGAAACCATAACCGAAGCGTCAACCTGTGGAATCGGACTAGAACTGAACCATAGAAACTGGTTTGGTTCGGTTCGATTTACGATTTTAAGAATTTTATATAACAAGAAATATTATTTGTCTTTTATGTTCGTTAATAAATTAATAATAATTAATATAGTTAAATTGGTTACAATTTATCAATTTTACAACAATGGCTAGTGTTCAGATCTTATAAGAAATATTTTATGTTTTAATTTTTTTATTATAAAAATATAAAAAATAATTAACAAATATGCAATGGTCCGCTTTGGTTTGAAACCGAGCCGATTTAAACAATTCCACCATTTTCAGAACTAGAACCATAACCAAAAAATTCAGACCAAACTGGCGATTTGGACTAGATTGGATTGATTTACTAGTTCCACCGATTCTTTTGAACACTCCTACACAAAATGCGTAATCTCATCACAAATTGACGTAACAAAAAATGTTGTAACCAAACTACTAAATTTTGCAACATCAACCATAAAATTTTGGATATTTTATTACGCTAATTTATGACATGATTACATATTTTTATAATAGAGTGCATTCCATATAAGGGGTGCGCACCATAGGCTTTTCCCTAACAATTAATAACAAGTACAAATATTATTGTGTATAAGTTATAACTTTTTGTTTGTTTGTTTGTTTGTTTTGTTTTGTTTTGTTTTTTTTTTTTTTTTTCCCTCCTTCTTCTTATAAAAAGTGTCATATAAGAGTATATCTGACCTATTAGGCATATAATATTTGTTAATTAAAATGCCTAGTTGTCTGCTATATATTTTGTACAGGCCTATCGCAGCCTAACACGTGGATCATAAAGGTCAAATTGGGAAATCAGTGAAAGCCTCCAATCATTAACAGACGTGTGTCAATTTATAGCAAAGGAATGGATCCGCGAGACATGGGAACAATCAAAATGCCCAAGGTGACAGGGCCAAAACAGTTGCTTACAGTTTAAATTCAAAATTAGAGGGAAGCCCAACCACAAGAGTGAAATAGGGAAGCAGACTGTTCAGAACCACACTCAGTGATTATAGAGATCATTTCGACAGTTATCACCTGCTTCGATGGTTATCAACCACTTCGACAGTTATCTTCAGAGACTATAAATAGAGGATAATGGTGATGATGTACACACCCCATAAGCCAATCCAGAAACCAGTTTATTTACTTTATATTTTCAGTCCTTTAAATTCTAGTCTTTATATTCCTGCATTGTACTTCAAATTCCTAGAATTAATTCTAAGTTAGTCTGTTGCTGTATCCCCTTTGAAGCTGTGAAAGTGTGAAGATACTATTGTAAGCTCTTTTTATTTAATGAAGTTTGATCTCTGCAACTATTTCGCTTCTTCCATTACTTCGACTAAGTGTTCTTAAATTTCTCCTAAAAAGCTAAGCCACTAGTAAAGTTTTCTTCATTGAGGCTGAGAGAATTTCAAAACAATTGTCTAACTAATTGATTGACATTTATTAATTTCTGTAAGGACTTATTGATCCTTATTGGCACACTCAAATTACATTTCTAACCTTCGAAAGCCAAAAAAAACCAACACTAGTATAACTTACCCTTTTCTTTTCATTTTTTTTTAAACTCCAATGCACTAAGCATATGATTAGACATTTCGGCTCAACTCACATTCAATAGTTACATGTAGCTAGCTTTCAAAGGTCAGACAAAATGTATTTAATCCTTATAATCATTTTCCTCCATCTTTGTTATCGATGTGACATTTTATAAAAATAATAATATTTGAATAGGTAAAATGCTATTAGCATTGGAGATACTCTAGCATATCCTTGTACTCAATTATTTCCAAAATTTAATATTTAATTATTTTTTTACTTAATCTGAATTACCTATAAATAAAACTAAATAAAATTATATAAATATTTGTATCGAAAATGACTGTCCAACTGGATGACGCTATGTGGCGATGATCATGCAAATAAATAGATATGCACGATAGTTTTATTGAATTTTTTATATTTGGAAAGTTTGATAAAACTACCTCTAAGGTGTTTTTTCAGAGGACATAGTCAAATCAGAATGTGACATGTGGCGGGGGTGGCCCATAAAAGTGGACATACTTGATAATTTTATCAAGTATATTTATCATTAGATAATGGGGCGGTAGTTTCCTAATATATAAGAATTAGTTTTAAAATATTATTCTATCAATATTTCCAATAGAAGGTTTTCCTACATTTTAGGAGATTTTTGTTGACCATTATCTCCATTTGAACCACCATATAGCTACACTCTTGGGAATTGGCTAGGTGGCTATGACATGTGTCAATCATCCATCACACTTAGAGTCTTAACTACCTATGATCCAACGGCCAGAAAAATTTGACAGTAATTGAACCTCCTGCAAATTAGTAAATTCAACATAAGCATGCAGGAGATTATTCAACATATTTTTGAGATATTTGGACATCAAGACTTGGTCATTGGACACATAGCAATCATTTAAAGCAGAAGGTTTCCACTATCTATATCATCCAATGGCTAGAATTTGAAGGCCTTAACGGCTCCTAAAATGAAGGCTTCTCTTTAACCAAGAAAGGACACTTGTCATCCATCAAAGAACCCATCCAAAAGTTCGTGTTTATAAGAGGATCTGGTCAACCCTATTCATAAGGAACTACCCAACTACCTATTGAGAGGAAGGAGGCTGTTGGGATAGATGTCACTACAAGAGGCAATTTAACATCCCACTTTCAGAAGATCATGAGGGATTTTCAGAAGGCTGTTGGTAATTTCCAAGAGATAGCCACGATTTTCAGGAGGTTCTTGTATCTATAAATAGAATAATTGAAGATAGAGCAAACCCCAATCAATCCAACAATTTAACAACTTAGTACATAGCACAGTACTACTTATCCTTAGTTTAATGCTAGTTTAATTTAGAGTAGACTTGAAAGGCATTTTTGTCATAGATTTAGCTTTAGTTTCTTAATTTCCATGGCATTTGTGTCAAATTAGTTATTTTTTGGCCTTCATAGGCATTATTTTGAAACTTAAATTGTGTTTCAATTCCATTATGTAACTCAATTTTATATTTTTAAACTTGTTTTTTATACTTTTATTTGTTCAATTCAATGAATTTATGGAAGTATATTTTCTGGTGTTCATTTCCTCTATTTATCTCTCTTTTTGATATTAAAAACTCCATAGAAATTTTAAATCCCCTTGATTGAGCCAAAACAAGAATCAAGAGATTTTGTACCCCTTCGAGTCTCACATAGCCTCCTATTTTAGAAGTTAGATTTTTCAAGTACATTTCCACAACTTAAGCACTGTTATCCGGACACGCCAACAAATCACGCAAAATTTCTTAATTTTAATCAAAACTTATATTTTAAATAAAAAATATATTTTTGCATTTTTTACACGAACAATAAGATTCTTATGTGAGTGGTGAATAACCTTACAAATAGTTATTCACCCAAAAAAAACCTTACAAATAGTTTGTTGGGCCATAGGGCAGCCCAAGTACAGGTCGTTTGTCTTGTGCTTAGGAGAGCCCGGTCAGCCTTAGCTGGGCCGAAGGCCTATTTTTCCACAGAGATGGTTGTGGTGTGCGTGTGCACACACGACTGTATGGGATTCAGACAAGCTCTATCGACTTAACCAAGAGTCCTGGACCAACATTAATTTGGGTCGTGCTGATCCGCAAGAGGAAAAACTATAAAAGGAAGCGAGGATCAACTCTAACACTTCCTTTGAATTGATAGTTTAGGAGAGAAATGAACGGATTTGAATAGATAAAATTAGTTAAAATCGTGTGTTTGGATTTAATTATGACGGGAGAGTATAAGTATTTTAAGCACTTCACCTTCCTTCCAAAATTGGGAGAAACAAAATGAGAGCAAAGTGTTTCACATAATAATATATTTAGCTTATAACCCTGCTATGCACAAAATTAAATAATAATTAATAAATTTATTTTTTAATTAATTAAAAATAATTTTAAAAAGAATAAAAAATAAATAAGATTAAGTCATTATTAATTATTTTTAACTAAATGGTTGTTTGATATTAGTTTTTAAATGATTTTTTGGATTTTTTAAGAGATAAAAACAATTCATGTGTTTAGGAATGAGTTTATTAATTTTATGGGAAAACTTGACTGACTCTATCATACTTTTGTTTGTAGTTTAAATTTCTCATCCAGGATTGTTGGTCTTTTAAGTTGGTTCAAAATTTGAATTTTTTTTTTTGGTACATGGGATATATACATTCTAACTTTTTGACTCAACTTTTTTGGAGTTAAAAACATGGCATCCCAAACACGACTTAAGCTACATATATATATTTTTAAATTTTTTTATCTATTAATATTTGTCCAAAATATTATATAACAAATACATATATTATAATTAAATTTGTAAAATTAAAACAACTAAATTTGCTAAAATTACAAAAAAATTATACTTTCGGTCAAATATAATTACATTTCATTTACGAAATTCATAATTATAATTCATTTTACCAGAGTTTGTCTGATGACATAACAATCTTATTTATTTTATTTTTGATCTCCCTTCTTCTCCTCTTCTATCTCTATTTTCTTATATGTAGTTTTAATTGTTGTGATAGATTTTAATTGTAGAAAAAACATGTCATGATGTTAGTATTTGAGTTTTGATGGTGGATGATAAATTCAAGTTTTACATCTTAAGGTGATGTAGCAAAAAAAAAAAAAAAAAAAAAAAAAAAAAAAAAAAATTGAAATGAAAGATTTAAATTTTTATATTTATTTCAGTAAGTATATTAAAAAAATGTTACTCATATTAGAAATTTTTCGTTTGACAATTGATAAAGTAAAGTAAATTGTTAACCTTAAAGTTCAAGAGTATTTTTAAAATTTCTAAAATTTTATGAAATAATCTAGTTGCCTGTGCCATGTTTCATCAGTTTTGCCAATTAATTCAAATTGAAGAATTACTTGACTAATTTATTTATGTAATATTTTTAAAATTGGTAAATATACATCTTTAGTAATTTGTTTTCCATAACATATTTATTAAAACAAATTTAAGTTTGGGTAAAATTTTATAGGGTAAATTACATTGACACCCCTTGAAATTTCTGTTTAATACAGATCCCTCTCTCACATTTAAAAAATCACATTCCCCTCACCCAGATTTGTAATCTCATTACAAATTGTTCCCTGAATTGTTGATGTCATATATAAAAAAAATTTAAATGACCATTTTGCTAGTTTTTCTACCATTTTTTCTTTCTATCATCATGACTACATTTCTGACAATTTTCCATCATTAAATTCTACCTGAACATATTCTTATTAAGTGATGATATACAAACATAAATTTTATATAAAATTTTCAAACACAATAATATAGTTTAATAGTGACCTTTCAGTTTAAAACAAAACACCCATAAACATAATTTATATTTACAACAACATCATTATCACAATATTTTTGTATAAATTTTTATATATAAATAGATTTTTTATTTTTATTTCCACTATCATTTTTTTTTCTCGTTTATTCACCAACATTTATTACATTATTACCAAACACCGTCATTCACATTTATTACAGTATTACTGAATTTTTGTATTTTTATATATTTTTTTTGTATTTGGTGAATTTACAAAAAAAAAATCATAAAATATTATACTTCTTAAGTATATCTAGATTAAGTGTATTTAAAAAATAAAAAAATTACTTAAAATATTTTTTAAAAAATCAGTAAAAATAAAATTAAAGAAATTTGTGTGAGTTAAACCAAAGAAAATGATTTAACTTGTTTGGTTTGGATTTTTAGGATTCACTTTTCAGAAAATTATTATTTTTTTTTTGTTTTTCATGTTTTTTTTATTTTCACCAAATTTTTTTTAATATTTGAAGCAATTTTTTAATTTTTTTTAAAGATAAATCTAACATAAATACACTTAACAATTATAATATTTGTGAAAGAAATCTTAAAAAAACAATTCACTAAATACCAAAAATATTTTTTAAAAAATGAAAATTCAATACATTTTCGTATTCTTGTGTATTTATTGATTTTTTAAAATATTTTTTTATAAATATTTTATTTTTTAGATACATCTAGGTACGGTGCATATAAAAAAGTAAAAAAAAAATTGTTTAAAATTTTAAAAATATTCAATAAAAACAAAAAAATACGAAAAATAAAAAATTCAATTTTTAGAAAATTCAATTCAGAAAATTGAAACCAAACACAGTGATTGTTATTTTTCTTTAAATGACATGAACAAAATATCAACATTATTTTATTATTTCATATGTATAAATTCTAAGGGGCAAATATGTCATTTTAATCTGACAGGGGGATAAGTGTAATTTTTCAAACTTGAGAGGAGGATCTGTATTAAATACAAACTTCAGGGGGTGCCAATGTAATTTATCCAATTTTATATATTTATACTCAAAACTATATTACACCAATATTAAGATATATTTATGCGTGAAGAAAATATTTAAGACTATATTACACCAATATTAAGATATATTTATGTGTGAAGAAAATATTTAAGATTAGATTGGGTTAGACCATGGGTCATGTCATAGCCTTAGGCTTGGACGAGACCAAAAAATTTGATGGTAAATATTTGGTAAATAATTAATTTAAATTTTATATTTAAATTATATTATAAATTTTCAAGTTGAAATAGGCAGGAAAAATAACTTGGGGTTGATAGAACTGGGTTAGACACTAAACACAGCCAAAAGCTGAGTTCGGTTGACTTCAGATGCCAATATTTCTTATTCAAACTCTAGTAATTGAAAATTTATGTTGCTTCATGTTCAACCTATAAATTACTTAGTTTATTTATTTATATATTCGTTTTAAATATTTGTTGATTATTAATTTAAATTTTATATCTACAATTTTTAAGTTTTAATTTCATATTTTTCTCAATAAGATTAAGATATGACCGTTTTATAAAATATGATATATACCTAGCAATTCATTTATATTTTTCTTATAAAATTTTCCAAAATATATATGCTTAAAATTTTATTTCGACTTTCCTTTTCAAATTGAATGTAACACAGAAATGTTTTTGTTTTGAAATTCTATCTATTGTTTATTATTATTATTATTATTATTATTATTATTTAAGTTAGATGGCTAGATGTATTTTGTCACATGTATATTTAATTTTCACCAAAAATAAAAATAAAAAATGAAATTTTGATCAATATTATAAAGTAAATATGTTCAAATTTTGGACTAAAATTATAGAGTAATGTTAGGCATCATGAAAGAATTTCATAATGCCTAACATTAGAATTAAGTAAAATTATATTTGGATTTTTTTAAAAAGATTTTTTAAATTTCAATTTAGGTGAGGATATGGCTAAACCTTTTTTTTTTTCCTTTAAATTTAAAATGGTAGATATAGTTAATATCGATAATAGATGCCTTAAATAGTTTATAAATTAATAAATTAAAAAAATCCATATTAATCAATGAATTAGTTAAAATTTTAAAATTAAACAACCAATGATAATATGTCATGTGTATTTATATAATTTTAAATTTAAAAAATCTATGAAAATAGAGTTAGAAGAGATCAAAGATCAAACAACGCTTTTAATAGTATATATTAAAATATTTAATTAATATATATCTTATTAATTACATATTGTCTAACCAAACAAGAGATGCTATTTTCACTTTATTTTCTTCGCCTTCCTTTTCCTTCTCTCACAATTAACTTTTCTTTTCACTTCTCTTCCCCTCAATCCTAAAAGAGTGTAAGAGCACCCCCATCTGATTTGTCAATTCTAATGTGACAGTCCAACAACTCTATTTTGACTGCAAGAATGAATTCCAGTTGGTGTGTCAAAAGCTGACATGAGTTTTGATATCACCCTTTAATGTCAATTTTGACATGATCCCATTTCATACTTTTCTCTTCTTCTTCTTTTTTTTTTTTTTTTTTTCTTCAAATAAAAGAAGACTAGTGGTACACAAATTGTGATTGTCAAGTTCTCACATCATGCTTTTTTTTTTTTTTTTTTTTTTATACCAACGGTAATATTTATTTATTTATTTTTTTAGATGATTTAACCAATCTTTTGCGTACTTAGGCCATCTCCAATCCTTCATCAAATGTTTCATCGAATTCAAATTTAATGAAAAATTGATTAAAATGATACTCCAACTATTTCATCAAATCTATATCAAATGGAGGGAGAGTTATATTTTTTATCAAATCAATAGAGTTTTTGTCCTTTCATCAAATTTTGTAAGTGGCTATTGGTTTTGCAGAGGCTTTAACTAGACTCGTAGGCAGGATGGCTGGCCAGACAACCTCCGTGTCAACTAAGTTTTAGGATGAATTATAAATTTTGTAAAAACATTTGATGATAATTTATTTTAGGCAAGATGACCGGGAGAATGACTGACAATTTTGTTAAAAATTTTAAATTTACTATTAAAATGTATCATATCAACTCAAATTTTTCATTAAAATTTTATTCAAATTTAATGAAGTATTGGAAATGCTCTTAGGTCTTAAATTTCTAACTTAGGCATTGGTGGAGCTTTTCTAATAACGCGCTCGTCATCTTTGTTCACTGTATTTATCTTGCAGGTACTTTTTAACTCATTGAAGCTTGGAGGAAAAGTTTCACATTATGAGTATTCATTTCATTGTTAGTGTGGATATACAAGTGATCTTCTATAACATGCCTTCGATTTTTTTTTTTTTTTAATTTTCTAAAAAAAATTATTTAATTCAAATTGCCATAAGAAAATGTCATAAATAAAATTACGAGGTGTGTGGGACTCCAAATGTAAACTCTTAATCTATACTATTATTAAAAATGAACGATGTATTTGATGTTCAAACTTTGGTTATAGTTCTCCTTATGTCACGTGTCATCATTTTTTTATTTGAAATATAAACAAAAAAGATAGATAATTGACAATAGTGAGACTTAAATCTCAAATCTTACATTTAAGAAACAAATCGCTTACCACTTGCATGACATATTATATATAATAAAAAAAATTATTTTATTTTACTTATTTTAATTGCACACGTATCACATGTACTAGATTTATGTTTTAGAGAGTAATACCAAGCTAGGAAGAATAGTGGGCGTCGTAGGATGAGATGATGGGACCTAAAAGGGGATAAACTATAAATATTTAAGAATAGAATGGATAAGGAAGGTATTTGGGACTTGGAAGATGATACTAACACTATGTGGAACTCGATGGCTAATTATATGAGGAGAATCTCAAGGGAAGTGCTTAGAGAGTCGAAAGGGACGAGACCCAGCTTTAGGGAAACTTGGTGGTGGAGGGAAGAGGTTCAAGCGATAGTTAAGATAAAAAAAAAAAAAAAGTGCTTTAAAAAGTGGCAGAAGAATAGAACTGAGGGGAACTTTAAGAGATATAGATTGGCTAATAAGGAGATCAAAAAAGTAGTGAGATGAGCTAAGTTGAAAGCTTACGATGACCTATACACTAGACTAGATAGTAAGGAGGGAGAGAAGAGGGTATACAAACTTGTTAAGATACGGGAGAGGAAAATAAGAGATTTTAATCAAGTTAAGTGTATCAAAAGTGAGGATTCTAAGATATTGGTGAAGGATGAAAAGATTAAGGAAAAATGGAAAACTATTTTGAAAAACTATTAAATGAGGAGTATGGAGGTACGACAATAGGGGAAGAAATAGCCAGTAATACGATAAACCAAGACTATAGGTTCTATTGCAGGATTAGGAATTTTGAAGTTGAGATTGCACTTAAGAAGATGAAATCAAATAAAGCTTTAGGACCCGATGATATCCCTATTGAAGCTTAGAAGTGTTTGGGTGAAAATGGGGATGCTTGGTTGACTAGGTTGTTTAGCAAAATTTTGTTAACTAGGAACATGCCAGATGAGTGGAGGAAGAGTATTTTAGTGCCAATCTATAATAATAAAGGAGATTATAGAAGAATCAAGTTAATGGAAGCAATTATAGAAGAATCAAGTTAATGTGTCATATAATGAAAGTGTGGGAGAGGGTGATGGAACGTCGATTGCGAGATATAACAGAGGTGTCAGAGAATCAATTTGGGTTTATGCCTGGCAGGTCAACAATGGAAGCAATTTATCTTTTGAGGAGAGTAATAGAAAAGTATAGAGAAAAGAAAAGAGACATTCATATAGTGTTTATCGACCTTGAGAAAGCATATGATTGAGTGCCCTGGGATATAATATGGTGGATGTTAGAGAAGAAAGGGGTGACAAAAGGTTACATTGATGTGATTAGGGACATGTATGAAGGGCTGGTGACCACTATTGGATCATCTGCTGGAGAGCCAAATGAATTTCCTATCACTGTAGGGTTATACCAAGGATCTACCTTAAGTCCTTATCTTTTTGTTTTAGTTATGGATGAGTTGACGAGAAATATTCAGGATAACATGCCATGGTGTGTGCTTTTTGCAGACGATATTGTGCTAGTAGATGAGACTAGAGAAGGAGTTAACACAAAGTTGGAGATTTGGAGAAAAGCTCTTGAATCTAAAGGATTCTGGATAAGCAAAACTAAGACAGAGCACATGGAGTGTAAATTTAGTAACAGTAACAATGAAAAGTGAAGATTGAGAACCAAGAACTGCTCAAGAGTGAACATTTTTGTTATTTAGGGTCGATTATCGCAACAGCAGAGAGATTGATGCGGATGTGGCCCATAGGATTAAGGCGAGATGGTGTAAGTGGAGAAGTGCGTATGGGGTACTGTGCGATAAACAAATACCCACTAGACTAAAAGGTAAGTTCTATAAAACGACTATTAGACTAGCAATGTTATATGGGACGGAGTGTTGGGCAACCAAGAAACAACATGTAGATAAGATGAGTGTGATTAAGATGAGGATGCTCAGGCAGATGTGTGGTAAGACTAGACAAGACATAATTAGGAATGAGTGTATTCGGGAATGGGTAGGAGTAGCACCGATAGAAGATAAGTTGAGAGAGAATCGATTGAGATGGTTTGGTCACATTCAACGGAGACCAATAGAAGTAGCAATGAAGAGATGCGATACTGTAACGGTAGATGAGAGTGTTAAGAGATGGGGTAGGCCTAGATTAGCGTTGGCTAGCATTGTAAATAGAGTTATGGATGTACTTAATTTGACTAACGAAATAGCCTTTGATAGGGCCATGTGGAGAAGAAGGATTCATGTAGCCGACCCCATTTGATGGGTCTTAAAGCTTGGTTTGGTTTGGCTTGGTTTATAGTATAGGATAAATTATAATAATAATCTCTAAAGTTAATACTTTTTTCATTTAAGTTCTTAAAATTTCAATTTTGTCAATTAAGTCCCTAAAGTATTAAATTCGAATCAATTTAGTCTTGAAGACAATATAAAAATAAAATCTAAATCTAAAGGTTATATAAAATTGTGATCAGGTCCAAATTTTAATTTATTATTAACTTAATTATCCTCTGTATGTGTGTTTTTATAATCGATACATTTCTCTTGGACTGATTAATTCTAATTCTTTATATAGGTCTTCTTCTATTTCCATTCTACTATTATTATTTCTTCTAATACACAATTATCCATTGGAAAATGCTATAGTCCCACACCTATGCAAGACATTTGGTCATTTATTTGGTAGAAAATTTGGTATCCCTAGCATTACCCATTTTATCTGATTTTTTTGACTATTTCTAATATTATTTTATATTTCATTTCATTATCTTATTCTTTTTCTGCCATTATTTAGAATTGTCTATACTATAATTACTTAGACTCGTTCGTTGTCGTTGTTGTTGTTGTTGTTGTTGTTGTTGTGGTTTCTTTTCTTATTTTTTTTTTTTTTTGGTGATATTAATTCAAAATATTCCCTTATAAGGATAAGGATAATAGCTGTATTGTTTTATATAAGAGCTAACTGCTTACCTTTATCTAATAATAGATGTCGAACTTCATGTATAATTTCTAATTGATTTTTCTTAAGATTTTCATTAAGTTCTTTTAATAACTTGATTATAGTATTCTTTTATCTGATAATTATTTGTAGTACAGTACTATTATTTAAATTATCTTATTTAACTTCTTCAGTGTATCTAATGCTCATACATTAATATTGACAAAATTGAGAAACCAAACATTGATATCAATCCTAAAACGCACGGGTGAAGGATAATTAAATTAATAATAAATTAAAATTCAGGCCTTATAACAATTTTATATAACCTTTGGACTTATATTTTATTTTATAATGTCTTCAGGACTAAATTAATTCGAATTTAATACTTTAATAACTTAATTGACAAAATTAAAATTTTAGCGACTTAAACGAAAAAAGTGTTAAACTTTTGCGGCTATAATTATAATTTATCCTATTCTTTTTGTATTTTTAGTCTCTCACATTTCTTTCTATAAGAGATTGAAATATAAAAAGGAATTGATAGAAGAGAATGTCTATTCCAACAAGAGATTGAAATACTTTAGGGACACTTCTTCCAACAAATGATAGAAGACTACGTTTCCATCCCAATAATTTAGCAAAAAATATATTCAAAATATGACCAAACAAATCGGCGTTACGAGAACTAGCACCCAGAATCGTTCATGTGATAACCCAACCAGTATTATGCTTAATTATGTATGTGATTATGTGTTTGATATGAAGTTGCATGTTCGAGTGTGTGAATTATGTGATTTTGGAATTATATCACTCGAATGTAGGAATATCTATTATAATTACAACTTTGAACTAAAATTGAAAGCCTTAGAGGCGCCAGAAACCAAAACCGACTTCATATCTGTGTTCAACATGATTTTTAGAGCCTACTGTGAAATTTTGTAAAATTACGTTTCGTAATGATTAATTAAGTTAATTGGCTCAATGTATATATGTATATAGCTTCTTTCCTTCATCACTTTTGTTAAGAGCTTGCTAGAGAGTGAGTTAGAGAGGGAGGAAGAGAAGAAGCTAGGGTTTTGGAAGAGATTCAAGGGGCAAACCCTAAATTTGAGCTAAGGTATGGAAATCTACTTAGAATCTTTGTAAATAACTTATCTTTTGCTTGAAATCAAGAGGAAGTTGAAGATTTAAAACTTATATGAGTTAGGGTTTGAGTTATGTAATTGTTTGAGCTAAATTCAAGAAATTGAACCTTAATCTCCTCAACTTTGTTTGATTTGAATTCAAGCTTGTGATTAATGCATGAAATAAACCCTAAATTGTCCATACAACAAGCATATGTGTAAGGATCATCCATGTGTATATATATATTTTGAACTTGATCATGATATATATATGGAAAAAGATGAGATTTTGATTTTGACATTAAAGCTAAATTGATGTATTTGATTTGAAATTCTACTTGAATCATGTTAGTATATCAAGTTTTGAGTTAGTTTTGCATGAATTTGGGCTTCAAATTGAGTTTGGGAACTTGGCTTCAAAACTCCATTTTCGGACTGTCTGAAACTGCCCAGACCACTTGTGCGGCTGCAAGCTCCGCACGAACGAAGCATGGACCAAATCAAGGGAAGCCATTCTACATGCTCGAGCGGAACCTGACTGCTCAAGCGGTTAGATTGGCCGCACGAGCGGGCAGCAGGGGAGAAAAATTATGTTTTCTCGTGTTGACCTCCCTGGCCTCCTGAACGCATTCCCGACCTTATTTAAACCCTTCGGGAAATAAAATGATGGTTAGAAACACATTGAAAAAGGTTGTGAACTATTCAAAGAAAAGTGTATGAAATGAAACAAATTATTTATCGAATCTGTATGTGACATGTTTTGTATAGGTCGTGTGTCGGAGGCAATGTCGCAAGACCAAACGCACTGTGAGTAATAGTATTGTAAAGATATATTCTTAAATAATCATTTTGATCCAGGTACGGTGACGTATTTTGAAATTGTGTTTGAATTGAAATGAATGAGTTTTATGAATGTTATATGAGATGGGCAATATGGAACTAAGGTTGTTCCGTTTATGCTACGATGTGCTTGGGCCCGAGGTTGTTCTATTAATAATATGATAATCTATGATTGGACAGAATGTCATTCTGAATAGTTGTTAATGTGTGGGCCCGAGGCCGTTCCGTAGTATGTGTTCATACGTTTGGGCCCGAGGACGTTTTGATATATTGGACCCGATGTCGTTTTGTCGTATGTGGGCTCAATTCCATTTTGTTATATGGGACCCGAGGCCGTTTTGTCCTATGTGGGCCCAAGGCCGTTTTGATAAATTGGACCCAAGGTCGTTTTGTCATATGTGGGCCTGAGGCCGTTGTGATATATGTAGGCCAAAGGCCGTTTTGATATACGTAAGCCCGAGGCCGTTCTGTTATGTGTTGGGCCTAAGGTCGTTTTGTAACATGTGGGCCCAAGGTCGTTTTGTGAATGCAATTATGGATAATGTTATAAGGGATGTAATTTTGAAAAAGTACTATGTTCACATAATATGATTTCTTTAATTCAAGATTATTCATTTGATTCTCTTTGCTTTACTATTACTCATTGAGCTTCGCTCACCCTCTATTATGTATGCAGATGTAGGTGATCAGCAGTATGGAGCCCAACCTTAGAGTCAGCTTCAAGAGCTATTTTGCGAACTTGTCGAGTCATGCCTCCAAGATGGAGCTTTTGCGTTTGACCCACATCATGCTATGACTTTTGTTTTGCTTTTGCTTTATTGGTCTTAGGATATGTAACCTATATGTATGAAATTTCCTATGGTACATAAGTTTTTGCATGGGCATGTAAATGTGTGAAAGTGTTATGATATAAGCTATATAATTTTGCTCATATTGGCACAGCTTAATGGACTTCTTCATTTGTTGTATGCTTTGTCTTATGGCCCCATTATTATAATTATTCTGTATGTTTGTATGAGGCCGAAGGTAATTAAGTGATTACTGGCCGGTTATGGTCTAAACCTCTAGGGGCGGGTTTGGGTCATGACAGCTCTCAAATACAATCCAGGTCAATTAACCAATTTAACCCCAAGACAGTCACTAAGAAAGTGTCGATGAGCTGGACTCATATTAGGACTACCGAAGAGATCAAATTTATGAAAATTAATCCGAAGACCCGATTGATGACAGAAAGTTTCCATAAACCATTTCAAACACCAAATCTCTGCTAATTCAAACTCCATGAAAAATAAACAATCATTTGCAAAAAAAAGGAAATGAGATACAATCGGTGCATTAAAGTTGAGTATAAATATCACATCCATTGCTAAGAATATAAAAGTTAAACAACACATCCATTGCTAAGAAGGCTTGTTAGTGATTGAATTATACTTGTACACTTGGGCATCTCAAAGCATGAAGACAACTAAAGCCACTAATGACATTTGAAAAAGATTATGTGTATCTTATCCTCAAATCTTGTAGAAACAAGAGCTTCATGCACTCGGGATCGACTCTAGCCCAAGTTAGACAACCTTGGGCTCCCAAATAATTTTTTCTCAGTATGCCCAAAAATAAAGGGCTAATGTAACTAATTATAATCCAAATTAAAGATTATTACAAATTACATATAATTTTAATTAATAATTTTGCACCTTATAGCACCGAAAGATTGACATTTTACCCTAGTTGGTTTAATTTTTATTTGATATTATAATTTTAACTTTTCTTTTTTGTAATAAATTGGGTGTTGTTTTTTCTTATAAAGCAACAAGACTAGATTTTAATCTTTGATTTTCTCCATATCTTAATCTATGTAAATAAATTTTGGTACATAATTTTAGTAATTATATATGTAAACATATCCCCCCCCCCCCCAAAAAAAAAAAAAAAAACCTACTATTTTGTCGGTGATTATGTATACAATAATACTACATAAACAAAAAATTTGCTTTGAAAAATATATATGGATCACATTCATTTTGAAAGCGGCTCACATTATACTATCTTTAAATCATATATTATATATCTTTTCAAAATACATTTTTGATAAAATTTTGAATAGATTACACATAAATGACCCTATTTTTAAAACTTTGCCTAGTCCACAAAGATTTAGAGTCGGCTAGCTCGGTTCACACTAGATTGCCTTAGAGTCGGCTAGCTTGGTTCACACTAGATTGCCCTAGAGTTGGCTAGCTCGGTTCACACTAGATTGCCCTAAACTAAAATGGTCAATTACTGTCACAATCCTATTAAATGAACTTATACTAATAAATTTTGGAACTAAGTCTTTAAATACCTTTAAATGCCCTTATTAAATATTTTATTCATCTTCTCTTATGTGTTTATAATTTTTTGGATCTCTATCTCTCTCTCTACAATCTAAGAACTTTACACCACTATGCACCACCATCGTAACCACCATGCACCACCACAATTGCTATTCACCACCACCACTCACCACCTTCACCAACCATTTCCACTGTTGTCGATCTACATTTTACTATCTCTGATCTACACTCCACCGCCACCAGTCCACTACTGTTGTTCATCAAATGCCTACACTATCACCGATCTACACTCTATTTTCTCAATCTATGTTTCATCATCGCCAATCTACACCCCATTATCTTTGATCTACACTCCATTATCAAAGATCCACTGGAAACAACCTTGAGAATCTTGTCGGAATTTGAAAAATCTTTCCAATCAAGGAGATTTTTTATTTTTTTGTTTTTTTTTTATTTGATTTGATTTTTAGTATTTTTTTTTTCTTCTAGATCTCACCCTTCTTCCCTTGCAGATCTTTCAACTTCTTATAAATTAATGTTTGAAGAATTTTGTCAGTGATAAACTTATCACTTAATGTATCTTTAATTTTTTATTGATTTTATATTGATCTATGATGGATTCATTTATTTATTTATTTATTTCTCAATGACAAATTTATCAGTCTCTATTGTTTCTTTTGTGCATGTGAGATAAAGGTGGATTCTTGTAAGTAAGTGAGTGAACATGAGTATGAGTGAGTTAATCAATTTTATTTGTAATTTTTTTAGAAATCGATTAGTGATAAATCACTGAATGTGTTTCTAATAATTTTATTAGATTAGTCTGTGTTATATATGTCTATGTGGTTGTATTTTTGTGAGTAAATAACAATGAGTGTGTATGTGTGTGTAAATATGTGTGGAGAAGTGGTTTGGAAATACTCTTCAGATCCTGCAAGGCGCTGGTGATCCTCAGCTAGTCACCTGAAAAGAGAAAAACTCCGGTCGGGGGTGCCGGGATTAGCACTCCGACGGACAAGTTAGTTCAGACACTCAAGATAACTTCTTCTTTAAGTTAAGTGAAGTGATTCTTACATACCTTTCTGGATTTGCGGTTCTTGTATTTATACTCACTTTTTTGGGCCTCGGGGCCTGAGCCTACGTTTATCCTATTCACCTTACATTTATTCGGATCTACTGACCCTCGTCTATTCGGCTTTGTTAACGTATTCGGCGCCCTAGTTACGCAGTACGAAGCCGAGTAGTATCCAGTTTCTGGGGTACGCGTCTCCCGACTCTTCCACTTATTCGGCTCCCACAATTGCCCCTCAAGCACTTCACTGACGACAGTTAGCTGGAGTGCTTGGTTTTGAATTTCGAAAGGTCAGAGCCAAAATTTGGCGGCTGGCCTCATCGTTATGCGGATATCTAAGCGCACTTCTTTCGGTTGTCGTGTCGACTTCTCCCCTTCGCACATATGTTCATTTATTGCGATTTTAAAATTTTGACACCCTTTCGTGTATCACGTCACGCACATCGCTGGTTTGCCTTTTGGATATTTCCCGCAAGTCTATTTTCCGATATCCCCTTCGTCCTTTGTAAGTTCTCTCCTCCTTTGCTTTGAAGACTTTTTCTGGTTTGTTCCTTCCTTGGCATATTCTTACTAACTGTAAGTCATGGCGAAACATTTGAAAGACCTCCTCTCGTCAGATCGAATCGCCGGCTTTAAACGCCATTTCTCCATTCCTGATGATGTCCGTCTGTCGCTTGTGGCAGACGACACTCTTGATATGGAGAGGGAGGACGAAACCACGATTGTCTTTCATCTTTTGTCAATTGCAGAGGGTGGAGTCCGTTTCCCCCTTCACCCATTTCTTAGGGCTGTGCTTCGCTACTGGGGTTTAATCCCTTCCCAACCTAATGTGAATTTCTTTAGAATCATAATGGGGATTATAGCGCTCAACCGTTGCCTAAGAATTAACCTTGGCATTCCAGCCATCCGGCATTGTTATGCCTTGGCTAAGTCTTCTGGTCGGCACGGGCGTTTCTTCCTTAGGGCCAAGGATATCGACCATCATCTGATTACGATGCTTTCCAGTTTTGGAAAATGAGTTGATGACGTTATGGTCGTTGTCCAGGGTAACTGGGAATTTGGCGAAGGGGATGATCGTGCCGACCCTATTCCTAGACGGAGGGGCGAGCCAGGTGGCTGATTGCCTTCTCGCTTTTGTTTTATTATTTGTTCATTTTTATTGTGAAGCCCCTTTGAAATGTGACGGCTTGTCTTCTCAGGGAGCGTTTTGAAGAAAGTTTTGCCTTCAACTGACAGCGCCGTTCTTTTGGATATAGAAAGTCGCGCTCAAATATTTCGGCCGTTGAAGTCTTCAGAAACAAGGGAGGTCGGCGCATATTCTGCTTCGTTACGAGCCGACATATACGACCTTCTCTGCGACGAAAAATATCCCTGTTCCGGAGGGCGAAGATTCTCTTATCGCTGTTATTTTGTCTGACTTCAAAAACCTGACGCAGGTTGGTTTTAAAGGGTCCGATTCAGAACGGGACGTAGCTGATAGCGAATCGAATCAGTCTGAGACCGAATCTGACGAGGTATTGAATTCGGCTGATCCCCCATCTACTGGCCGAGGGGATCTTTCACTTGACGGCTGTAGACACCCCATTTTTGACCGTCCTCAAGACCTGGACGTCACCGCTTGAACACTCGGTGATTATCCATGTTCGTGTTCGTTTGGAGTTCCCGGAGTTCTCGGCTACGCGCCTTGCCTCAGGACCTCCGAACTTGACCGTTTTGTGTCTGGTTTTGCACCAAACACTTGTGCTTTGCCTTGGAGGGGCAGGGAATGCCTTGTGAGGCATCCCCACACACCACAGTGGCTAGAGCCACCGGCTGGTTGGTGTTGCCATCGGCACTATATTGTGCCGGTCGGCAGTCAATTTTGTCAAAATGACAATTTTGCCCTGCCGACTACTGTTCAGTTGCTTTTTGAGATATTTTGAAGCAGCTGTATAGCATTTGTTTCCCCTCCATACACGTGTATGGAGGGATGAGCCTTTGGTTTGCTTAGCTTGTAAGCTTTGTTGCCTATAAGAGAGGGCTCTCTTCTCTTGGCTCAAGGGTTAGAAAAATTAGACATTTTTAGAGAGAAAAGACAGAGAAGAAGCTCTGGTTCTAGGTTAGAACTTGTGTATCTATCCTATCTCTCTTTTCCTCTCTTGTTTCTACACTAGGTGCTTTAATCCATATTATTGCACACAAGCACCTAGTGTTTCACCTTCCTTCGGTTACTGAGGTTCTAAGGGCTGGTTCTTGAAGTTTTTGGTTGGATTTGAGCTCAAGGAAGCAACAACATCAACCTTTGTGAAGGTGGTCTTCAAGGGTAAGAAACTACCCCTTTTTACCCCATTTTTGCACTCCATTTTTGCATAGTTTAGAACTGTTTTTGTGCTTAGCATTTAATACAAAAAAGTTCTGTTTTTTAGTCCTCTTTATTGTTGGTTAAGAGTGTTTTGTGCTTTGGGGAGGTTTGACCACCCTTAGGCCTTGAAAAGGCCTCATTTTGTGCTATTTTGTGAGAGCTCCGGGATTTTGGTGTTGGGGTCTCTTCACCACTGAAATCTTGAGGGATTTCAGTGGTGAAGATGATGCCTTGAAGTCCCAAGAAGGAGAGGGTCACCCCCTCTCCTTGTTGTCCTTGAAAAGGACCTATTTTGCCTCTTGAGGGAGCCCCATGTTTGGTTGTTTGTTGGTTATGCCATGGCTGTATTTTGTGCTCATATTGCCATATTATAACTTTGTATCATGTTGGTTTTAGTACTCCTTGCATGTTTTGCATAGATGCTTTGTAATGCCTCTTTAGTCCTTTAACATGCATTAGGTTGTGTGCCTCTATTCTAACATGTTTTAGGCTTAGATTCATGAAGCTTGTATGCTTATTTTTCCATGAATAAGGTCTGTCCATGGTTACTTTGGTCGATCTTAGCTTGCATCACATAGCCTCTTTGCATTTGGCTTGTTGGCCTTAAGAGCATGAAAGTATAGCATGCCTTGCTTGCATTATTTTCAATGGTTTGGAACCATTTAGCATGCTATTTCAGTCCCTTAGACATGCTTGAATGATTGCCTTGCATGCCTCTTTGAAGTTTTGAAAGCATATGTTGTATGCCTAATGATTTGGTCATTGTGTGTGCCTTGCTCTAGAGCCACTTAGATGCCATCTAGGAGGTCCCTTTTGTATGGTCTAGGGCTGCCTTAGACCTGTTTTAAGCCTTCTTGGCCTTGTGAGGCTTGGTTGGCTTAGCCATGGTTTAGGTCTCCTTTGGCTTGCCTTGGATGCTTGGACCATTTGTTGCATGCTTAGTCTATTTTGTTGCTTGGTTTGGCACCATGTCCAACATGATTTTAAAGCTTATATATGCATGTTAATATGTCCATGTTAGCCTCTTTTAAGTGTTCTTAAGAGTTGCTTGTTTATGCCTAAGTGTTGGATTATGTATGCTTGCATGTGTGCATGTATTGCATATATCTTAGCCTTCACTTCTATGGCATTTGGCCACTGATTTTAGGCTTATTTAGAGCTGCCTAACCTATGTGCAAGTCCATCCTCTTGTTGCTTGCATATGCTCCTTGAGTGTTGTAATGTATTGGTAAGTAAATGCATGTTAGGACTAACATGATTGAATGAAGTCACATGCTTGTTTGCATGCTTGGACACCCACATTACACCTTGCATACTTGATGGTTGACATTGGTGTTTCATGCCTTGTATGTTTGTTAGCTTGTATGCTCCTTTGCATTGGCATGATTGCATACTAGTTGACATGTCTAGGATTGCATCACATAAACATGCATGCTCTACCTCTTGACCAAGTCATGATAGAGGCTTAGCACCCTTGTGTGTTTGTTTGGTTTGCATGCATTTGAAATAGAAGTTGCACATTTGGTTCTTTGGGCCATCATGCATGGAAATGCGTGATTGGTGGCCCGAGAATCGAGGCACATGCCCCTTTGAGTCACAAATATGATAAGGGGCATGATTGGTGCACACATTGTTGGAATTACATTGCCATGCAAGTTTTTGCCCTCTGCTGCTGTGAGTTGCAGGTTCTGCAGACATTCAGTGCCGGCCGGCAGTATTTAGTGCCGACCGGCAGTCTATTGATGGCCGATGGATGAATTTTGTGCCGGTGACCTCATGCTGATGCCGGTGGAAGTCCTACTCAGCCGATGATGTCCCTCAGTGTCCTGGGAGGCACTCCTGAGACTTTGGCAGTCTTCTGAGATGCAAAGCAGGGAAAACAGAGGCAATCTAAGCATGGCAGTGCAATTCCGAGCAAGTCCCGAGCATGCGTTGCATCCGGCCCTCATCTCGAGGCGGTTTACTGCTTTAATTAGATTAATTAATTTATTTGATTAATTTAGTTGGACTGTAATATTTTAATTAGTTTGCGTAGTTAATTAATCTGTATTATTATTTTGGTCCCTCCGAGTGGGGGCAAATTTGTAATAAGTGTGGGTGAGTGGTTTGTATGTCTTCCAACCCCCACTTCTTTCTTCCCTTTTATTTACCTGCTTATGATGGTAGATTAGGGCACGTCTATTTTAGCATACCTTATGCAATGCATGCGTGCATCCATGCATTTGTCTAAACATGCACCGGGCTCGGTACATCATACAAACTGCATTGTATTCTAAATTCCAACTTGAATACGTGCATCAAATGATTGCATTTCACGTGCCATTTTAGGGTTAGCCGAGCCTACTCTAAATTGCATCCTTGCCTGTGTTGCATTAGCCACTTAACATGACCTAGGGACATGCATGTCTGCTAACTAGTTTCTTGTTTTGGCACGGAGTACGATGTAAGTATTTTACGCTTTAGCATACCACATGCGTGTGAATGTTGCCATGACAGTATGTTACCATGCGGCTAAGTGCTTATGTGAGATAAACTGTTTGAATGCCTGTGGGTGGAGGTTGGATTGCTTGAGTTGGAAAACTCATTGAAATCCGTATTTTAGCCTACTTGCGAGTAGCAAAACCCGAAACGCTTTCAAAACAAACGGATATGCAATGATTATTTCCGAATTAGGCAATCTAGTCTATACTTGTTTGCTGCGCATAACATAGTAATTCTAGGCTAATAATTGGAATAAGAGCATGTAATGTTTTCAAAATCGGATATCACGGTTAGTAGAGGCCGGTCTTCGAACCGGGCGAAAGGGGGTGCTCATAGCTGACCTTCCCCGATCGTACCCAAGCTCCCGAGCCAAGACTACTTTGGTTATGACGGACACGTGGCCTTCGGCACCGAGTCAGGGTTTCCTAAATTTCCCATTTAAAAAAATATTTAGGTGGCGACTCTGTAATCTGGCAAAGCAGTCCATGTTTGGCACTACTTTTCAAAAAATCTGTTTTTCTTCAAAACGATTTGCCAGAGTTGGACTCTTTGGTTCAAGATTTAGAACCGCAAACAAAAAGGGAGTCCGAACTGTAGTAGCAAGGCCCCCGCGGGCGTTACAGTTTCTGGCGACTCTGCTGGGGATTTTAGAGAGCTTGACTCGAACTCGTGATATCCGTTTTGACTACACTTATGTGTGTTCTTTGCATTGCATGTGCATTGGTGCGCCTAGGACACCGTGTTGGCCATCTGCTATTCCTGAGCGGTTTGCCGGAGGCTTGTCTTGTCAAGGCATGCCATAAGGCTGACCGGTTGCGGGCTCTGCCAGTATGGGAACACAAACCCCGGTTTTACCGGGGCACCCTTTTTGACCATTCGACCTAGTGCATATCGAATCCATAGTGACCATTCCAAACTAGGACAGGTTGCTTACCCGATATAGGTTGTTTGAAACCGCTGTGTGCGTAGTGAAACCCTAGCTCCTGACAAAATAGGACAGGGAAATCCTACCCCAACATAGGGCTGTATTGGCTCTCATTTATCTGCTATGTGCTTTCAGAGTGTATCTCTGCAGGGGAACGCATATATCAGTTTGCAAAGTTTGAGCATCAGGCCTGAGGGCACTGGTATCAGTATTGTTGAGAATCAGTTGTGTCTCGGGTATCAGTTCAGTTTTGAACAGTAATTCTGGGGAACAGTGATCAGTAGTAGAGTACAGTTGTCCGGCTACATCCGTGTTTGATCTGTTTGGGGCTGAAAATACTGCTTGTTTTCCGTTTCAGTTCAGGGGATTCAGAGGGTCAATCCGGAATAGCTAGTGTCTTCTCCTTGCTGAGGCAGGACTGAGCATGACGCAGAATTCAGAAGAGATCGTGGTCATGATGGCCGCGTTGAGTTAGGGAATCACCCTACAAGATGAGACTACGGTTGACATGCCGCATCCACCTAGGTCGTCTGCCGCACATCCAATATGAACTCCTCAACTACATCAGGCTCGCGAGCCTACTACATTTGAACTAATGGGAATGATAGGTGATCTTCAAAGATCCGTGGTGGATCTCGCCTATGGAATGTCTGTTTCGCCACCAGCCGCACCATATGCCGGAGGCTTCATACCCCAGGAGCCCCTGCTACTGGGACGAATTGTAATTGAACTCAACCAACCGGAGATGACCTCCAGCTATGGTAACGACGCAGCAAACCAAACTCTAGATCAGGCCGAGGCCAAAGACAAAGGCAAGACGAAGGCAGATGCCGACCCCATCGAACAACTGCTGTGGGCAGTAGAGGCTTTGAAAGCTGGAGGGATGAACAAGCAACAGATATCCGCAGTTGTGTCAAAAGCTGTGGAGGACGCTTTCCCCACTCCGCCTGAGGGCAGTTCTAATCAATCAGAGAATCGGGATAGGCCCCGTCATGCCAAGACAGTTCTTCCCGCTCCCAACCTTGCATCCGGAAAAGATCAAAAATCCAAGGCCGCACCCGCCGGATCCGTTCGCTAGTGCATCTAGCAAGAGTGCTCAGGCCCCAAAGTACCTGCCCGAGGGCACAGGGTCTTCCACCCTCTCTACATGCTTTGTCTAGGGCACTTTTGATTTTGGCCAAAAAGGGGCATCTTAAACCCTTTGGAGCCCCGACCCCTACCGAAGAATCTCCCTGCCACACATGATGCTTCCCTGTACTGTGCGTACCACCAGCAGATTGGCCATGCCACTGATAATTGCTTCCGCCTCCGTCATGAGGTACAAGATTTGATTGACAACGAGGTTATCCTCCCGCCTACTTCAGCGAAGTCCGTCACCACTCAGTTGTTGGATTTTGAGGATACAGATACTGCGAGTATGTAATCAGAAGGTGAACCGCCCGCGGGTAGTGCCTGGTACATTTTTGGATGTGGCGTTTGGCACGCATTTTTGAGCATTTGCCAACGCTAGTTTTTGTAAATCCTGACTTGGGTGTCGAGTCAGTCTTTTGTTTTATTTTGAGTCTGTCTCTCTGTATTGAGTCAGTCTTTTTGCTTACAGAGTCTGTCTTGTTGCAATGAGACAGTCTTCCTTGTATAGTATACCAGGTGATTTCAGGGTTGTTGCCTCAAACACCGTTTTGCCTTATAAATAGTTGTTTTTGCTTTTTGAGTCTGTTTCTGCCGATGAGCCAGTTATGCCAACAAATCTGAATGAAACAGCTGTGGCTATTACGTTCCGTACTTGTTGCTATTTGAGTCAGCTGTGCCAGAGAATGTGAATGGAACGACAGTGTGTACCGCCTGCTCTCTTGTGCCTTGAACATCGTTATGATGACCTGAGCTTTTCATAAAACCCTTTTCAAACACTGCGGTGATAAAAACAAAGAGGAAGGAATTCCTCGGGTTTTGCAAAATTTTGATCATTTTGAGAGAAAGAGAGGCATGTTAAGCTTTTAATGAATGAAATCATGCTTGTCAGCGTGAGTACTGAGAAGGACCCTGGCCTGATCCAGACTGGTTCCACACTATCTTCAACACGAGCGATTTGTCGCTTTCTTAAAAACTTTCAAAAACAAAATATTTTGCGCAGTCTTGCGAAGACCTGTGTGGAATCGCTCTTGAGATTGTGCAACCTAGGATCGCTCTCAGCCTCGAGATTAGATTTATCTGTTGCAAACTGGAATCTGTTCAAAGCGTTCAACAGTGCCATAAAACGCCTGTGTGGCCCATTTTGAAGCAGCCCTCGAGCAAGAGGCACCAAAGCCAGATCAAGGAGATCAGACCCCACCAGGCAAGGCTCATGAAGCAACCGTGATGGATTCTTCTGCAAATCAACACCACAGTCACTCTCTTGGATACAGAGAGGCTTCAATCTCAAAACCATTTGGCATGGGGCTTGCTACACTTTTACCCTTTGAAAGGCTCGCTGGGCCGAAAACCCGGAAGGGCGGCCCAGGCAAAAGTTAGAGCAAAGAAAGAGAAAAGAGAAAGAAAAGAAAATACAAAAAAGAAGCAAAAAAAAAAGAAAAGAAAAAAATATAGCAAAAGAAATAGAAACGAAAATGTAAAAGAAAAGAAAAGAAAAGAAGAAAGAAGAACAAAGCTCGCAAGGTCGAAAACCCGCATTGGGCACCTTGGCAAAAATTAGAGCCTAAACAGTGAAGGTTAAAATACCCGAGTGTACCTTAACCGGAACTACGTAAGGCTTGATTCCCATGTTTGGGATACGTAGGCAACTTCATTTTGAAGTCCAGCCCCCAACGCTTCCATAGCGTCTCAGTCCATGTCATGGTTTTGATCGCTTGTGCCCTCTCCTAATCCGATGTCTCGGTCACGACGGTTAGAACTACGTGATCAACTTCCTCTTGAAGTCCAACCACCAACACCTTCCAGGTGATTGTGTCCATATATTGATTCAGACCGTCTTCGTCTCCTCCACGTCCAAGGGTCCGATCGTCATCAACAAGGACTGGCTTACAGCATGCCGCAGCACCATCCAAACAAGGGGCAACTTTCCGTCGCCATGCATTGCCGTAAGTTGCCCTGAGTTGCCATCCAAACCAGGGGCAACTTTCCGTTGCCCTATCCCCCTTTAAGCAAGGGGCAATTTCCATTGCCTCCGATCCGAGGTTGCGCATCTCGAGGGTAAGTTCCGCGCTCGTTGAGCGTTGATTGTTTGCAAAAGTAGTTTTCTGAAAATTTTTACTAAAGTTGATTATTTCTCGAAGACTATTTTATTTTCCAAAATTGGACCATGTTTGGGCCCAAAAAGGAGAATTTTCAGTGCTCACAGCCTGACTTGCATGATTTTCAAATCAAAAATTGAATAAGTGTGTTAATCCAATTCTCATTTTTGATCAAAACTGTTTTAGGAAACATAAAAAATGGTCGAAATGACGAACTAGGGGCACAGTCGAGTCGGGTGTTCCGCCTCCCCCCTTGTTATCAACGCACTCGCCAGAAAGGCACCCTATCTACCAGAAGAAAGTAGTGAGCTAGCTGTATCGGGCGTGAACCCGCAACTTCCTATTCATCTGTCAATCGCCCCGGGGAGGGATGAAAAATGAGAGAATAAAGAATAGAGAGGTGTAAGTTGAGAGAAAAGTGAGGAAAGGGTTTTTGTGAAAAAAACCGAGCCTGAGGGCCGAGTGATGTGAGAATCACAAATCAGAAAGGGTGGGAAATATGCCGGAAGAACTGGCTCCTCGGGATCTGAAATCTTTTATTTTTCATAAACACCTCCGCGCGTCGTGTCTTTTGTTTTGTCAGTCTCAACTTTTGTCTTGAGTCTTCTCTGAGCGTGTCTTGTTGTGTTTAGGTCGTGTGCCTTATATTTCCTTTGCCGAATCTTTCCGCTGTTCGGTAGGACTCGATACCCCGGTTGTAAACCTTTCTTCATTACAAAATCATTTATGCTCAGAGTGCTGTGCCGTTCTCTACATCCACGCGAGGGAGAAAAGAAAGAAAAAATTTGGGACATCCGAGTGTGTTTCAACTGCAACCGTGTCAGTTTTGTGATCCGTCTTGTCAGATCGGGCTGTTTGTTCAGGGTTTGCTGTGTGCAGAATGAACCAAATGCTGTGTTATGGGTTATATGCAGGTCAATCCCCAGTAGAGTATGGGCTGTATATCCAGTTTGAGCAGTGGTTTGTATGAGTTATTTTGCTGATTAATTGGTTGGTTATCCGATTATCACAGTACAATTGCTCAAGTTTTAGACAACAGATCAATATCATTTACATTTGAGGTGTAACATGATGCAATGCAGTGTAAAGTAGGAAATACACAGATATGTACAAATATAACACTCTTTCAGACAAAAAGTTTGTTTCATTTCATATCATCTTTTTCGAGTACATAGTTTTGGAAAAAAAATCTGCCTGCGGCAGTACAAGGTAACCTAACTACAAAAAGAGAAAAGTACAAAGAAAACAAGCAGAAAAAAAAACAGCAAAAGGTCTGTAGCAGCGTCGGTGGTCTCTCGCCTAAGGATCCGTCCTCGCCCTCTTCCTGGGCAGAAGCCCAGGAGCATCACCAAGAGCATCACCGTCTGAGCCCGAGCTATCCCCGGTCTCCTCCTCCGACGCTCCCACCTCTGCCTCTGTCTCCTCCTCGGACTCGTCGTCTGGAACTGGAGCCCGCGAGCTGCTCCCGGCGTAAGTACGCCCTCCTCTGGTGCGGGGGAATATCCTGCCATCCCGAATAGAAATGGGAGGTCCAGATGGAGCGCCACCACCCACTGGAGGAAACGGGAAGGGAGGCTGAAAAGTACAAAAGGCAAATGCATCAGTATACATGAAGCAGTTTATCAATGCAGAAAGTACAGTGTATGAATGCTGCGTGAGCAGTTATCAGTGGCAGAATGCAGTGTATGAATACAGAGTATGAATGCCGTGAGCAGTTTATCAGTGCAGGATGCAGTGTATGAATACAGAGTATGAATGCCGTGAGCAGTTTATCAGTGCAGAATGCAGTGTATGAGTACAGTTTGTGAGTACCGTGAGCAGTTTATCAGTACAGAATGCAGTAGTGTATGAATACAGTGTATCAAGTGCCGTGAGGGCTGGGTATCCAGTGTTGTGTTATGCATCAGATTATGCGAAGCAGTTTGTGTATGGTTTGAAGCTATGACAGAGAGAACATACCGGAAGGCCGTAAAAGGCTAGGAACTCGAAGGTCCGCTGCAGCATCCCCGTCATGGAGGCATTCATCTCCAGTAACTGCCGGGTGTATCCAAAAGACGCCTGCAAGGGAATCAGATGCATCAATATTCTGTGGAATATCAAATAAACTAAAATGAAATGACTGTACAGAAATGCAGTAATACATACCGGAGGCAAGTCGGGGACACCGACAAACTCGTGATCAGCCGGCGGAGGGGCGAAGGGAATCTGATATGTCGCCCCATCCGACCCTCGGAAAGTCAGTGAAGTAGGCAGAGCGGGCCAACTGGCCTCCCGTCCTCTCTGAACTCCGCCCCTGTCGCGGACTCGAGCCCTCCTCGGCGCTCCTCCTCCTACTCCTGCTCCGGCCGCTGGCGCCGCAGGTCTCTCTCTCTCAGCTCGGCGACCACCGCTCAGAGGCTGCATGATGAAGGTCCGGACGTACTCCGAGTAATTGCCCTCGCCTCTGTAGCCACTCGCCTCCCAGCCAATGGTGTAGTCCGCCATCTGCTCAGCGGTGAAACGCTCGGTGTCCCTCATATGCTCAGGAGGGTGCACCGGGACTATCTGCTCAGGTAAGCCCAGGGTCTGACGCAAGAAGCGCTCGCCCAAGGTACCAAGCCCGACAGACCGGGCCCTCCAGCAGAATCCGGTAACGCGAGGTCTCGACGGCGCCGGCAAACCGATCCCGCATCATCGCTGGCAAAGGAGCCCACGCTGCAGGTGATCTGAAATTGAAATACAGTTTGTTACCTACTGGTATTGCAAATATACAGTGGAAAAGCGAAGCTTAAATGAACTGCAAGTAAAACATACCTCTGCGTGAGTGATGGTGTCGGAAGTAGCGGCGGAAGAAGCTGAACGTCTCCCATGGCCGCCGTGTGCACCTCCCGTCATACGGCGCGTGAGAAGGGGATGACTAGAGGAGCCTTCGTCTCCGGCACTGGCTCCAGCCTGGGAAAGTAGGCATAGACCACACTGCAAGACAGATGTCAGTATGACTATCGGATCAAGCAGAATACAGAATAAAGCAGAAATAACAGAGCCGTGTGTTGTGTAGTGTATTGTGCGGAGTGTACAGTGTGAGGTGTACAGTACAATGTGTAAAGCAAGTATGTGTGTGCCGTGTGTACAATAACATCCGTGTGAAACAGACTACAGTGTGTGCAGTGTGCAGAGTACAGAAAATGTAAAGCAGAAATGTAAAGCAGAAAAGGAAATGTACCTCCGGCACGCCAGTAACCCCCGAGCAACTGTCCGCTGCCGGCGGGAGACTGAGCTCATATAGCGTAGAGGGTGGCCAAGCCGCCCACCCCAATCGAAACGCAAGATATCTCTGACATCCACCAGTGCGCTGAGAAGGCAGAGAGGCACTGTGTTCGCCCGATATGCGGAAAATCGTCGTCCCAAACAGGAACATGAGGAAGCCGCGTGCGATCTATCCACGGCCTCCTGAGTCATCGGGGCTTGCATCAACGAGGCAGGCTGGGACCTTGAACTGCACCTCGAACCAAGGAGTAGCGGACGAAACCTGGACGCGCAAGAGGTGGCGCCTCGCCAAGCAAATAGATCTGAGCGGCGGTCCACTCATCCATATCGATGTCGAAGGGGATCGGATCACCCCCCACCCCAATGCCTGTGAGCATCGAGAAGTCGTAGGGAGTCATCGTCATGTCTCCCGCCACGGATAGGTGGAATGAATTGGTGGTGTCCCACCACCTCTCTGCCAGGGCAGCTAGAAGAGGCCTGCAAGCAGTAAGCCGGGTCAGACCCCTGCAGAAAGCGCCGAAGCCGGCCTGGTCCACGATACGTCAAACCGCCTCGGGAAGCTCCGCGTACCAATCTCGAGCCGCGACGTTCCCATACCCGCGGATGGTATGGGAATCTCCCTGTTTTCAAACAAATAGCAGCAAAGCAATATGAAATGTACAATTTTGAAGAAACAGTGGTTCAGTGCCAATCTAGCATGTGTGCAAGTTTTTCAGATTCAAGCAGGTACCGGGTGCCGGTGTGCTTACGGTGAACTACAACGTGTGATGCGTCAGCGTGTTTGAGGGGTTCAGTGCAAATATGGCATGTGTGCAAGCTTTTAGATTCAAATAAGTGCTGGGTGTCGGTGTGCTTACAGTGAACTACAACGTGTGATGCGTCAGTATGTTTGAGTGGTTCAAGATAGATATGGCATGCGTGCATATTTTCATTCAAGCAGATGCTGGGTGTTGGTGAGTTTGTAGTGAAATGCAGTGTGTGCCGTGTTTGGGGTGATTGAGGCTAGTGCAGTGTGTGTGCATGTGTCCGTCTTAAACAGATATCAATTGTAAGCATGATTGCAATCGACTACAGGGAACAGTGTATCAGAATCAAGCAGTTAAAGAACGAAAACAACTTTGACAGTTAACAGTTCTACATTGCAGAAAGTAAACAGAGAAGAGTGTTACCTCGGAAGCGCCGAAGGATAGGTGAGAGGTCGGCTCACGTAGGAGGAGCTCCGGGTCCAGTGCTCGGTCAAAGCTGCGAAAATGGCGGAGTCCATCCAGTGGTAGCACATGAATCGCTGGGCGGTATGTCACCGGGTCGAAAGGACGCTCGCTCAACGGGAGAAGCTCGACCCCGGGATCCATCTCATGATCCGGGGGAGTCCCGACGTGTGGAATGTCGTCAGCCATGGTAATGGTAGTGAGAAAATGGCCGAAAAATCCGGAATGCGGAAAGCCAACCGAAAAAGTCAACCCCGAGCGGGCCGAAAATGGCCGGAAAGGCCAGAAGATGAAAAGGCACGGAAATGAAGAGGAAACCGAGGGGAACAACTCCCGAAAAAGCGGAAATAGCAAAAGAGGCACCGAAACAAAGATTTGTTCGGTTGAAAATGTGCGAAACGCGATGAACTTCGCGAATCGAACGACGAAAATGGCGCGAAAACACAAAGAAATGGCGAAATGAGGAGAGAAAAAGGCTCTAGAGAGAGAGAGAGTTGATTTCGGCGGGGAGTGGAGAAGTGAGGGAGGAAAATAGGGTTGGAACCCTATTTTAAAAGACCCATTGCAAAAGTCGAAAACTGTCCCCGATCAGCAACTTTTGGCCGGTCGGCACTATTATGTGCCGGTCGGCACAATATTGTGCCGGTGGAACTTTTATGCAGCCGGTGGCCAGCCGGTGGCCACCTAGTCCAGCCGAGTGGGTGATGTTCCCACAGCCTTGTTTAGGCCACGTGGGTAGTTTCTGGTCTTCATAGCTCAAGAAAAGTGCAAGAAAGTGAATCCCGATGCTCAACCGGCCTCCGTTTTGACCTCGGACGTGGGTCTTCTGTGCGTGGCACTCAGATTCAAGCAAAGATTGTATCCTTTTATATCCTTTGTGTCTTTTACAAGATTCAAAAGTTGCCCCGTGTGCGTTGCACGCATCCATCACATTGTCCGGTGTGCGTCGCATCGCGCCGTCTTGCACGTCCCTTCGACTTACACCGTTTTGCATTTTCGGTGGCATGCGTGTCATACTTGCATTTCATTTTCCATTCAATGAGGTATGCGTGCCTCATTTTGCATTTCATTGCATCTCGAGGTACGCGTGCCTCGTTTTGCATTTCATTTTCCATTCAATGAGGTATGCGTGCCTCATTTTGCATTTCATCGCATGCTAAGGTATGCGTGCCTCATTTTGCATTCATTGCATCTCAGGGTACGCGTGCTTCGTTTTGCATTTTATTTTCCGTCTAATGAGGTAGCGTGCCTCATGTCCATTCAGTTTTGCATCTTGAGGTATGCGTGCCTACTTTGCATTTCATTTGCATTTCGTTTTGCATTTTGCATCCTGAGGTATGCGTGCCTCACTTTGCATTTCATTTGCATTTCGTTTTGCATTTTGCATCTTGAGGTATGCGTGCCTCACTTTGCATTTCGTTTTTCATTTTGCATCCATGAGGTACGCCTGCCTCATCTTGCATCTCATTTTGCATTTCATCGCGCTATTTTGTGCACCTCATTGTTTTTCGCCGGTCTGGCGAGACCTTAAACACGCACGGTCTAGGAGACCTTAAATCCTTAGGAGGTGCAAGACCTTCATTCGCGTTGTTTGAACGCATCACGCTGTTTAGCGCATCGCATTAGCTTGTGCATTGCGTCCCATTCGCGCTATCTTGTGCGCCTCGTCGGCCTTGTAGTTAGTGTATTGAATTCGCGCTATTTGCGCACCTCATTGTTTTTCGCCGGTCTGGCGAGATTAAACACGCACGGTCTAGGAGACCTTAAATCCTTAGGAGGTGCAAGACCTTCATTCGCGTTGTCTGAACGCATCACGCTGTTTAGCGCATCGCATTAGCCTGTGCATTGCGTCCCATTATCTTGTGCGCCTCGTCGGCACTTGTTAGTGCATTGTATATCATTCCCACGGTTTAGCGCTCTCATTGCATTTGCATGCATTCCATCGCGCTATTCTGCGCATCTCATTGCATTTTACATGCATTCAATTGCACTTTTTTTTTGCACATTGCATTGTCTGTGCATCGCGGTATAGGAGACTTAAATCCTCTGAAGGTGCATTCCTTTGGCGTTTGTCGTGCCCAGACGACTTTCGGTGGTCGGGTAAAGCCACCTGCCTGTTTTTGCGGTTGAGTTCCTAGAAGACCAACTGGACGGTGAAAACTAGAGTTTGAACGGCTTATGCCTAGAACACAAAGGTTCGGGATTTCCGAGACTAAAGCTGGTTTAAATACCCAGGGGGTGTACCCTCGGCTTGAAATCTGTATGGAAGCCCCATAGGTTGAGGCGGCATGTTTACGCCTCAATTATGGATACTGAACCAACCTAGTATATCGCCCTGTTGGTAAGATAGGGAAAGTTGCAATCATAGTCGTTGCATCATAGTGCATTGTCATGCATCATTTGTAAATACTGCATATGTCATGCATTTCAAAAAATCCAAAACAAAACACATGCATATGTCATGCATCATTGTAAATACTGCATATGTCATGCATCATTCTAAATTGCATATGTCATGCATTTCAAAAACAAAAAAAAAAACATGCATATGTCATGCATCATCGTATATAGTGCATATGTCATGCATTTCAAAAAAACCTGCATATGTCATGCATCATCATTGTAGTATAGTGCATATGTCATGCATTTGTTGTAAATATCCATTTCCATTGCATTGTATTGCATGATCCACTGCATCATCCTCCATCCATGGCTTGCGCCTTTCCTTGTTGAGCTTGGTTGGTATGTGCTCTACTTTTCACGTCAAAACACAGTTCTGCATGTGTACGCCTATTCCACGTTGGTATGTTGGTTTGAGGGTAGCGGCACATTTTCTGTGCTAGACATGGCTTGTACGTGTAATGCCCTTCCTAGGCAAAACTTGGTTTGGCCTGCGTGCCATATCCATTGTATCATTGTAGTTGCATGCATCCACTGCATCATCTTCCATTTATGGCTTGAACCTTTCCTTGTTGAGCTTGGTCTGGTATGTGTCCATACTTTTCACGTCAAAGCACAGTTCTGCACGTGCATCGCGCCTATCCACGCTGGTATGTTGGTTTGAGGTTGCGACACCTTTTCTGTATTAGACATGGTTTGTATGGTGCATGCCTTTCCTAAGCGAGATACGGTTTGGCCGCACGCCATAATCGATATTACATTGTAGTGTAATTGTTGCATCCGGCATTAGGATCATTGTTCTTTCCTCAGCGGGTCGTCACCCCACTTATGTCAATCCACCCAATACTTGTCCTTGTGTCCGTCTACATTACTCATAGTTCTGCATGTGTATCGCGCCTACTCCACGCTGGATGTTGGTTTGAGGTTGCGGCACCTTTTCTATGGTAGACGGACTTGTTACTTCCATCAACCTATTTGACATTTGTGTGGTTTCGAATCACTCACGATTGAATCATGATTCAATTGCTTTGCATGTAGTTTGCATAGTTTCAATTGCATTGCATTATCATTTGCATTGTTCATACATCATTTTGTATATATTGCATATCATCTTGCATTCATTTCGCATTGTCATGCATATTGCTAACAATAGTACCTGTTAAGTTTGCTTTCTTTGCAGGCACGATATTGTATGTACGGCTCATTTGAGGCCGGTGCAACCGGACGAGCCGCACAGGTATTGTATCCTCCGAGTGAGACGTATTGAGAATTGCATAATTCTCTTACATCCTTTCTGCATTGTAGTGTAGTTTGTTGCATGCTAGCTTAAAACTGTCGTATGCGTGCTTCGTTACAGCTTTCTTTGCATGATCATTAAGTTATGCTCGGCTTCGTGCATTTTCAGTTGCATTTTGCCCCTGCCTTCGGGCGCATATCTTGCTTGTCTTGCATGTTTGTCTAAGTCTTCAGCCTGGTCAAAAATGGGTCGTCTCTGGGCTTTGACATTCACTCCCGTCATTGTTATGACTTCCGAGTTCTGTCAAAGAGGGGCAACAGTAGACACCCCATTTTTGACCGTCCTCAAGACCTGGACGTCACCGCTTGAACACTCGGTGATTATCCATGTTCGTATTCGTTTGGAGTTCCCGGAGTTCTCGGCTACGCGCCTTGCCTCAGGACCTCCGAACTCGACCTTTTTGTGTCTGGTTTTGCACCAAACACTTGTGCTTTGCCTTGGAGGGGCAGGGAATGCCTTGTGAGGCATCCCCACACACCACCGGCAGTGGCTAGAGGCCACCGGCTGGTTGGTGTTGCCATCGGCACTATATTGTGCCGGTCGGCACTCTTTTGTGCCGGTCGGCAGTCAATTTTGTCAAAATGACTATTTTGCCCTGCCGACTACTGTTCAGTTGCTTTTTGAGATATTTTGAAGCAGCTGTATAACATTTGTTTCCCCTCCATACACGTGTATGGAGGGATGAGCCTTTGGTTTGCTTAGCTTGTAAGCTTTGTTGCCTATAAGAGAGGACTCTCTTCTCTTGGCTCAAGGGTTAGAAAAATGAGAATTTTTAGACAGAAAAGACAGAGAAGAAGCTCTGGTTCTAGGTTAGAACTTGTGTATCTATCCTATCTCTCTTTTCCTCTCTTGTTTCTACACTAGGTGCTTTAATCCATATTATTGCACACAAGCACCTAGTGTTTCACCTTCCTTCGGTTACTGAGGTTCTAAGGGCTGGTTCTTGAAGTTTTTGGTTGGATTTGAGCTCAAGGAAGCAACAACATCAACCTTTGTGAAGGTGGTCTTCAAGGGTAAGAAACTACCCCTTTTTACCCCATTTTTGCACTCCATTTTTGCATAGTTTAGAACTGTTTTTGTGCTTAGCATTTAATACAAAAAATTTCTGTTTTTTAGTCCTCTTTATTGTTGGTTAAGAGTGTTTTGTGCTTTGGGGAGGTTTGACCACCCTTAGGCCTTGAAAAGGCCTCATTTTGTGCTATTTTGTGAGAGCTCCGGGATTTTGGTGTTGGGGTCTCTTCACCACTGAAATCTTGAGGGATTTCAGTGGTGAAGATGATGCCTTGAAGTCCCAAGAAGGAGAGGGTCACCCCCTCTCCTTGTTGTCCTTGAAAAGGACCTATTTTGCCTCTTGAGGGAGCCCCATGTTTGTTGTTGTTTGTTGGTTATGCCATGGCTGTATTTTGTGCTCATATTGCCATATTATAACTTTGTATCATGTTGGTTTTAGTACTCCTTGCATGTTTTGCATAGATGCTTTGTAATGCCTCTTTAGTCCTTTAACATGCATTAGGTTTGTTGCCTCTATTCTAACATGTTTTAGGCTTAGATTCATGAAGCTTGTATGCTTATTTTTCCATGAATAAGGTCTGTCCATGGTTACTTTGGTCGATCTTAGCTTGCATCACATAGCCTCTTTGCATTTGGCTTGTTGGCCTTAAGAGCATGAAAGTATAGCATGCCTTGCTTGCATTATTTTCAATGGTTGGAACCATTTAGCATGCTATTTCAGTCCCTTAGACATGCTTGAATGATTGCCTTGCATGCCTCTTTGAAGTTTTGAAAGATATGTGTTTGCCTAATGATTTGGTCATTGTGTGTGCCTTGCTCTAGAGCCACTTAGATGCCATACTAGGAGATCCTTTTGTATGGTCTAGGGCTGCCTTAGACCCGTTTTAAGCCTTCTTGGCCTTGTGAGGCTTGGTTGCTTAGCCATGGTTTAGGTCTCCTTTGGCTTGCCTTGGATGCTTGGACCATTTCATGCTTAGTCTATTTTGTTGCTTGGTTTGGCACCATGTCCAACATGATTTTAAAGCTTATATTATGTTAATATGTCCATGTTAGCCTCTTTTAAGTCTTCTTAAGAGTTGCTTGTTTATGCCTAAGTGTTGGATTATGTATGCTTGCATGTGTGCATGTATTGCAATATCTTAGCCTTCACTTCTATGGCATTTGGCCACTGATTTTAGGCTTATTTAGAGCTGCCTAACCTATTGCAAGTCCATCCTCTTGTTGCTTGCATATGCTCCTTGAGTGTTGTAATGTATTGGTAAGTAAATGCATGTTAGGACTAACATGATTGAATGAAGTCACATGCTTGTTTGCATGCTTGGACACCACATTACACCTTGCATACTTGATGGTTGACATTGGTGTTTCATGCCTTGTATGTTTGTTAGCTTGTATGCTCCTTTGCATTGGCATGATTGCATACTAGTTGACATGTCTAGGATTGCATCACATAAACATGCATGCTCTACCTCTTGACCAAGTCATGATAGAGGCTTAGCACCCTTGTGTGTTTGTTTGGTTTGCATGCATTTGAAATAGAAGTTGCACATTTGGTTCTTTGGGCCATCATGCATGGAAATGCGTGATTGGTGGCCCGAAATCGAGGCACATGCCCCTTTGAGTCACAAATATGATAAGGGGCATGATTGGTGCACACATTGTTGGAATTACATTGCCATGCAAGTTTTTGCCCTCTGCTGCTGTGAGTTGCAGGTTCTGCAGACATTCAGTGCCGGCCGGCAGTATTTAGTGCCGACCGGCAGTCTATTGATGGCCGATGGATGAATTTTGTGCCGGTGACCTCATGCTGATGCCGGTGGAAGTCCTACTCAGCCGATGATGTCCCTCAGTGTCCTGGGAGGCACTCCTGAGACTTTGGCAGTCTTCTGAGATGCAAAGCAGGGAAAACAGAGGCAATCTAAGCATGGCAGTGCAATTCCGAGCAAGTCCCGAGCATGCGTTGCATCCGGCCCATCTCGAGGCGGTTTACTGCTTTAATTAGATTAATTAATTTATTTGATTAATTTAGTTGGACTGTAATATTTTAATTAGTTTGCGTAGTTAATTAATCTGTATTATTATTTTGGTCCCTCCGAGTGGGGGCAAATTTGTAATAAGTGTGGGTGAGTGGTTTGTATGTCTTCCAACCCCCACTTCTTTCTTCCCTTTTATTTACCTGCTTATGATGGTAGATTAGGGCACGTCTATTTTAGCATACCTTATGCAATGCGTGCGTGCATCCATGCATTTGTCTAAACATGCACCGGGCTCGGTACATCATACAAACTGCATTGTATTCTAAATTCCAACTTGAATACGTGCATCAAATGATTGCATTTCACGTGCCATTTTAGGGTTAGCCGAGCCTACTCTAAATTGCATCCTTGCCTGTGTTGCATTAGCCACTTAACATGACCTAGGGACATGCATGTCTGCTAACTAGTTTCTTGTTTTGGCACGGAGTACGATGTAAGTATTTTACGCTTTAGCATACCACATGCATTTGAATGTTGCCATGACAGTATGGTTACCATGCGGCTAAGTGCTTATGTGAGATAAACTGTTTGAATGCCTGTGGGTGGAGGTTGGATTTCTTGAGTTGGAAAACTCATTGAAATCCGTATTTTAGCCTACTTGCGAGTAGCAAAACCCGAAACGCTTTCAAAACAAACGGATATGCAATGATTATTTCCGAATTAGGCAATCTAGTCTATACTTGTTTGCTGCGCGCATAACATAGTAATTCTAGGCTAATAATTGGAATAAGAGCATGTAATGTTTTCAAAATCGGATATCACGGTTAGTAGAGGCGGTCTTCGAACCGGGCGAAAGGGGGTGCTCATAGCTGACCTTCCCCGATCGTACCCAAGCTCCCGAGCCAAGACTACTTTGGTTATGACGGACACGTGGCCTTCGGCACCGAGTCAGGGTTTCCTAAATTTCCCATTTTAAAAAATATTTAGGTGGCGACTCTGTAATCTGGCAAAGCAGTCCATGTTTGGCACTACTTTTCAAAAAAATCTGTTTTTCTTCAAAACGATTTGCCAGAGTTGGACTCTTTGGTTCAAGATTTAGAACCGCAAACAAAAAGGGGAGTCCGAACTGTAGTAGCATCAAGGCCCCCCCCCCCACGTGGGCGCTGTTACAACGGCGTTGTTCAAAGTTTGGAGAGTATTCCCGCCGCAGACCACGAAGACATGGCAGGGTTAAGCCTGACACAACTTGCCAGGAAGGTGAACGCGGAAAGGTTGGCTGCGAGGCGAAGAGCGGAGGCCCTTCCGTCTGAAATACCGCCCGCCACCGACTCTCAATTCTCCCTACCTGTTAGCGGATCAGAGTCCGTGCGCGTTGAGGTTGAAATGGCGGCAAATCGGAATGCCGAATCTTCTGTGATCGTGCAGGCCGGTCAAGAAGTTGAGGCAGAGAAACGCCCTGCCGAGTTTGAGGCCGGCTTAGAGGAACACGGCGGCAAACGTCCTCGATTAGAGGGATCGGGCGTGGTCGTTCCTTTTGTGATTCAACCGACGGTAAGAAACGTACCGATTTCTTCTGATGCATCGGCGCTCAAAGATCCAGAAGTCGCATTCAGCTTGGCCACGTCCATGTCGTTGCCGTCTGACAAGGAGGCTTTCCGGGTGGAAACAGATCTGAATGCGACAGCACTGGCTGCCCAATCGGTGCTTTTGGTACATAGTCGAACTTAGCTTTACTTAATCCGAATACTGTTAAAGTTAAGGTTCTAAATGCTTATTTTGCAGACCGTCGGATGGATAGCCGATTTGGGCCGTCGCCATCGCGACGCCGTCAAAGAGATTGGCCATCTACGCGAGGAAGTTGAGGGCCAGAGGAGAAGGGCCGAAGTCGAGGTTTTGAGGGCGAATAAGGAAGCCTCAAGGGCCGACGCCGAGATGGAGAGGGCTCGTAGAGCGGATCAGTTGAGATCGGATACCGAGAAGAAGGCGGATGCGAGCGAAGATGCGCTCAAATTGGCCCAGAAGGCGATCTCCAGACTGGAGGCTGAGTTGGCTGAAATGAAGGCGGCGAAGGAAGCGGCCGACTCGGAGTCTTCCAAAGTATTCGAGGCTGGCAAGAATGCTAGGCTTGCCGAGTACATTGACCAGGTCCCCAAGTTTGAAAATTGGGGATTCAAACATGGCTGGCTCAAAGCCCTTGCTGCTGCTAACGCTTCATTGAATATGTCGATACCATATGAGCAAGTGGATGTTGAGCCATTGGAATCTGATTCTGATGGCTGATCCGGCCAACTGATAGTTTTTAATTTAGTGTTTTTCATCTGTTGCTACAGTCATGAGTATATATATAAAACGTGAGTTGTGCTCAATAAATGTTGAATGCTATTTTATTTATTTATTTATTTTTTACTTTATTTTATTTTATTTTAGATCGGCTTCTTAATAAATCTGCCCTTGCCTTGGCCAGGGCGCGAGCTTGGGAAGCCGAATGGGCCTAACTCGCGGGCTGGCTAAGGCATGGACTGGTCGGCCGTTTGCGCTTGAAAAGTCGGCCGATAAGATTAATAAATTTGCCATTGCCTTGGCCAGGGCGCGAGCTTGGAAGCCGAATGGGCCTAACTCGCGGGCTGGCCAAGGCACAGACTGAGCGGCCGTTTGCACTTGAAAAGTCGGCCGATAAGATTAATAAATCTGCCATTGCCTTGGCCAGGGCGCGAGCTTGGAAGCCGAATGGGCCTAACTCGCGGGCTGGCCAAGGCACAGACTGAGCGGCCGTTTGCACTTGAAAAGTCGGCCGATAAGATTAATAAATCTGCCCTTGCCTTGGCCAGGGCGCGAGCTTGGGAAGCCGAATAGGCCTAACTCGCAGGCTGGCCAAGGCACCAACTGGTCGGCCGTTTGCACTTGAAAAGTCGGCCGATAAGATTAATAAATCTGGCCTTGCCTTGGCCAGGGCACGAGCTTGGGAAGCCGAATGGGCCTAACTCGCAGGCTGGCCAAGGCACCTACTGGTCGGCCGTACGATTAATAAATCTGCCCTTGCCTTGGCCAGGGCGTTAGCTTGGGAAGCCGAATGGGCCTAACTCGCGGGCTGGCCAAGGCAGACTGATCGGCCGTTTGCACTTGAAAAGTCGGCCGATAAGATTAATAAATCTGCCCTTGCCTTGGCCAGGGCGCGAGCTTGGGAAGCCGAATGGGCCTAACTCGCGGGCTGGCCAAGGCACAGATTGATCGACCGTTTGCACTTGAAAAGTCGACCGATAAGATTAATAAATCTGCCCTTGCCTTGGCCAGGGCGCGAGCTTGGGAAGCTGAATGGGCCTAACTCGCGGGCTGGCCAAGGCACCGACTGGTCGGCCATTTGCACTTGAAAAGTCGGCCGATAAGATTAATAAATCTGCCCTTGCCTTGGCCAAGGCGCGAGCTTGGGAAGCCGAATGGACCTAACTCGCGGGCTGGCCAAGGCACCGACTGGTCGGCCGTACGATTAATAAATCTGCCCTTGCCTTGGCCAGGGCGTGAGCTTGGGAAGCCGAATGGGCCTAACTCGCGGGCTGGCCAAGGCAGACTGATCGGCTGTTTGCACTTGAAAAGTCGGCCGATAAGATTAATAAATCTGCCCTTGCCTTGGCCAGGGCGCGAGCTTGGGAAGCCGAATGGGCCTAACTCGCGGGCTGGCCAAGGCACAGACTGATCGACCGTTTGCACTTGAAAAGTCGACCGATAAGATTAATAAATCTGCCCTTGCCTTGGCCAAGGCGCGAGCTTGGGAAGCTGAATGGGCCTAACTCGCGGGCTGGCCAAGGCACCGACTGGTCGGCCGTTTGCACTTGAAAAGTCGGCCGATAAGATTAATAAATCTGCCCTTGCCTTGGCCAGGGCGCGAGCTTGGGAAGCCGAATGGGCCTAACTCGCGGGCTGGCCAAGGCACTGACTGGTCGGCCATACGATTAATAAATCTGCCCTTGCCTTGGCCAGGGCGCGAGCTTGGGAAGCCGAATGGGCCTAACTCGCGGGCTGGCCAAGGCAGACTGATCGGCCGTTTGCACTTGAAAAGTCGGCCGATAAGATTAATAAATCTGCCCTTGCCTTGGCCAGGGCGCGAGCTTGGGAAGCCGAATGGGCCTAACTCGCAGGCTGGCCAAGGTACAGACTGATCGGCCGTTTGCACTTGAAAAGTCGAGCTTGGGAAGCCGAATGGGCCTAACTCGCAGGCTGGACAGTTGGCATCCGACTGTTGACGTTTGGGATTGCTGACGTTGCCTCGAGAAGGCTGCAAATATTGAAAGATAAATGGAGCGGGTGCACGCCGGAGGCCCTACTTTTTATTCAGGAAACTGGGGAGGGACGAAGATTGACTAAATCAGACGTCGTAATGAGTCGCAAAAGTGAGCCTACGCGTTCGGGAAGAAGAACGTCTAAGGATCTGGTAACACAGCAGTCCCTTAGTCATCGAAGCAGATCGCCCCGAAAGGATAGGCAACCGAGAATCGAGCCTGAAGCGACGCCACGGCCGTTAAGTTTTGCGGTTTCTGTGAGGAATAGACCAATGACGGAGGCGAACTCTATCATCAAAGACCCAGATGTGGCAGTTGAGTTCGCTCGACAGATATTTCCGCCAGAAGTCCAACAATCGATGCTCGGACGTCGAGATTTCGAAGTATTTCGAGACGGCATCCACGGGGCCGTGAAAGGACTATATACTACCTACGAAGTCGGCATGAGTCTACGAGAAGCGCGACGTGAGAGCGAGAAAAAGGATGAAAGGAATCGCAATTTCGAGGTTCGCGCAGAAAAGGATGAGCGTGAGCTTCGGGAACTGAAGAATGTTCGAGCGAGCGTGTCGGTTGCGACCGATCAATCTAAATTGGTTGGTGCGGGAAGAGGAACCCGACAGACCTCGGGTTATGAAAAGAGGTTTCAGGATGGCCTGAAGTTCGGGATAGAGAAGACCAAACAAGACCTTGCCGAGGAGGTCTGTCGATGTGAAAATCGTGGATTCAAGCACGGTTGGATCAAGGCCCTTCAAAGCGAGGAATCCCTCGAAGCCGCGGGAATTGATTCGGCCATGCCCCTGTATCATCACCATCACTTTCCATATCCCGATTTCGAAATTGAGAAGAGCAACGATGAGGGTGCCGATTGAATAGACATTGCGCTGAATAAATAGAATTTCTTTTCTTTTCAACGTTTGTATTTGGTCTTGACATGTTATGTGTTTAATTAATCGTATTACTTCGTCTTTCTGGCAAGTTTTGTGTTGTATGGCGCAAATGTTTGGACACGTATCGGCCGGTCTGAATTGCCAATGATTCTTATTGAATATTTATTCGGCCAATCAAGTGGTCCGAATACAAACCTCAGAAAGGCCAGTCGGGATATGCACGAAGGGCTCCGAATCCGGAGTCTGTTTTGGCCAATCGTGATATCCACGAAGGGCGCCGAATCCGGAGTCTTTTTGGCCATCGTGATATCCACGAAGGGCGCTCCGAATCCGGAGTCTTTTTTTGGCCAATCGTGATATCCACGAAGGGCGCTCCGAATCCGGAGTCTTTATTTTGGCCGATCGTGATATCCACGAAGGGGCTCCGAATCCGGAGTCTTTATTTTGGCCATCGTGATATCCACGAAGGGCGCTCCGAAAGTCTTTATTTTGGCCATCGTGATATCCACGAAGGGGCTCCGAATCCGGAGTCTTTATTTTGGCCATCGTGATATCCACGAAGGGCGCTCCGAATCCGGAGTCTTTATTTTGGCCAATCGTGATATCCACGAAGGGCGCTCCGAATCCGGAGTCTTTATTTTGGCCGATCGTGATATCCACGAAGGGCGCTCCGAATCCGGAGTCTTTATTTTGGCCAATCGTGATATCCACGAAGGGCGCTCCGAATCCGGAGTCTTTATTTTGGCCAATCGTGATATCCACGAAGGGCGCTCCGAATCCGGAGTCTTTATTTTGGCCTTGGAAGGCTTAATCGGACCTTATTAATCAAGGCTTGGGGGCGAACTTGGGAAAACGAGAAACTTTGTATTACAAAGATGGATCACGTACAAGTATCAAGCCCACAAGTCGGGTCAATGATAGAATTTACGCAAGTGTGTAGAATTCCAAGGCCGTGGCAGGCTTCTTCCTGTCATGTCTGAGAGCCGATATGCCCCTGTTCCTGCGATGGATTCAATTTGATAGGGGCCGTCCCAGTTTGGACCCAGTTTTCCATCGGCCGGTCTTCGGTCGGCTGGAAGTACCTTCTTTAGGACAAGCTCTCCTGGCGTGTATCGGCGCAACTGAACTCGCTGATTGTACGACTTGGCGAGCTGCTGCTGGTAGCGTGCCATGGATGCCAGGGCGCGGTCTCTTCGTTCTTCAATTAGAATCAGATCTAGGGCAAGCATCATGTCGTTTCGGCCCGTGTCAAAAACTTGCGATTTCAGGGTTGGGAGTCCGATTTCCAGGGGTAAGATTGCCTGGGTTCCGAAGCATAGAGCAAACGGCGTTTCTCCGGTGGATCTCCTTGGCGTAGTCGATGAGCCCACAATACACTCGGCAATTCTTCTACCCATTTGCCTTTAGCTTTTTCCAGTCTCTTTTTGATGCCGTCCAAGATGGATTTGTTAGAGGCTTCGGCCTGACCATTGCTTTGTGGGTAGGCCGGTGTCGAGAAGTAAGGCCGAATGCCATATTTGCTGCATAACTCTCGGTACACGCCACAATCAAACTGGGTGCCATTGTCTGAGATCAGAGCTCTCGGAATGCCGAATCGTGTTATGATGTTTCTCCATACAAAGCGTTTAATGTCGGCATCTCGTATATGTGTTAGAGCCTCCGCTTCGACCCATTTTGTGAAGTAGTCTGTCGCGACGATTAAGAATCGTTTGTTCCCTGGGGCCCTGGGCAATGGTCCTACGATATCAAGTCCCCATTGAGCAAACGGCCAGGGGCTGGTGATAGAGTTCAACTCTTCGGCAGGCAGATGGGTTAATGGGGAGAACTTTTGGCACTGTTCGCACTTTTTTACATAACTCTCCGCGTCAGCCCTCATTGTCGGCCAATAATACCCCTGCGTTATAGCTCGATGGGCCAGGGAGCGTCCGCCGGAATGGGCACCGCAACTGCCCTCATGTATCTCTGTCAGAAGCTCTTCCACTTTGTCGGGGTGTACGCATTCCAAATATGGACCAGAGAGGGACTTTTTGTAAAGTCCTCCTTGCGGATCCAGATAATATCGCAGGGCTTTATTTCGCAGCTTGTGTGCTTCTTTTTTGTCCTCTGGGAGTTGTTCAGAAGAGAGGAATGCAGCAATGGGGTCCATCCAGCTTGGTGCGGATTCTATAATATTGACATGGATTTCCTCCGAAGGACCAATACTCGGCTCCGGGATGAAACCTACTTCGATGGTCCGTTTGATCTCAGAATTGATGGCGGAGGCTAAGCATGCCAAGGCGTCCGCGTGTGTGTTCTGATCGCGTTATTTGGTTCAGTTCATGATGGTCGAATTTTGCCAGCAAGGAATTGGCCGTTTTCATGTAGGCCGCCATACGGTCGTTTCTTGCCGCATACTCCCCCTTTAGCTGATTGATTACCAACTTTGAATCACAAAATACAAGCAGATGCCGAGCGCCGAGAAGGTGCGCATTCCGCAGACCGGCTAGAAGGGCTTCATATTCGGCTTCGTTATTTGATGCTTCGAAGCCAAGCTTGACGGCCTGCTCGATCACTGCGCCGTCTGGAGACATGATTACAACTCCGGCGCCACTGCCCCTTTGGTTAGATGATCCATCACAGTATAATTGCCAAATATCCCCGACATAAATTCTCCAGTTCGGCTTTGGTAGAACCTCGGCCTTTGGTCGAACATCAGGTTTGAAGTTGGCAAGCTCGCCGGTGAATTCGGCAACAAAGTCGGCCAACACCTGCCCCTTGATTGCAGTTTTAGGTAAAAACCGAATGTCGTATTGGCCGAGTTCAAGAGCCCATTTTGAAACACGTCCCGATGCTTCTGCACTCCGTAGTACCGATCGGAGGGGATAATCTGTTAGCACCCCAATGCTATGTCCCTGGAAGTAATGCATCAATTTTCTTGCCGCCATGACTAGGGCTAAGATGAGTTTTTCCAGCGGAAGGTAGCGTGTTTCGGCGTCAACCATTGCCTTGCTCACATAATACACTGGCCGTTGCTCACCCTCCTCCTTTTTAACAGTACGGCGTGACGGCCCTATCGGAAACTGCCAGATATAGGATGAGCGGGTCACCAGCGGCGGGTGTTGTCAAGAGAGGTACTGTGCGGAGGTACGTCTTGAGCCGTTGAAGGCTGCTTCACATTCGGCGGACCATTCAAAAGCCTTACCCTGCCGTAGTGTCTGAAAGAATTGTCGGCAGCGATCTGTAGACCGGCTGGTGAATCTGTTAAGTGCAGCGGCCATCCCCATCAACTTTTGGACTTCTTTTACTGAACGGGGGGAGCCGAGTTCCAAAATTGCTGTGACCTGCCTCAGGTTGGCTTCGATTCCTCGGTGATTGACGATGTAACCCAGGAATTTGCCAGAGCCAATTCCAAACGCACACTTGGAAGCGTTCAGTTTCATTCTATATTTGCGTAAGATGCTGAATGTCTTTTCTAGATCGGCTATATGATTCTGCTCTTCTTTGGACTTGACCACCATATCATCTGTATATACTTCCATAGTGTGGCCTAGTTGCTCTTTGAACATGGCAGTGACCAATCTTTGGTAGGTTGCCCCTGCATTCTTCAGCCCAAAGGGCATAACTTTGTAGCAATAGGTTCCTCTTGGGGTGAGGGAGGCAGTTTTGTCCTGGTCATCTGGATGCATGGCGATTTGATGGTAGCCTCTGTAAGTATCGAGAAAGCTCATGCGTTGGTGACGTGTCGTCGCATCGACGAGTTAGTCGATTCTAGGTAGAGGAAAACAGTCTTTGGGGCAAGCTTTGTTCAGATCCGTGAAGTCGACGGACACTCGCCAAGTCCCATTTTTCTTCTTCACCACCACTGTATTGGAAAGCCACGTAGGGTAAGTAACTTCTCTAATTGCCCCGGCGTCAAGCAGTTTGTCTACCTCCTCGACAACGGCGACAGTGTGCTCCGTGGCTGACCGTCGGCCTCTCTGTATGATCGGCTTACATTTCGGGTCGACATTCAAACGGTGCTGTGAAACTGACGGGTCTATTCCCGGCATTTCGTACGGAGTCCATGCAAAGACGTCAAGGTTGTTGAGCAAGAAAGAGATCAGCTGCTGCCTGTTGGCTTGATTCAGAGAGGCGCCGATCATGAAGAACTTTTCTGGGTTGCCATCAATGTCAACTCGGTCTAAATCTTCTGTGGCTTTCTCATTTGGATTCCGCCCAACGTCATCCAGGATTTCCCAATTCGGCACCTCAATGGAATTAACTTGCAGTTCCTTTGGCGTTCTGGCGGCGAGGAGATAACATGCTTGTGCCGATTTTTGGGATCCGCGGATTTGCTCAATGCCGTGTTCTGTTGGGAAACGAAGCAGTTGATGATAGGTGCTTGGGACGGCCTGCAATGTATGCAACCATGATTGCCCCATGATGAGATTGTACGGTGACGGCAGCTTGACGACCAAGAATTCCACGTCCACCGTTCTGGAACCTGCTCGAACGGGTAGGCTGATCTTTCTCAATGGGTACTCTGGAGTGGCGTTGAAGCCGAATAGTGGATAAGGGGCTGGAGTCAGGTCTGACTCGTTGAATCCGAGTTTGATGAAGGTTTTATAATACATAACCTTCGAGGTACTGCCCTGGTCGATGAGAACGCGTTCGACGGTGAACCGGTTGACGCGCAGCTCAACAACCAACGGATCGATGTGAGGGAGTGATACACCGATCAAATCAGAATCGTCAAAGGTGATACTTGGTGATTCTCGGGGCCGCTTTGCTAGCGTGAGCTGCTGTTGGGGACCTGGATGTGATTGGATCGCATGTACGGCCGGGGCTGCTGGCAGGCTGTATATCATGTGGACGGTATCAAGCAGAATTGCGTCCTGCGGAGGAGCAGGTGTTTCGACCACATCCTTTCGGACGCACTGGTGAAGACGTTCATCCTTCGCCAACACCGCAGGGGGATCTGTCGTCGCATAGCCGCCGTCAGTTGCTTGCTGCGGGCCCGGATCGTCGATCATCTGCCCTCGGTGGTCGCTCAGAAGCCTGGCGCACCGTTCGTTTGGATTTTGATATTTTCGAGGCCAGATCGCGACAAAGGCGTTCGTTCTCAGCGATGATGTTGTCCAACCTCTGTTTGGTTTGCCTAGCTTGCGCCATGGTCGCCTATATTGTCTTTTGCGTTGGGTTTGACGATGAGCGGAGGTCTGAGGCTGGTCTTGCTGCGATGATTTGTTGTCCAAGCGAGTTGTTGGTGGCCATCGGAGGATCTCCGGTTACGCCTGCCATGGATGTATTTGAGTATTCCCACAGACGGCGCCAATTGTGGAGAAGTGGTTTGGAAATACTCTTCAGATCCTGGGAGGCGCTGGTGATCCTCAGCTAGTCACCTGAAAAGAGGAAAACTCCGGTCGAGGGTGCCGGGATTAGCACTCCGACGGACAAGTTAGTTCAGACACTCAAGATAACTTCTTCTTTAAGTTAAGTGAAGTAATTCTTACATACCTTTCTGGATTTGCGGTTCTTGTATTTATACTCACTTTTTTGGGCCTCGGGGCCTAAGCCTATGTTTATCCTATTCACCTTACATTTATTCGGATCTACTGACCATTGTCTATTCGGCTTTGTTAACGTATTCGGCACCCTAGTTACGCAGTACGAAGCCGAGTAGTATCCAGTTTCTGGGGTACGCGTCTCCCGACTCTTCCACTTATTCGGCTCCCACAATATGAATGAGTGATTGAGTGGTGAAGGTGGTGGCAGTAGTGATGCAATAGTGATAGATGTTATTTTTGTTGAAACAATTCAAAAAAATATCGTCAAAAATTATCGCTAAAGGTGGTCTCCAGTACCGGAGGTAATCACCAGTGACCGATGATGGTTGCTGGCGACGGAGGAGAGTGTTGATAATAAGGATGAAGAAGGTGAATGAAAGATACTTTAGAAATATTGATAGGTTAAAAAAGGAGCAAGACTTATAGGTAAATAAATCTCCTCAATAAGAACGACCCGTAAATCTCCCAACTAAACCTCCAATGAAACCAATAGTAGTACATCATTTCTAAATGATTCATGAGAGATTAGGAACACATAGAGCTTCCAGAATCAAAACAACAACCACAAATGTGACTAACGATGGGTAAATTACGCTTTACACTCCTGTACTTTGCGACAAATTTCACTTTAGTCTCTACACATGAAATTGTGCTAGACAACTCCTTACTCTTTTGGTCAAATGCCAATTTCCTATTTTTGTTACTCAATTGTTTAAGTTTGTAATAGAATTTATTTATATGACAAACATGTAATTAAGAAATGATGGCAATAAAAAAAGAAAAAAAAAAAACCATTCCCACTTCCCACTAATACACATTTCTTTTCAAAATTTACATCAAATTATGATTATATTCAGCTAAAACAAAATGCAGATTGTGAATGATTAAGTAAATAAACTAGCCTTTTGTAGAAGTTGGAATCATGAAGCTCTATCTTCCACCATAACACAATTTTTCATTTATTCATCTTCATTTCTCTTCGATTTCTCCACTACTTTTTTTTATTTCAAAAGTTTTATTTTCTTGTGCCTTCATCCCTATTTTCAATATATGAAGATATATATAGTTGTATATAATTCTCACATACTTATCACGTGGGATAACAAGTGGTGAAAATGGGGACGATTTTTATTTTTTACCCTAATTTTGTAGTCATATAGTTGTTACATTTTATTGAAAACCTAAACAATGAAGTAACAGAAATAGGTGTTCGCACATAAATTTCAACCAAATTTATGTTCAAATTTTAAATACGGTCAATCAGTTAATGACACACATAGAAGCCTATGATAGGATTGTTATAGGTAATCACTTTCTAAAATGATCAACTTGATCCGTTAAAGTGTATAAATAAAACAACGTATCTCAACGACGTTATTCAAGATGTTCAAATGATACATGGAGTCTACGAAAGATGACACCTGTAGAGCCTACAACAAGGATACCACACATGATGAAACTCCAAAGATCAATCCGGTTAATCAAATATACGATTAATCATATAGCCCTATCATTCAAAATTCAAATGGCGCTATCATTCAATTTGAAATTCAAATTGATGATGAGGCATTTTTATCACCTAGATGGCCCTCTATAAATATGAGGACCATCACACAAGATCGAGGATAAGAAAATTAGAGGTGAGAAGATTAGAGAGAGAGAGAGAGCTAAAAAAGTCGCTACAAGAAAGAAGAAAAGAAGCCTAGAGAACTCAAGAACCTACGATACAAACTTAGAATGGCGATGAATAGGTAAAGGTTTCCAAACCCAAGAATTGTACTTTGTATTCAAGGGTTCAAAACCCATAACAATTTCAATAAAATATTTATTTTTCCTAAATTGTCTTCTGTTATTTATTTTCTTCTCCATTAATCGGAGGTTTCATTTATATAAAATGTGTAATTAACGATCTGGAATACAGATTAGAAATAGGAACTTGCTTTTCAAATAATCAACACTGTTTAGTCCAAAAACTAAATAGTGGACATTTGTAACATAAAATTTTGAAATGTTTTGAAACACTTCATGTTTCAAAATTTGTGTCTACAAATTCTAGCACGCCTAGTGGGATCTATTTCTCCTCCCATCTTTTGAAGAACAAAAAAATATATATATTTGAAACTTACTGACGTATTTTTTTGTTATAGGAATGCTGAAGCAACTGTCAAGAGACTAACCTACACTCCAGTGGTTCTGAAATCACGAGGGTGGAGATAACACCCGTTACCCAAGGGGCTCTGTAGCAAATACTATTGGCTGTCCCAAAGGTAGAACCAGCGAAATCCTGAAAAGATGCACTTCTTTTCCCTATCGCCCAAGGGGCTCCGAAGCGAAAGCTCTTGGCTGTCCCGAAGGTAACTGGTGTAACGAAGAAGGTCACACTTCTCTAGAAAGCTGAAAGTTTGAGAAAGATTACTAAACATTATGTGAAAGCGTCAAAGTAGAACGCAACTGTGAGGGCTATAGCCCGAACGAAGAGCTTTCTAATTCAGGCAAAGGTGGCTAATCAAGTTGTATCTACGGCATTTGTTGCAGCTCCAGCGGGCGCAACAAAAAATGTTGTGGCCCAACTACTCATAAGGGTAGAAGACTTCATTAAAATGGCAGAGTTTGCCCAGAAGAAGGCCTCTGCTGAAAACATTTCCATCATTAAGGCCAATGGGAGGAGGGTAATGACCCAAACTCCTGTTGATGGAAAAAAGGCCCCTGTTGTTGAAAAAATAGTGGTGGCCTACGAACCAACAGTTCTATTCAAAGTAAAAAGTCGGTCAAACCATATCCCAATCACCTCTCAGGAGCCAAAGGAGCATTTGTTGGCCCGACAGGGTTCAAATGAGGGACACCCGTTGGCCCGATGGGATTCGAATCAACATCAATTGGTCCGCCATACAAATACTCTCCCTATTACCAAAAATGTAGGGACAATTATGTTCATAGTTCGGTCAAACCAAATCCCAGTCACCTCTCAAGAGTAAAAAGAACACCCGTTGGCTCAACAAGGATCGAATAAGGAACACCCATTGGCCCGACGGGATTCGAATCAACATCAATTGGTCTGCCATAAAAATACCCTCCTTGTTCCTAAAAATATAGGGACTGTTTTGAAAATTCATGAGGAATTTGCAAAAATGCAAACAATTCCTTCTATGTCTCTAGGGGCTCGACTTGATATGTCATCAAATGGTCCCGTTTTGAAAAGATAAAGGCGAAGAAGAAATAAGGCCTTAAAGAAACTGGAAGGAAGAACAGTGGCAACAAATGTGATTGGCGCTGTTGAAAAGGCTCTCTCAAAAGATGAACGCCAAAAGTAAATTGAAAGTCCTATCTTTGCTAGAAAGTCAAACCTCTCAAAGGCGGAGGGTAAACAACCCTTGGAAAATATTTCTGCCTTGATTGAACTATCTATGGAGGGAATAAGAAAAATGCTTGTAACAAGGTCTATGACCCGTGACAAAGCATCACGGTCAGATGCTTCAAATTTGAGTAATGTTGCGGGGATTGATAATCCTTTATACGAACAAGATGATTCTGTCTCATCTAGCTCGTCTGTTTCAACTAATATTGAAAACGATGAATTGAGAGATGTCAACAAAGTCGTTGCAATTATAATGATTGAGGTTGACAAAGAAGGTGACGATTCGCAGGTCTAACAAGACCAATAAGGTCTCAAGGAAAAAATGGTGGCCCTACAAGAACAACTTGAGAGAAAAGAACGGGAAATGGCTGCTATGTTGGAGCAAATGCAACAGTTGCAGGCCCAAATGACAGGAATAGGAAGTGCACCCAAACAAATGGCACAACCTGTTATGGGGACATCCGTAGGCATACAAAGCACACTAGCCCCAGGGGGCAATGGTCCTTGTTACTATGATCTAACTAATGGTGGTATGAATCTAATGCTCATAGCCATGATTGATGATATAGTGAGGAGACAAGTAAAGAAAGTCAAGGAAAAAGATGATGAGAACTTTCGAATAATTACAAAGCCTTACCCAACATGGGTAGATGTTGTTCCATTTCCTTCTGATTTTTCCCAACCAGATTTCAAAATGTTTGATGGAACAGAAGATCCAAGACAACATGTGGCTCATTTTCTTTCAAGATGTGGGCCCATAGACCAGAATTAGGCCCTGTGCTTGCAGCTATTTGTCCAATCACTTGAAAGTTCTACATTTACATGGTATACTAACCTTCTTGAGGGATCAATCCCAAATTGGAATTCCATGGTGAAGGAGTTCCTTAAATAGTTCTGCAACATGCAAAGGCGAGTCAAAGTACTAGAACTGATTGAGACCAAGTGATGTGACAATGAGCCTATTACAGATTTCATTGCAAGATGGCGAGCTTTGACATTTTCTGGTCCTCAAAAGTTTACGCAATTAGAGTTAATTCGGATGTGCCTTAACAACTTCCGACATGAGCTCTCTACGACTCTTATGGCTCAAACTTTTGAAAGATTCAACGATCTATGCACTACAGCTCATGATATGGAGCTAGATCTAGCTAAGCAAAGGAGGTCCAGAGTGGTTGAAAGGGTTGAGTCCTTGATTGTAGCCATAGTTGAAACCAGAAAGAAGGGTCCTGTTGTAGTTGGGGCTAGAAAACCCAAGGAATTCAAAAAGGTGACTATGAAAGAAAGGTTGGAGAAAAAATATTCTTTTACAGATGATCTGGTCGAAGACCTGTTTGAAGATCTGTTGGAGCAAAAGTTGATTGCTCTCCTTGAGGTGAAAAGACTGCATGAGGTAAGAAAAACCAACGATCCAAAGTATTGCCCCTACCATCGTTTGATTAGCCATCCGATAAAGGAGTGCTTTGTTCTGAAAGATAAAATTCAAGAACTTTTAGACTCCAAGATTATTGAGCTCCCTCCTTAAAAGAAAGCATCTGCTAACCCAATCATTATCGACAATGATAATGAGGGTGAATGGGTCGTTTATCAGTTATAAAGCATGAAGAAAAAACAAAATGCCACAATGAAAGCTAGAAATGGGGTTGCTTCAACAACACAAGGGCCAAAAGTTTCCAAAAAGCAAAAACCAAAAGTTTCCAAGAAACAAAAAAAAAAAAAAGGCTAAAGTAAGTAAGAGAAAGAAAGAAAAACCCAAAGAAAGAAATAGGAGAGAAATTGGTCCCTAATGAGCAGTTAAAGCAATGTCCCCTTGTCCCAGTCACATTGGAGGAATTCCTGCCTTTAAAATTTCAATCTGTGGAGTTGTAGACATATTTTGATAAAAGAAGGGAGGAAAAGTTTACTTTGGCCCGTTGCCTAGCCATCATTGTTTTGAGTGATGACGAGGATGATGGGGATGAAGTTCGTTCAAAAGTTAGAGAAGAAGATTGCATCACATCTTCTATCTGTATACTTGACTCTCCAGAGTATACACCAGCTTCTCCAAAGTACACACCAGAAGTGTTTTCTCTAGAATATTCGCTAGTACTACCAATGTACTATCAAAACACTCCAGAATATGTAAGGGAAATAAAACAAGGAGATATTGGGTGTAGGTCCGACTTTGAGCTTGTGAAAAAGGCGAAAAAACAACTACACTTCAAGGATGATGAGATGAATGGAAGGTGTAGGTTAGATGATGAAGTATGGAAGCATTCAAATAAACAAGCAAAGTCATCTCAAATTGAGGATCCTAATGAAGATTGGGAACTTAACTTATCTCTTGATAGTTCACCATACATATATCCAACTAGGACATATGATGAAGAAAGTGTATCAAGTGACCACTTTAACTTTCCTTGTAATGTCATCATTGTGGATATAAATTTTGAAGAGTGAGAAATACATATCATTCGCAATGCAGGTGATGATGAGAAAGCAAAAATTGAAGCTAGAAGGGAAGTGGAACATCAGGCAAAATTAACAGTCTCTTTAAAAGATAAGGGTTTTGAAGCCCATCAAAATTTGATTATTGAAAGAAATCAAATTTCTGGACACCTTTCCCTAACTAGGTCGAATGGGTTCAGTTCCTACGAGGATATACAGTACCGCATTTTCCCTTATATAATGAGATAGGTTGTCCAAGGCGCCATTTGGTTCATTTCCTTGCACAATGTGGAAACACAGTAAAAAGCCAAGCGTCACTTCTACGACAGTTCGTTCTTTGTTTGGAGGGGTGGGCAGCAGATTGGTACTTCAACCTGCCACCTAATTCAATCCCAGATTGGGACACCATGGCTGATCGATTTTATAAGACATTTTACAAACCATGGCCAATAGAAATCGAGATGTCAGAACATTTAGAGGACGAGGGTACATCTTCTCAAACATATGATTTCATAAAAGGCACAATTGAGGAGAATATTGAAACAGCCCTTCATTTTCGAGAGATAGACACTTATTGCCCAAGGGATTTGTTCCCTTCATGGGTAGAGAAAACACCATTTCTCGAAGGATATGAACTTCCAAATTTTGTCCTATATGAGGGGTATGGAGATCCTCAAAAACATATTAGGAATTTTTTGAAACAGTGTGGAGAAACAGCTCAGAATCAAGCACTTTGCCTAAAACAATTCCCCCTTTCCTTAGAGGGGATCGCCTTTGACTGGTATTGCTCCTTCGAAGGGATCATGGTGCCTGGTTGAGAGGCCATGAAGAACAGTCTTGTAGAATCCCAATGCTTTTATAGGCATGACTCCCGGTACCTAAGAAATGGAAGAAGAATGCAACTCTAGGAAGATGGAAAAGTGACTGATGATGATGATCACCTTGCAGCTGGACCAGTTAACATGGTCCAAATAAGAACAAAAGAATTTAAGGTCAACGAGAAGGTGGTTGCTGAAATATGCCAGACTTATTTGACCTACCTAAGGAAATTATGAAATCCTTAGGACCCTCAAACGTCAGAAGTTCTACATGTTTTGCTGGAAGAAGAGCAAGTGAAATATGATGTACTAGCTCATCTAAAGAAAATTCCAGCAGTGTTGAGCGTATATAATGCACTGAAAATGTCTCCAGAGCTTCGAAAGTCTTTAATATATGCCCTGTCCAAGACAGAGTATTTCCAGAAAGAAATCGAGGGTAAAAATCAAGAGAAGACAACTACAAGCATGGTTATGGTAACCTTTGGTGACAACAACATGTGTGTTGAAATGACAGACCATAATCAGCCTTTGTTTATCACTGGGCTTATCTATGATGTGAAAATTTCTCGAATTCTGGTTGATAGAGGATCTACAGTAAACCTCCTGCCTCGGAGGGCCTTAAACTTATTAGGGGTTCGAATTTCATAACTTTGCCCAAGTCGTCTGGTCATTCAAGGATTTGATACAATGAACAACGCTCAATGAGGAAGATTGAATTACGAACCAATTTTGGGGATATTGAAAAAAGCACTGAGTTTTTGGTCATTGATGTAGACACTTCCTACAATGCTTTGCTTGGGAGACCATGGATGCATAATGATCATGCAGTACTATCAACTTATCACCAATGTATCAAGCACTTGTTTCCTTCACCCAAAAAAGAGGGACACTTGTGACTGATAATGATCCATTTGGAAAAGTAGAGGCCTATTATGCTAATGCTCGTTTCTATATAAAGACTTCACAAAGAGAGAGAAAAGATGTGAAAAAGTCTGAAGATACTCCGACTGTCAAAGGCGCTCTAGAGTCTACTCCAGTTTTGACAAAAAGAACTTTTCGATATATGCCAAAGTCTGAAAGGAAACCGGGGGCAAAGGCTCTAGCCACAATAAATCCAATTTTGGATCTAAAGGGTGAGTTCACATTGCCATTAAGGAGGACAAAATGCATCTACGTGGAGAAATATAATAAGATTGTGGTCCCTCATAAAGGAAAAGGATTGAAACCCATCATATTCCACTCACTTGGAGATGTTGAACAGAGAGTGAAAGTTGAACAAGTGCTAGAAGAAAACATCTCAAGTTTTGAGAAGCCTACGTTCAGTGCATAAATTACATAGATGTTGATAAAAGTTGGCTTAAATCCTGAAAAAATATTAGTATGAACAATGACACTCTTTGACTTTGCATTAACACCTTCACAGAGGCAGGCTATCCAGTAAGGCGATATTATCACCGCCAGGATAGAAGGGTTAGGCTATCGAGGGGATGAGGAAAAATTTATAGTAAACATGACTATCACTCAAGATGTGTTGGAAGATGTTGACCAAGATGAAGCTCAACCTGCACTAATAGAATTTGAAGCATGAGGCCAAGCCACCGTGGATGACCTTCGTGAGGTAAATCTGGGTGATGAATGGGAGAACAAGCCAACCTTCATTAGTGCAAATTTAAAGGAAGAAGAAGCTCAGCAATATATTTCCTTTTTAAGGGAGTATCGCGACTTATTTGCATGGAACTACAGTGAGATGCCTGGTCTTAATCTAGAGATTGTAGTCCATAAACTTGCAATTCACCCTAAGAAACGGCCAGTTAAATAGCCTTAGAGGCGAACTCGACCAGAGATTACAGCCCAAATTGAAGCTGAAGTCGACAAGCTTATCAATGTAGGATTCATCAGGGAAGTCAAATATCCAACCTGGCTATCAAACATAGTGCCGGTCAAGAAAAGGAATGGTCGAATCAGGGTTTGTATTAATTTCCGTGATCTCAATGAGGCTTGTCCTAAAGATGACTTTCCCTTGCCCATCACTGAACTTCTTGTAGATGCAACTACTAGGTATGAAACTTGTCTTTATGGATGGATACTGAGGATACAATCAAATCCGAATGGCACCTGAAGATGAGGAAATGACAGAATTCAGGACTTTGAGAGGAGTCTTTTGCTATAAGGTAATGCCCTTTGGCCTGAAAAATGCTGGGACCACATATCAAAGGGCGATGACTGTAATTTTTGGTGATATGCTCCATGAATGCTATGTTGATGATTTTGCCGTCAAGACAAAGGAAAAGGAAAACCATGTGAAAGATTTGAGAAGAATCTTTGAACGTATGAGGAGATACAAACTCAAGATGAACCTGCTAAATTGTGCATTTAGAGTTTCCTCAGGAAAATTTCTAGGGTTTGTGGTTCGAAACAAAGGGATTGAAATTGACCCTACCAAGATTAAAGCCATTGCTGAAATGCCTCCTTCGCGAAATTTAAGGGAATTGAAGGGGCTACAAGGAAGATTAGCCTACATCAGAAGATTTATTTCTAACTAGATCAATGCTTGCCATTCTCAAGATTTATGAAAAAAGGTGTTCCATTTGAATGTGATCAGCAGTGCCAAAATGCATTTAATAGTATTAAGGAGTATCTTTTGAAGCTTCCAGTACTCATGAGCCCAATAAAAGGGAAACCACTCTTGTTGTACATAACAAACCTGGATGGTTTGTTAGGGGCATTGTTGGCACAACATAATGAGCAGGGGAAAGAAAATACCTTGTATTACTTGAGTCGTACTCTGGTTGGGGCAGAAGTCAATTATTCTTCTATCAAAAAGACATGTCTAGCCTTGGTGTTCGTCTTGCAAAAACTAAAGCACTATGTCTTAGAATACGAAGTCAAGTTGATTTCCAAAGCAGTCCCCTTGAAATATATATTTTTGCTCCCCGTACTTTCAGTGAAAATTGCAAAGTGGGCTGTAATTCTCCAACAATTCGCAATTGAATATGTTCCGTAAAGAGCTCTAAATGGGCAGGCTCTAGTAGATTTTTTGGCAGCACATCCCATACCTGATGACTCACCTCTAGTAACTGATTTACCAGATGAAGAGGTTATGCAAGTAGAAATCCAAAAAGGATGAGAGATGTATTTCGATGGAGCTTCAAGGAGTCCAGATGGCAAGAAGCAAGAAAATCCTAAAAACAATAAAGCTGGAATTGGAATTGTGTTTGTGACTCCAGACAATGCTATAATCACTCATTCTTTCGCCTTAAGTGAAGAATGCTCCAATAATGAGGCAGAATATGAAGCTGTAATTGCTAGATTAGAATTGGCATTACAAATTCCTATTGAAGAACTCTCAATTTATGAAGATTTAGAATTGGTGGTAAAGCAACTCCGTGGAGAGTACATTGTTAAGAAAACAAGTCTCATCCCTTATCATGAATGGTCTGAGCAATTGCTTTCACAATTCAGGAAAACACATATTTTCCACGTGAAGAGAAGAGCAAATAGTCGAGCTAATTCAGTAGCAAGTTTGGCTGCATTACTCACCCTACCAGATAGCAAAACAATTTCAATCATAGAGGCGAAAGAAGGGTGTTATAACCTTTAAAAGAGGTTTCTGACTTGGTTCCAATCTTGGTCGTTACCACGAAAGGAGAAAGTGAGAAGGATTGGTGGGAACCATTCATAGCTTACCTTCAACATGGTAGGCTACCTGAAGATAAAGTAAAAAAAATTGAAGTGAGACACAGGCTACCAAATTCGTCTTGTAGAAAGACGGGTTATACAAAAGGTCTTTGGATGGAATGTAGATGCGGTGTATAGCCAAGGAGCGTATTCAAAAGGTAATAGTAGAAGTACATGCGGGTGTATATGGGACACACCAAAGTGGTCCTAAATTACATATGCAGCTAAAACGGTTGGGATACTATTGGCCGACTATGATTGTAGACTGCATAGATTATGCTTAAAGATGCCAAATATGCCAATTCCACGGGAACTTTCTCCACCAACCTCCAGAGCCTTTACATTTAACAACTTGTTCTTGGCCATTTGTAGCATGGGGTATGGATATTATTGGTCCTTTTGTACCTCCATCTTCAGTAGGATATCGATACATCCTAGCTACTATTAACTATTACTCAAAATGGGCAGAGGTCGTGGCTTTAAAGGATATAAAAAGCACAGTTGTCTCTGAGTTCATCCGAACCCATATCATTTATAGGTTTGGGATTCTAGAAAGTGTCATTATGGATAATGGACAGCCATTCAGGAGTGATGCTTTGAACAAGTTATTTTCCAAGTACAAAATAAAAAACAACCATTCATCAAGATATCATGCACCTGCCAATGGTTTGGCAGAAGCTTTTAACAAAACATTGTGCAAAATTCTCAAGAAGATGGTGGATAAGAACAAACGAACTTGGCACGAAAAGTTACAAAAAGTTTTTGGGCTTATCGGACTTTGCACAGAACTCCTACTCAGGTAACCCCTTATTCATTGGTTTTTGGAGGAGAAGCAGTGTTACCACTTGAGGTTCAAATACCATCATTGCGAGTGACAATACAAGAGTCCTTAACAGAAGATGAAAGTGCAAGAGTGAGGTTGGCTGAGCTCGAGACCCTAGATGAAAGAAGGTTGTATGCTCAACAAAACTTAGAGATCTACCAATAAAGGATGGCAAATGCATTCAATAAAAGGGTGAGGCTTCGCTCCTTTAAAAAAGGAGACTTGGTACTAATGGTTAGAACACCCATAGTAGTCTCACGAAGAACCAAAGTGTAGACGTCCCCGAACGCCCCGGGAGGGAATGAGTCCCCCGTTCCGTTCATTTTGGGCTCACTACAGTTCAGGACTCTAATTGTCACGGTTCTCAATCTGAACCAAAGAGTCCAAATCCGGCAAATCGTTTTGAGAAAACAGATTTTTGAAAGAAGTGCCAAACATGGACTGCTTTGCCAGATACAGAGTCGCCACCTAAATATTTTATTTTTGGGAAAATTTAGGAAACCCTGACTCGTTTGCCTAAGGCCACATGTCCGTCATCACCAAAGTTGCCTCGACTCGGGAACTTGGGTACGATTGGGGAAGGTCACTTCGTGAGCACCCCCACTCGCCCGATCAAGGATCGGCCTCTACTAACCATGATATCTAGTTTTGAAAACATTATGCGTTCTTATTCCGGTTATTAGCCTAGATTTACTATGTGATGCGCACAGCATACAAGTATAGACTAGGTCGCCTGAATTGGAACAAAACATGTCATGTTTGTTTTTGAAAGATGGTTTGCTACTCGCAAATAGGCTTAAAATGCAGATTTTGCCACCCTTAGGTGGGCTTAGAAAAAATGGTTTTGCCACTATCTAGTGGGCTTAAAACTCACAGTTGATGATTTGTCCCAATCCAAATAACCTGACCTTCACCCACAGGCATTCAAGCAGGTATATCACATAAGCACATAGCCTCATGGTAAGCATGCTATCATGGCAGTCACTCACACTCATGCAAGGATGCTAAAGCATAAAAACTTACCGAGTACTCCAAGCCAAAACAGAAACTAATTAGAAATCATGCATGATCCTAATTATACAGAAATGCCTAATGCAACACATGCAATAATGCAACTACAATAGGCTCGGCTATTCTAAACATGGCATATGGAATGCTACAGCTAACATGTATTCAACTTGGAATTGAAATACAAATGCAGTTAGTATGATGCGCCGAGCCCGGTGCATGTAAAACAGATGAATGAATGCAAACATGCTATCATACTGTATGCTAATTGAAACATGCCCTAATCTAACCATCATAAGCTGGTAAATAAAAAGGAAAGAAAGACGTCGGGTTGGAAGACATACATCACACGCACGCACACTTATTACAACATTGCCCTCGCTCGGAGGGTCCGAATAAATAATATACAGTCTCAAATGAATAGTACAGTCCGAATAAATACAAAATCCTAATTAATTTACAAATTAATCTAGGAAAGCATTAAACTAGCATGCAAGCTAGGGGACTGCCTCAACTCTGCTCCGGAATGATGAATGATGCATGTTTGAGCTGCTTTGCGCGGAAATCCACTGCGATGCCCTAATTAGCCTTTGTTTGCAATTGTTCTTGGAAAGCGCGCCAAGCTTCGGAAGGCTGCTGATTCTTGATTTGCTGCAACAGAGAGCAGGAAAGGGGCATAGCAATGTATTTTCATATATGTATGCACGACTACTCTTCAGGGAGTGTAGTCTTCGATCCTCGTGCCACCAATCACGCATTTCAATGCATGATGGCTGAGGAGTCGAATTGCACGACTCAATATGGAATGAATGCACAGATAAACACAACAAGACCGAGACTCCATCATGGATAATCCGGAGTGTTGGCGACTGGGGAATTGAGACACGTTCCGTCACTCGGAGTACGAAACGTACCTCGTTTCTCGTGCTCGGGCTAACTCCTATCCCAAACACAATGTAATATGCATGACATGCATGAATGCAACTAAGATACAACCTAACATGCACAATGCTATGAAATGGCATACACGATGCACGAGGTAACATGACATACACAATGCGCTAACATACGACCTAGCATACACAATGCTATGGATTGAAATGGCATACACAATGCATAATGGACTTACACCAACATGAATGGACCTCGGCCACACTCACATAAGAGGCCATAAGATGAAAATGAGACACTCGAAATGCGTGCACGCATGTACGCAAATCGAGGACCGAACCTAAGGCACGAATGCCACTTTACCAAAGCATGGCAAGGCATGGGATATGGCATACAAACATGCAAGTTTCAGTGCTAAAATATGATGCTAAACAGCCCCGAAACATGGCAATATGACAGCCGATGCATGGGATGAACCCCGAAACACAAAACTAGGCACACGGAATGACTTATAGCTATACAAAGCATGTATTATTTGAACATAAAGGGCAAAGACAGAGTCAAGACAGTCCCAAAACATGCATTTTTCCAATTTAGAGTATGGCCAAAAGGTGCTAGCAAGATGGCCTAAAATAGTATGCAAATTTGACCAACAAACATGGTTTACATGGCAAGTGGAAGATACACATGGAATCTGACCAAACCATCAAAAATCAATGAATAAATCATATGAAAATAGGCCCAAATAACCACTGATATTCAACTATGGCATGCCAAAATGATGAGTTGCTTTAAAGGGCCATACAAGGGATTCTTACGCACATATAAGATAGACATGAAGCATGACCAAAAAAACTATGAAAATCAAATATGATAGTCCCAAAACTCACCAAATTGACCCTAGAAAGCGACTTCAAAGCATGCAAGATAGGGTCTCTTTGGAAGGCCAAAATGACCATCAAACAAGAGAAGGAGAGAGGGGGTCACCCCCCCTGATTTGGAGGCTCAAAATAGTGGCCAAGCCACTGAAAATCCACTAGATTTCAGTGGCTAGAAGGCCAAACAAAGCATGCAACAAGGGCTAGGATGTAAGGCTCAAAATAGGAGGCAACCAAGCATACAAGATAGCATATGACCTCAAAAAAAAAATGGAACCTTAATAAAACATGAATATGATGTCAAAACAAGCCTCTTTTCAGTTTATTACAAGTCTCAAAAATGAAGACAAATAGGGCTAATCTATTATGCAAAAATGGCCCTAAAAGAGAGAATAGAGACAAAGGGCAGCAGCCGGCCCCAAATGGCAAATATCCCTTCAACAAAGTTGAAGAGGGGCTCAAAAAATGGCACTTTACAGTTTACAACATCCACAAAAATAAACACAAGTAGGCCTAAAATATCATGCAAGAAAAGGGCCTAAAAGAGGGATAAAGAAGCAAGTGGCAGCTGCTGGCCTCAAACAGAGGAGGGCCTTTCAACAAAGTTGAAGAGGGGCTCAAAACAAGCCACTTTACAGTTTAAAACCAAGTCTAAAACAGCTCACAAATAAGCCTAAAATACAATGCAAAAATAGGCCTAAAAGAGGGTTTAAACACAAAGGGTAAGAAGGAAGCCTCAAACAGGGAAATGCCCTTAATCAAACATGAAAAAGAGCTCAAAATAAGACTATTTCCAGTTAGGGTCGGAGCCCAAAAATGCTAGCAAGTATGGCTTAGATGTAGAGCAAAGGAAAGCAAGAAAAGAGGAGAAGAAGACTTACCCTTGTAGACCAATGAACCAGCAGCTTTTGAACCAAGAAGAGGAGCTTCTAGCCTCTGGAAAACAGCCTCAAAGTGTTGGAAAGGAGGATGGAGAGGTGGTGCTATGTGGTGGTGTAGAAATGGTCCAAGAACAAAAGGGTTTTGATGCTTGGAATAGAGAGGGAGAGGGATTGAATGCAAGAGGCTTAGAACCAATTTTTGTAACCCCTAAAACATAGCTGGGGGTGTTGGTTATATAGGCAAAGGAGTGGGAAAAAAAGGGGGGGAAAATTGAATTCAAATTTCCCCCCAAAAGTTCCCCCCTCGGATACAGAATCTGGGGGGGAAAGGAGGGCATATCTGCAAGGAACCAGCTGTGAGGAATCTGGCCGGCCAGTTTCTAGGAGCTCAGGTGGCCGGCCGGCCACCTCCCCTGGCCAGCCGGCCAAAGTCAAAAGGGTCAAGCAAGATTAGCTGGCCGGCCACCCATATTGGTGGCCTCCCATGTGTACACAACACATCCATGTGGTTGAAACCCTGAAAAAGTGAACCAGGAGAGAGAAAACCCAACTTTTCAGAGGGGTTCAAAAGGGTCAGGAAGGGTTAAGGGCCGGCCATGCCATATTGGTGGCCTCCCAGGTGTGTACAACACAAATATGTGGTTGATGACCCAAAAAAGTGGCCCGGGGGTGGTCAACATCAGCTTTCTAGCGAGAAAAACGGGCAACGGAGAGCGTTGAAGGAATAAAGCTGGTCCTCAAAACAATTGCTGGACTCCTACCCCTCTACAACCTTCATACCAATGAAAATAACGTCCCTACCAAAAATGAACTCAAACCGATGCAAAATGAAGGTTCGGGGCCCAAAACGCGCAGCTTGGGGCCCCGAAAACTGACTGTTAAGCACCGGAGGTGGTGTTCGACTACGAAGTGGGTCTCTCGGACCACAGTGTCCCTCAAAAGGGAGGAAATAAGACGCATGCCAAAAACCGAAGCAAGCGGAGGTGGTTAAGCAGTCCCGAACTGAGGACACGGCCGACGGCTCTGAAAACCGGGAACTGGGCTCCGAAATGGGAAAAATGGCCTACGACCACGAAATGTAGCCTACGGCCACTGAGAGATGATCTACGAGACCTTTCCCTCCCTTTGGGAAGAGAAAATGGAGAAAACAGGGCCTAGTTCGCAAACCGAGGCAAAGCACAGAAAAGCCCGGAAGTTCGGAGGCAAGGCTCGCAGCCGAGACTCTAAAACCTCTGAACGAGCACGATATGCAATATCACCAAGTGCTCAATCGGTGACGTCTGAGTCTTAAGGTCGGTCAAAAATGGGGTGTCTACACAAAGGAAAGCTTGAACCCAAATGGGAAGGACCTTATGTGATTGAGAAGGTTTATTCTAATGGGGCCTATTTGTTGACAACGATGGATGGTGACAAAATCATTCCCCTGACCAATGGAAGGTTCTTGAAGAGATATTACCCTTAAGAATGCCCAGTAGGTTGAAAATCCGAAAGGGCGGCCTAGGCAAAAGTTAGGGCGACAAGAAAAAAACAAAACTCGCTAGATTGAAAACCTGAAAGGGTAGTCTAGGCAAAAATATGAACAAGCCTATTTGGTTGAAAACCCAAAAAGGCGGCCTAGGCAAAAGTGAGGGCACCAAAAAAATAAAAAATAAATAAAAAGCCCACCAATGGTATTTTATGTGATTAAACTGCTAAAATACCCCATCGAAATCTAAGGTGGTAAAACATTGGATACTCCTGACCCACATGAGTATAAACTACGTACGGCCAAACATAAGTCGAAGCCCACCAACGGTATTGTATATGGTTAAACTGCTAAAATATCCCACCGAAATCTAAGGTGGTAAAACATTGGATAGTCCTTTGGTTATCGTGGAGGCCTTGGCCCTCCACCGAGTGACGAAGTCAGAGAAGCCCTCCTTTGGTTCTTGACGAGTAGTCTCGAGATCACGAGTTGTGACCTCGAGTTAAGTGTTATAAGAATATTGGGCAATAAAGGCCTCAGCCATCTCTTCCCAGCTCCTCTTCACAGAATCTTCCAGTTTAGCAGACCAAATAGCCGCGATACCCGACAGGGTCCGGCCAAAGAGGGATAGCTTCTGCAGTCTAGTCAAGCCCATCGGCCGTAGAATATCTGAAAATAGCCGCAAATGGACCATGGGATCACCCGAGCCAGTGAAACGGTCTATGTGTGGCATTTTAAATCTATCCGGCAATGTTACTGCCGAATCTGTATAGCCGTCCTCTATATCTGGGATTGAATTGACACCCTGAGCTCGTTTGAAAAGCTTCTCAAGCTTGCTCACTTTCAGAGCGGTAGGATCGACCTCAAACTCAAACGGTGTGTCCGTTGGATAGGCCGGTGCTTTGGAAGTCTAAGGTGGGACTGGCCCTGCTGGAATGTCTGTATTCTCCTGGACATTAGTTTTGGGAGCAGGAGCTCTGGGTACTAGAATATCTATAGGAGGTGGGTGGGATGTAGAAGTTGTTGCATGCTGCGGTTGTTGTTGCTGTTGCTGTTGAAGCCTAGCAATGAGTTCAGCATGCTGGACTACAACCTTTGTTTGGCGAGCGGTAACTTCCGCTTGGCAAGCAGTGTCTCGCTGCATGGCCTCGATGGTTTGTTGAAGTTGACGCATCATATCCTCCATACTGTCTGAGGGGTGCTGATCTATCAGAACAGGTGTACACTCTCTTTCTGAGGTAGAAGCAGAAAACTGGGCCCAACTGCGCACAGGTGGCGTAGATAGTGACCGCTGAATTGGCGACTGTTGAACCGGTGATCTATGCCTGGCTGTTCTCCGTCTCGTAACTGGGGGTAGCAAAGCAAACACTAGTGAGAAACCTCCAATAAGATCCTCAGATCGATAAATCCTCCTGACTCTGGTCTAGAGTGCTCGGGGGGAAACTGCCTCGTCGGAAGCTATTGTGAAATACTACCTTGCAAAAAGAAAATAAAGCAAAAAAAAAAGAAACAACAATCAGCAAACGCACAATGCCTCGGCTTAGACAGAAACAACACACAGTTAAAATCATAAGCTGGATAATCTGTACTCAAACACTGATTTATGTCCCAAATTTCTGCCTCAAAACCGATACCCTCAAACAATCCTACATTCGGGTGAGAAACCTATCCTAGTTTGGAACAGTCTCTATGGCTTCCGATATGTAACTAGGTCAATTGGTCAAAAGGGGTGCCTCAGCAAGACCACCTAATATACCTCTCGCTCCTAACACCGAGAAGTGAAAAGAGGATCAAACGGTACAGCGGTAGTGCAAATCGAAGGTCTGTGTTCCCATTGTGGTAGAGCCCGCAACCAGTCAGCCTTATGGCAAGCTTTTCCAAGCAAGCCTCTAGCAAACTGTTCAGGAATAGCAGAGGGCAAACACTATGACTTAGGCGCACCAATGCAAATGCAATGCAAAGAAGCACATAAATGTAGATAAAACAACATACCATAAGTTCGAGTCAAGTTCTCTAAATCCCCAAAAGAGTCGACAGAAACTGTAGCTCGACTTTTTTCGCACCCCCTTTTCGGTCGAATTGGTCCTACAGTTCGGACTCCTGTCACGGTTCTGAATCTAATCTCACAAAGTGCAATGTGAGATTGATAAACACCAAAGAGTCCAATCTGGCAAATCTTTTTTGGAAAATTGATTTTGAATCAAATAATTCCAAAACTAGACTGCTTTGCTAGATTACAGAGTCACCACCTAAATATTTTGTTTTTGGGAAATTTAGGAAACCTTGACTCGTGCCAAAGGCCACGTGTCTGTCACCACCAAAGTTGCCTCGGCTCAGGAACTTGGGTACGAGAGGGGAAGGTCCTGAAATGAGCACCCCCGCTCGCCCGATCAAAAGATCAGCCTCTACTAAACATGAAATGTTGTTTTGTAGACCTCATGTGTTCTAATTCAGCTATTAGCTAACATTACTATGTGGCGCACACAAGCAAGTATAGACTGAGTCGCAAGACTTGGAACGAATTCAACTCATGTTTGTTTTTTGAAAATGGTTTGAATTTGCCACCCTCAAGTGGGCTTAGAAATGCGGTTTTGCCACCTCAAGTGGGCTTAAAACATGATTTGCCACTTCGCAAAGTGGGCTTAAAACACACATTCGTCGAATTGTTCCAATTCAAGCAACAAAGCCTTCATCCATAGGTTTTCATGCAGTTTAGCAAGTAAGCACATAGCCTCATGGCAAGCATGCGAAACATGGCATCACTCACACTCATGCAAGTATGCTAAAGCGTAAAACTCACCGAGTACTCCAAGCCAAAACAAAAACTAGTTAGAAATATGCATGATCCTAACTAGACAAGATGCCTAATGCAACGCACGCAATATGAAATTAATAGGCTCGGCTACTAATATGGCATATGGTTTGCAACACTTTGATAGCATGCTTTGAAACACGTATTCAAAGAAGTGTATTGAAATACAATGCAGTTTGAATGATGCGTCGAGCCTCGGTGTATGCAGTACAAATGAATGATGCAAACATGCGAGTATAAGGTATGCTAATCGAAAATGTCCCTAATCTAACCATCGAAAGCGGATAAATAAAAGGGAGAAAGAAGTGAGGTTGGAAGACATGCACACATGCACGCACACTTATTACAACATTGCCTCGTGAAGGAGGGTCCGAATGAATGAGCTAAGCTAGCTAGCTACGCTAATTAAGCTAAGCTATTACAAACTCAAAACTAATTAACTATTCTAGCTAATTATTACAACACAATTGAAATAAATTAACTAACTATTCTAAGCTAGCTAAAATATTACAAAACGAATTAAACTAATTAAGTACGACATTTGTATAACTTATTCTAAGCTAACAAAAATGATTAAATGGCCTCGAGGGCGAGGGATGCATGCATGCTTGGTTGCTCCACCCGAAAATGCCCTTGCCTAGTCATCGGATGCTTCTATTTGCACTCATTTTGATCACCGAAGCTTGTACCAACTTCCAGATTGCCTATGCTCCAACACAGGAACACATTTGTGCAAAAATTCACTAGTGGTCGGTCTGCTACAAAAAGTGGCTGTCGGCCACCTCAACTGGCCGGTCGGCTAGTCTAAGTGGCCAGTTGGCCACCCCTTTTTCCAGACTTTTGTTTTTGCTGCAACAGAGAGTAACAAAGGCAAAGCAATGCATTTTTCAAGGAATGTGTGTACTACTACACTCCTTATCATTTCTCAAGCTCAAAGGAGTGTAGCACTTGGTTCTCAAGCCACCAATCAAGCATTTTCATGCATGATGGCCAAAGAACCAAGCTTGTACAAGGTCAATGAATACACAAATAAGACTCAAAGGACCACCACCCTATCATGCATGATCAAGGGTGACGGCGACCAAGAAACGTGACACGTTTCCTCACTTTGAGTATGAAACATCCCACATTTCTTGTGTTTAGATTAACATCCGATCCAAACACATGCAATGCAACACAACATGCTTATCTTGCTCAAGTTTTACTTGTCATGTTTTGTTTACATATTTTATATTTCCGATTAGTCCTTTAACCAATTAAGTCCAAAGTGAGAGTCCTCTAATTGGAAAGAAGGTTTAAGCCACAAGTACCTTGAGCATGAAAGAGACCTCATGCTGTTGGTTAGTAGAAACCCTCAAGAGAGGATTAAAACCATTAGGCATGAGAGCCTCAATTTCATACTCAAGCCAACAAGGGGCTCAAGACCACTTTCAAAACAAATTAAAAAGTGAAGAATAGAGGGAGGTTGCAGATATTTCAGTGCTGAAATGGCATGAAAAATAATAATACAACATGCAAGCAACTCATGCACCATATGTTCATAGGCCTAAAACACTAAACTAGTGAAGAGTACTACACTAGAGGCATGCAATATCAAGCTCAACCGACCAAACCAGCTCAAAACAGAGCTAAAACATGCCAAAACAGTGGCTAAAACATATTGAGATTGAAGCATAAAAGGCTAGAAAAACATGCTCATATGTTAGCTCGCAAACAAAACTCAAGACACAACTCTCAAAAGCAATGAAAGAGTGAAATAAGTGAGAGTGTGACAGAGTTATATACACTGAAATCACATGTTAAATGATGCTATAACATGCAACCATCTCATGCAAAACATGTTTAGAGGCCTAAGACACTAAACTAGTGAAGGCATTTGCACTAAAACTATACGAAACATGGTTCATATGATCGAAGCAGGCCAAAACAGAGCTAAATCATGCCAAAATAGAACCTAAAACATGCCTGAATTAAGCTAGGTTAAGCCACAAAAACATGCTACCATAGGATGCTAACTAGGCATGGGGTAGCCTCCTCCATTTTTGGACTTCAAAACATACTTTTTACCACTGAAATAACTTTGAATTTCAATGGTTTAAAGGACCAAAAGGTTTGACTTTAATATGCTCAAAAATGGCACAAAAGCTCACACAAACAAACAACAAGAAGGGTAGACAACCCCTTTACACAAAATGATCTCAAACCAACATGTTAAAACACAAAAATCAGAGTTTTTTGTAGTTGAAAACTAGGCCAAAAATTGTGTAAAAAGATGGCAATTCAATTGACTAAAACAAAGCCTACAATGTAAGTCTTTACCTCTTGAAGCACAGCACAAAATCAGTCACAAATTCCAGCTCAAACCACCCTTAGAAGCTCAAACCAAGCCTCAAAGAATCTCAGCTCCAAGATGAGGATGTTTGGTCAAGGGTCTTAATACAAAAGTGTAGAGAATTCTCACTTTCAAGCACAAAATAGGGAGAGGGAGAGAGAGAGAGAGAGAGAATTCTAGAGAGAGAGAGGAAATTTTGCTCACCAAAAAATCCAACCTCTCAAATGAGGGAGAGACCTCCCCTTATATAGAAAATCAAGCCAAAGGCTTGCATTCAACCCTCCATACATGTGTATGGAGATGGCATTCAGTGATTAACAGTTGGCAAAGAAAATATCTGAAAAATGAGAAAAATGGCCGTCGACCACTTTAGGTGGCTGGCCGGCCACCTCCCCTAGTTGACCGACCACTTTAAGTGGCCGACAAGGGAGAAAAGTGGCCAACAAGGCCCTCTCCCCCCCCCCCCCTCCAGGCAAGAGGCACCAAGGTTTGGTCCAAAAACAAGCACAAAGCAAAGAGGGTTTAGAGGCTCAAAGACAAGGTGCTTCGCCAAGAACTTCGGGCACTCAAAACGAGCACAAACAAACACAATCATCGAGTGCATAAACGATGACGTCCAAGTCTTGAGGTCGGTCAAAAATGGGGTGTCTACAGTTGCCCCTCTTTGACAGAACTCAGAAGTCATGAAATGACGGGAGTGAATGTCAAAGCCCAGAGACGACTCATTTTTGAAAAGGCTGAAGACTCTGACAAACAAGCAAACAAAACAAAGAACGGTTGCGCCCGCAGGCTGCCTACGTATCCCTTTGCAAGGAATCAAACCAGCGTAGTTCTGGGGCAAGATGCAAGTGATATGCACGATGCAGAACATAATTTATGATCACGCAATGAGGGCTATAATGAAACATCTAGATGCAAATGTTGTGCAAAGAAATGCTACAAAAAAACTCGTACATAAGCAAGTTAACATGAACCAAACCACATTTCATGCAGAAAGGATGTAAGAAAATTATACAATCTTAACTACGCATCACGCAGGAAAGGTAAGGAACAACAATCGTCGGGCGCACCCGAGGCGGCAAATAAGATTCCAACGCATGGCACACGTGAGGAGCGAGATGGTGTGAACCTAGGGACACATCCTAAGGTTTCGAGCCACAGAGAACAGTGATAACAAATGAAACACATCCAACTATTATGCAACCGAAACAAAGAGCGGTATAAGCATTGAAGTCCAACCAAATGTATTTAACCAAAGCGTCCTATCACGCCGCGCGCGAGAGGGAAAAGAAAGCGGTGGAAACACCGGAGGGTGGTATAAACATCAGAGCACGTTCCAATGTTTCTAACCAAAACAAGGTAGTATAAACATTGGGCACACGTCCCAAATGTTTCTAACCAACAAGGTGGTATAAACATCAGGCACACAACCCAATGTTTCTAACCAAAGCAAGGTATAAACATCAGGAACACGACCCAATGCTTCTAACCAAAGAATGGTATAAGCATCGGAATACGTTCCAAACGCTTCTAACCGGAGAGGTGGTATAAACATCAGGCACACGTTCCAATGTTTCTAACCAAAGCAAGGTATAAGCGTCAGAATACGTTCCAAACGCTTATAACTGGAGAGGTGGTATAAACATTGGGCACACGTCCCAATGTTTCTAACCAAAGCAAGGTATAAGCGTCAGAATACGTTCTAAACGCTTCTAACCGGAGGGGTGGTATAAACATCGGGCACACGTCCCAATGTTTCTAACCAAAGCAAGATATAAGCGTCAAAATACGTTCCAAACGCTTCTAATCGGAGAGGTGGTATAAACATCGGGTACACGTCCCAATGTTTCTAACCAAAGCAAGGTATAAGCATCAGAATACATTCCAAACGCTTTTAACTGGAGGAGTGGTATAAACATCGGGCACACGTCCCAATGTTTCTAACCAAAGCAAGGTATAAGCGTCAGAATACGTTCCAAACGCTTTTAACCGGAGGGGTGGTATAAACATCGGGCACATGTCCCAATATTTCTAACCAAAGCAAGGTATAAGCAACGGGTGTACCCGAATGCTTCTAGCCAGAATAAGGCGTTCAAAGGACATGAATGATCTTACCCGAAATTCCTTTGAATGAACTGTACATACAATATCGTGCCTGCACAAGAAAGAAACTTTGACAAGTACAATACAATAGGAATGCATGTTCTATGCAAGACGAATAACCATGACACAACACTTAGAGAGGCATGCTTCATGCACATCATGCGAGGAGCAAAATAGAAGCATATTCTATGCAACGAAACATGGAGCATGTTCTATGCAATACCAAATGCATGTTCCATGCAACAGGTACAGACATTTTCTATGTGAATGTAAGGGCATGTACAATGCAATACAACGCAACATGCATATTCTATGCAAACATGAGAACATGTGTAGTGCAATGCAACGTAGCATACACATTTTGTGCACAATAATCAATGCGTATTCAAATCAATATCAATAGCATGTTCGATACGAAACAACGAATAAAGAAATGCGCGTCTTAATAAGACTGATTTAGCTGCAACCTCCGATTTACCTCTCGGAGGGATTAGAAAAGGATATACCTCGTTCATGCCAGCTGACGATGAGTCACGCATCGAAGACACGACTTGAAACTTCCGCAGAGACACTTTGAGTTGAAAAGTGAACCTTGTACTTTCTCGAGAGACAAGGACACAAAACAGCATAAAAACACACAGGGAGAACACTGGACACCTGCCGGCCACCCTGAAGCCATGTCGGCCACTTGTAATTGTTGTTGGCCACAAAAACTGGCCGGTCGGCCAGTTGTGAGAATTCTAGGCTATTTCGGTCTTTTTGCATGGAGATCTTTAAAAACACATTCCCAAATCTCATTTCTTCACACCCACAGTGCCGAAATCATTTCTTCTTCATCCCTAGACACTTTTTCCTCCTAGATCCGTGCTTTTCACATGTTTTCCAACGCCCCTCACGAAGTTGATTCGCTAAAACCTTTCGATTTCCTCCGTTTTGAACCGATTAAAATTTGTTTTCGGAGCTTTCTTTTCCATTTTCACCACTTGAGGTTTGTTTCCCTCAAGTTTGTCTTGAGTTTGGTGCCTTTTCCTGGGCTTTGACTTTTTCTCCCATTTTCTCTCTCCGAGAGTTGACTTTTGGCATTTTCCGCCTATTTTGCTCATTTTCGCCTACTTTCTCACCTTTTTTCCAGATGGCAGACGACGTTCCACATGACGGGGGTTCTCTAGGGATAGAGGAGGAGCCTGAGTACATACCGTTGCCACCCAAAGTTCGGTCTTTCGACCCAGAGAGGTACCGCTCTGAGGCACATGCACTACCACCCAGCACAATCCGTCACTTCAGCGGATTTGCACGACGCGCACCAGCAGATCTCCTACTGCGAGAGCCAGAGTCCCACTTCTCATGGTGCCTCCGAGGTATGCACTGTATTCTTACATTTTTGCGATGTACTTTACACTTCTTGTATAGCTCGCACTTTTGCATTGTATTTCATCTGCTTGTTCTGAACACATTCACACACTATATTTCTACTCATTCTGAACACATTTACACATTGTATTTCTGCTCATTCTGAACACAGGTAGACTCCCATTTTACTCGCGGATATAGGTCCACCGCAACGAGGGAGTGGTATATGGACCTCCCCGACGGCGTCCGACAGATTATTAATAAGGCGGGATTCGGTTTGTTTTGCATGGGGTTGTCGCACCTCATGGTGAGCAGGACCCTCTTGGGCACACTGATAGAGAGATGGTGGGATGTCACTAACTCGTTTCATTTCTCTACCACCGGGGATATGACGATGACCCCATATGATTTCTCCATGCTGACGGGCCTTGAGGTGGGAGGCCGGCCAATTCCATATGACTCCGATATGGGTGAGTGGGAGGCTGCTTGGACCTATCTGCTGGGAGCACATCCGCCTATCTTCGGATCAGGAATGGTCCGATACACCTAGTTCGCGGACCACTACAGAGGGACAGACCCAGCGACTGTAAAGGGGACTGAGCAGTATGCCCGAGGTTTCCTAATGTTCCTCTTCGGCACTACCTTGTTTACCGACAGGGCGAACACAGTCGGGCTATATCTTTTGAGTGCCTTAGTGGACCTATCTCAGGTTCGGCATTATGATTGGGGCGGCACTAGCCTCGCTACCCTGTACTGCTACATGAGCTCGACCTCCCACGGGAGCGGGAACAGAGTTAGCGGCTATTGGAGAGCTTGGGAGGTATGCTTTACCTTTCATCTCTACATTTTCTGCCATGCTTTTTGCTTTGCACTTTTTGTATACTGCACACACCGCACACTGCACACTGCACATAGTCTGATCTCTGCACTTGTACTTTCTATACATTGCACTACATACTTTGCTTTCCGCATTCTCTGTATTCTGTATTCTCTGGACATTGCACACATACTCTGCTTTCTGCATTATCTATATTGATCTGTGTTCTCACTATCACCCTCTTACTTTTTACAGCTATGGGTGTACGTCTATTTCCTGACGCTTGCTCATGAGCTAGAGGTTGAGACCCCCTTTGAGGTGCCATACTCGCATCGATACGACGGTCGGTGCCAGCTGAGGACCTGGGAGACCCTCTCATTCCTTCGCCAGTATTTCGACACAATGAGGGCGGTAGAGGTAATTCAAAACTCACAGTTCTTCCTGCTTTCAGCATCAATTCATTTTACATATCTAATGGCAACTTATCAGTCTATGCACTTGCTGTCTGCAGATCACATGGCAGCCCTGGGTGACGATGCCAAAGGGTGCTAGATTTCAGTTTGTCGGAGCTTGGGGCGGTTCCCAGTATCGGCTCATGCTCAAGGGACCAGTAGGCTGAGCCTGGTTCCTAGGCTAGCGTTTCATGCGCCAGATGCTAGGTCTACTGTTACAGTCAGTTCCCTTACTGCCTCCGCCTTCTATGCGAGCCACAGAGAGTCTCTCTCCTCAGGAGATCACTGACTTCATGCGGGGCGCAGATGCAGACCTGTTCATTAGGGAGGGGGACTATACGACTTATCTCCAGACATATCTCATGCCTCCATTGACAAGTGTTCGTGCTCACACGGGAAGGGCAATTGATATCCCTTCTTTGCGCACGGCCCGAGCAGTAGATGCCCCTTCGACGAGCAGGGCCCGAACACCGAGAGGCGGGGCTAGAGGGATACCCCCTGTTAGGTAAAGTTTTGGATGGCCAGACCTTTTGACCAAGCTGACGGGTTGGCGATACTCTGGAGAGCCTTATCAGATCCCGATTGAGCCTCCGTTGCCTGGTCACAGATATGTCAGGACACTCGATTCACCACCAGTATGCATTACAGCTTTCATTTATCGCTCAAATACTCAAACATTCATTCATTCACTAATCATTTCAACTTGCATTTGTAGCCCTCCATCGGATACGTTGAGGGATTACTAGAGATGTTGGCCTCATTCGAGGGCATTATCTTGAGGAGAGAGACGATGCTTAGCTCCCACGGTATTTAGGTAATTTTTCAGCTTTCTTGCATTTCGGTTATCATATTTCTGCTGATATATTGAAACTGACATCTCAACTGAACATTTTCCCACTCTGCACTGATACACTGCATGTATAGATCACATCTGACACATTGCATTCACATACTATATCCGACTTCTGCATGTACTCACTCTGCACACCATGCTTGCATCTGATACACATACTATGGCTGATATATTCAAACTTCCTTTTCAGGTCACACCTCTACAGACAGGACCATCAGAGCCTTCTCCAACAGCAAGGAGAGAGATCCTGGCACGCGGCCGAGGGTGACGTCAGGAGCCTGCCATGCACGATGATAATGATGAGACCAGTGAGGACGAGGAGCCAGCGAGTCCCTAGTCAGAGTCATTTAAGGGTGGAGATGATGGCACCGACTCAGGTTCTAAGGGTGGTGACGATGCTAAGGAGAGCTCTGAGGATGGGAGCGGAGGTAGCTCTGGTCAGGCTCCGACTCAGATTCGGACAGCGGCGCCGATGGCGATAGCTCTGCGTCCGCTCAACCGAGGAAGAGGACGAAGAGGGCCTCTTGATCATGAGATGGATGGCACTGATTTAGATGCTTTTTGCTTTGTTTCTCTTTTTTGCTAGTAGTGTTAGCACATTGTACAGCCTTAGGCAGTTTTATTTTCTTAAAAATTCGTACTCTTTGTAAAAAGAACCCATGATTGGAATGAAAACAGCTTTTTTGATGAAAACATGTTGCATTTTATATTCTGAGCATCGCATCGCATCGCAGCATTTTACGCAAAAACAGGATTGACAGAAATTGAATATTGTACATTGTCTTGACAATTGCTTAGTCAGGTAGTGAACCAACCAAGACATAACAAACAGAGTAAAACAACTCAAAGATTAACTAGTGCAACAACTCGATAAACAAAACAATAACTCGATAAATAAAACAAATACAACTCGATAAGCAAATTGCAACAATTCGATAAAAAAATTGAAACCAACTTGAGAGCGACTCAACAAAACTAGTAAAACAAAACAGCAGAATGCATCCGGAGTAGAACAAAACACAAATTTTCAGCATTCTCAACACAGGGAGACCACAACAATTATGCTAGAGACAAACAGTGGCTGTCGGCCACTCGGTGGTGATTGTCGGCCACTAAAGTGGCCGGTCGGATACCTTAACTGGTCGGTCGGCCAGTGATGCAGAAAATCTCCAGATTGCTGCAACCTGTCTTCCACTCAGTGCCTTATCTTCTACAAAAGTTAATGCTTCGTAGTTTCTTCATTCCAGCTCTATTCTTGCTACAAATGGAGCTATTCTTCACCGAAAAACTCTCCGATTGGATTGTAAATTTAGATGGCTCGGAAAAGTTGAATTTTCGGGCTTTCAGGATAAATGCACTATTCTCGCTAAGCCGTACTCCGCTGTGTTTTCCATTCCTTCATGCCGCAGCTAGATGTTGGAACCCAGTTACGCGTGTTTTTAGCTTTGGGGGACAAGAGATATGTCCCACAATCAAAGAATTCCAAGCTTTGATGGAATCTCCAGCGCAATGAGGAGATCTTGCCCTAGTCTCGTTTTGGCCACATCCAGGCTTTAGGAAGGATGTGTGGGCTTACTTTACATGATGCCCGATCTTTGATTCACAACAGAGAACTGAACATTCCCAATCTCATTCACCAATTTTCTAACGTCGGTGACCGCGGTGACCGTCTGTGGAAAAATTTTCGGCAGTATGCCCTCTGCTTATGTATGTTGGCCCATTTTCTCCTTGCCCTTGGCTTCGGAGGGTCTAGCATTCACTTGATCGAAGTTGCCCAAGGCTTGAAGGAGGGCAAGAGCTGCATTGGCTTGGCACTAGCCAAGACATTGATGGGCTTGGATACTTTCCATCCCCGGGAGACGACCAGGTTCACAGGAAGTCCACTACTCTTGCAGGTAAAGTTTCCCACCCTTCTCACATGTGTTTCTCACATCACTCGGCCCTCAGGCTCTGTTTTTCTCTAAAAACCCTTTCTCACTTTTCTCTCCGCATACACCTCTATATTCTTTAATCTATCTTATTTTTCATCCCTCCCCAGGTATGGCTCATGGATAGGTTGAAAGTAGCGGATGCTTGCCCTGCATATTCAACGCACGGCTATTTCTTTCACCCACGGCTAGTCGATTTCCTGAACGAGGGGTGGTGGTGTGAATGGATGTGCAACAGGTCTGCTATTGACATTGTTTGGCGTTGCCCCTGGTTTGATCTGCTTGAGATGAGCTATAACATGTCTCAACAACCTAGCATTCAGTTGATTGGCTTGACGCATTGTGTCTTCTACTTTCCCTTCCGGTTCAGGCGTCAGTTCGGGCACGACCAGACTTGCCCAGAAGAGGGGATAGAGTACCAGCTTCATTTCTGATCCAAGGTTCACAACTAGCTCGATACCTCACTGCTTGGAGGACAAGAGAACTTCTGGCCCCCGCTCCCAATTTCAGTTGTGCCCTTTCTGGCGAATGCATAGCTTGGCTTGAAGATGAGGCACAAACCGGGCCTACTTTAGCATCTGAAGCTTCCACAAGCTCTAGGAGGAGACGCAGGAACACCTGACTCAACTATGCCCCAAGTTTGTTGCTTTAATCTGTACTTTCAAGTTTTCATTTTGAATGTAATAAAAAACAACTTCAATTTGTATCAAGAGTTGGAGAACTCTGTATTGAAATCAATGAAATTGAAGGTCGTGGGCACTGAAAATTTTCCGTTTGGTCCAAAAATGGTCTAAGTTGTAAAAAGATTAATTTGAACAAAATCAACTTTTATTAAAACTTTTCAAAACCATTTTCGATATGGTTCACAACTGGACACACCCAGAATCTATCCTCGAGATGCACAACCCCGAATCCAATAATTGGAAAGTTGCCCCTTGTCTGAATAGCACTGCACTTAACCAGCTTTGATAGCAAAGATCACAACCGAACTCTTGGATGCAAAAAAGACAAAAATGACCAAAACAATCATATGGACACAGCTGATTTAGAGGTGTTTATGGCTGGACTTCAGAATGAAGTTGCCTACGTATCCCAAAGATGGGAATCAAGCCTTATGTAGTTCGGTTCGGGTTCACTCGAGTATTAAAACTCTCCTTTTGCGCTCTAACTTTTGCCAAGGCCGCCCTTTCTGGGTTTTCAACCTTACGAGCTCAGTTTTTCTTTTTTCTAATTTTTTGTGCTCTAATTTTTGCCTAGACCGCCCTTTCGGGTTTTCGACCTAGCGAGCCACTCAAGGGTAGTATTTCTTCAACTTGTACATGTTGATTGGTTGGGAGAACTCAAGGCCATCTAAGTCCATAAGAACGACAGCTCCACCCGACCAAATAGATTTGATGATGTAAGGACAAGTCCAATTAGGTCTGAACTTGCCCCTAGAGTCATGGATGAGAGCTCGGTTATCTTTGAGCACCAAATCCCCTTCTTTTAGATTCCTGGACTTAACTTTCTTGTTGATAGCCTTGGACGTGGTACAGTGCTTTCAGCCTCCTCTCGTCGAACAACATAAGTTCTTCGAACCTGCTCTGCTGCCAATCCGCTTCTGCTATCTGGCATTCAGCCATAACCCGCAGTGATGGAACCTTAACTTCAATTGGCAAAACAGCTTCCATTCCATAAACCAAGGAATACAAAGTTGCCCCAGTAGATGTCCGAATTGATGTTCTATAGCCCTAGAGAGCAAATGGCAACTTGTCTGGCCAGTCCCTATAGGTTTCCACCATCTTCTGTAGAATGTGCTTGATGTTCTTGTTGGCAGCCTCAATAGCTCTGTTAGTTTGCGGCCGATATGTGGATAACTTAACTTCTCCAACAAGTCGATCACTTCTTTCTTGAAGTGGGAACCATTATCCGAGATGATCTCATTCAGGACCCCATAACGACATATGATATTATTCCTGATGAACTTGGCTACGTGCGATGCTTTTAGCACTGCGTAGGATTGGGCCTCGACCCACTTTGTAAAGTAGTCTAATGCCACCAGGATGTACTCATGCCCGTTTGACCCCTTTAGAGTAACTGCCTAATAACATCAATTCCCCAGACTGAAAATGGCCATGGCGAAGTCATGTTGTACAGCTTCGACGGCAGAATATTCATGCGACTTGCATGGATCTGGCATTTGTGGCATCGCCAAACAAAACCAATACAATCCTCCTCCATGGTTGACCAGTAGTAACCCTGTCTGAGAATTTTTCGAGCTAGCATCACTCCGCTCATGTGCGATCCGCACTCTCCTTCATGGATGGCCTCCATTAACCGCTTCGACTTTTCGGCATCAACACACAGTTTATGCATTCCCAGATGGCCTCGTTTGTATAATTTACCCCCGCAGATGATAAACTGAGCAGCCATTCGCCGTATTGCCCTTTTATCTTTGGCATTTGCCCCTAGTGGATAAGCCTCATTTTCTAAGAAGTTCCAGATGTCATGATACTTGTACTTCATCTATTGCGGCGATCAACTCGTAGGCCGGCACATACCTTTGTTCAATAATGATTGGACGCATCCGGACTCCCAAAGGGATGTCTATCATGGAAGATAGAGTTAATAAAGCGTCAGCAAACCTGTTGTTTTCTCTTAACAGATACGTGAAGGTTAGCTTCTCAAACCTGGAAATCAGAACGTCCAGGGTTTGGTGACAGATTTTCATCATTTCTTCTTTAACCTTCCAGTCTCCTTTCGCTTGAGACACAACCAGGTTCGAGTCCCCAATGACGTCTAACCTTTTTTCCCATAGTTCCAAGGCGGCTTCCAAGCCAGCAATGCATGCCTCGTATTCTGCTTCGTTGTTCGATACCTTGAACCAGAGTTTGAAAGCTAAAGGTATGTGAGAATTGTCAGGTGCTATCAGCAACACCCCTATCCCATACCCGTACTGATTGGATGCTCTGTCAAAGTACATAGTCCAAATCTCTTCTTCGACCTGTAGAATGGCCTCATCCGGGAACAGATACTCTATTGCTTCGTCTCCCTCCACTGGGTGATCAGCTAGGAACTTCGCTACCGCTCTCCCTTTCACAGACTTGCGCATCACATACTTCAAATCGAATTCGAAGAGAAGAAGCAACCAACAAGCTAGCCTACCCATAAGCGCTAGTTTCTCGAAGAGATATTTAATGGGATCCAATCTCAAAACCAGAATTACGGAGTGAGCTAACAGGTAGTGCCTCAACTTCCTAGTAGCCCATACCAAGGCTAAACAAGCCTTCTCCAGCGGAGTGTAACGGGTCTCATATTTCAGCATTTTCTTACTCAGGTAATAGATGGCCTTCTCCACTTTATCCTCAGATTCCTGTGCAAGCATGCAGCCCATAGTCGTGTCGGTTACTGACAAATAGAAAATCAACGGCTTCTCCGGCTCTGGCGGTGACAACATGGATGGGTTCTGTAGATACTGTTTGATCTGCTCAAAAGCAACCTAGCATCGGACATCCCATTGGAATTTCTTTCCTTTCCTCAAGAGACCAAATAGTGGTTCACAAGTCAAGGTTAATTTTGCAATAAATCGTCTTATGAATTGCACTTTACCTAGAAAACTGCGCACCTCCTTTTCAGTCCTTGGTGGTGGCATTTCTAAGATGGCCTTGATTTTGGAAGGATCGACCTCAATGCCCCTTTGTGTAATCAAGAACCCTAGCATTTTCCCTGCTGTGACACCAAAAGTACATTTCTGAGGATTCAGTCGCAACCGATATTCTCTGATCCATTGGAAAAATTTCTTCAAGGTGGTGTAGTGGCCCTCTCTTTCCTTGGACTTGACAATCATGTCGTCCACATACACCTCCACCTCTTTGTGGATCATATCATGCAAGATCGTGGTTGTAGCTCGTTGATAAGTAGCCCTAGCATTTTTCACACCAAACGGCATCACCATGTAGCAGTAGGTTCCCCACGGCGTGGTGAAGGCAGTCTTCTCCCTATCTTCGGGGGCCATTAAGATCTGGTTGTACCCGAAAAACCCATCTATGAAGGAAAGCAGCGCATGGCCTGTGATGAAATCCACCAATTCGTCGATGTGCGGTAGAGGAAAGTTGTCCTTCGGACTACCTTTGTTCAAATCTCTGAAATCCACACACACTCGAATTCTACCATCTTTCTTCGACACCGGAACAATGTTGGCCAACCAAGTAGGATACTCAGATACTAGCAAGAACCCTGCGTCTATCTGCTTGGTGACCTCTTCCTTAATTTTCAAAGCCCAATCCGGGCGTATTCTCCGAAGCTTCTGTTTGACAAGTCGGGTGTCAGGGTCAAGAGGGATCCGATGCTGTATAATTTCAGGATCGATTCCAGGCATGTCTTCATAGGACCACGCGAAAATATCTTTAAAATCTTTTAATAAAGCGACTAAGCACTCGCGTTCCTCCGAACACAACTTGGACCCGATCTGGACTAGACGCGGATCCTTCTCAGTGCCCACATTAATTGAAGTGATTTCATCAACGAGGGGTTTTACAAACCCCTTCTCCTCTCGATCAATCAAAATTTTCAAAACCAGAGGAATTTTCTCCTCGTCGTTTTTATCAAAGTTTTGAAAGTCCTGATTAATGCAATAAACAAATGGCACAAAAAAGTACTCGAAAACAGCACCGGTACCATTCTCATTCACAACTTCCAGTTCGTCCATTTCTTCGGTTACAACCGACTCAAAAGAAAATGAAAAAGACAACCTGGACAAAACAATTGCATTTGGGTTATCAACCCTAGGAATACTGGACTTTGACTCAAAAGAACTAGAATCTGATTCCGACTCCACAGACTCTGTGGAATCAGATTCTGGTTCACTACCAGACCCAGAACCGCTAAACAAAAAGCCCTCCTCGAACTGCCAAACGAGGGAGGGTGCGATAGATGCCTCTAGAATGCCGAAAGAAGGGCCCACAGCCGATTGATCTCCAATCATGGAAACAGAGAAGTCATCCCTCGAGTTCTCTGGTGTGATTTGAGGATCTGAAAGGAGACAAGCCAACGCTACTCCCATCTCGAGTTGTATGCCATTGGGCTCATCCTTCGTACACTGCTCAGCCTTAGCTAGTAGGTCAGTCTGCTCTTCTGCAACTTCATTCCCTTACAACTGTAGGTCAAAAAAGATCTAGAAGCCAGGAAACGCCGCTTTTCTGAATTCAGCCATGGCTCAGGGAAGCCGCAAAATGGGAAATCTTTCCCTCCCGGACAAAGTGGTCGTTCAGGGTTCCTTGAATAGGTCTATGCACCAACTCATAGTGCTTCCCAGCTTGCTTAGCTTTGGCCCTTCTTGCCATTTCCTTCCCCTTTCTTACCCAGTCCTCTTTGGTAGGCGTGTAACCTAGACCAAAGGTATAAGGGTTATGTGGCACTTCGGCCAACGCAGCAATGCCCTTCCGGCCGCTCCTTCCCAATCCCATTCCGGGTATATGTTGTAGCTTATTCATGAGGTAGACGGATTGCGCACTAACATATAACCCCTCATTAATAGCCAGAATTTCTTGCACTACCCAGGCCTTGGCCAATGTGAATCCAGACAAAAAGACATCCTCCTCGCTATGTACAATTTCCAAGACCGGCGTAGTAACTTCCGGCGGAGGATGTATGGAAGAATTCCCAAAAACAATAGCTACCTTCTTCCCATGGGGGTACTTCAGCATCTAATGCAGAGTGGAAGAGACAGCTTTCACTTGGTGCAGCCACGGCCGTCCAAGGAGTAAATTAAAGGTGGCTAGAACATCCAGGACGTGGAACTCAATGTCCTGTTGCACCGGGCCAACCTGAGTTCTGATCCGAACTGTCCCCATCACTTCCCGACTTGTATTGTCATAAGCCCGAATCACCTGGGCCATTGGTACGAAGTCTGCTAGCTTCAATCCAATAGCGTGGGCCGTGCACGACGGGCACACATTAATTGTAGACCCTGTATCAACCAAGACAACTGGTACCTACTTCTCTTTGCATTCAACAGAGATATACAGTGGTTTATTATGCTCAGAGCCCTCATGTGGCAATTCTTTGTCTGTGAAAGTCAAAGTCGGCGAAGCACCTCCCGGGAATATCAGTCCCACTAACTGCTCGGGTGTTGTCTCAATAGAGAGCTTAGCCTTATCCATTGCTGATAAGATAGCTTGTCTATGCACTCAGGAAGCCATAAGCAATCCCCAAACGGAGATGTCTGCCTAAATCTTTTTCAGCTGCTTCAATACAGCTTCTTCTTCTAGCAGTTTATCTTTCTACTTCTCTGCCTCCTTGTCTTTTCTTGATGCTTCTGGCTGGTCCAGGTGTGGGGGCTTAAAGTACCTCCCACTTCGGGTCATGTGATCGACTTCCTCAGCATACCATGTATCATTTGGCAGATTCTATCCCCAATCTTCATCCGTGTGGGCAAGACGCAAGTCGTAATCTTCCCACCACATTCCTCCGGCAACCGACAAGCAACTGTCCGGTTCCATTGTAAGCATTCCTGTATCCGCAACACAGTCAGTCCCTGCGTGGCCTTTGGTTTTTCTGGCCTTCTGATCATTCTCAATTCTTTCATTCTTGAACCGCTTCAGTGCGACCTCCTGCTCTATATCAGCTGTACAAACACTACCTAATTCTTGAGCAAAATTCTTAGTACCGGTGCTCTCCGGCAACTCTCTCTCTCGTCATTGACCATTCCGGCCGTTGCAAAAGTTCTTGTTCCCAGCTGTCCTTGCTTTGGTTGCAACACCTCATCAATATCCGACTCATCACTAAGCCACCATGCATTATCTGTTGATCCATTCATATCAAACCAACCAATCTGTACATTTCCCAGATCCTGTTCGTCAAAAAACTGCAAGTTACTGATGTCTTCCTCAAGCTCAGCTAAGTCATCTAGCCCTTGGCTTGGCCCGTCCTCCCAAACTACATTAACCTCCATTCCCGTCAGCAATTCCACCTCTGGCTTGGCCTGGTTTATTGGCACGATGTAGCGGCAAGGGTCATACTCCTCTTCAGTTAAGCTCATAGAGCCCTCAGGCATGCCTTCTTCTATCACAGCCACCACCACGGGTTCGGGTTGGGGTATGGACGTGCTCATCATGAACAAGTTGGTGCTTTTTGGGATGAACAACGCTGGCTTAGGCAGGTAGGAGGGGGTAATGTATATGCTGGGGTCGTATGGGACGACCATTGTTTGGATGAGGTTGACTTGCCTGGGTAGAGGAGGGGGTTGGTTATGTGGTGGGAGAGGATTTGTAGTGACGTTAGGCTTCTTGGGAGGCACTATCACTTTGTTGTCAATGAGATCCTGAATCTCATGACGGAGTCTAAAGCATAGGTTGGTGTCATGACCATGCTGCTGGTGGAAGGCACAATACTTGGCCAGGTTGTGTGTAGGAGAGAGAGGATTAGGCAATGGGCGCGGCTCGAGGGGCTTTAGATGCCCTTTTCTGATCAGGACCCTCAAGGCCGCAGACAGAGACATGTAAAGCGGAGTGAAAGTCCTCTGGCCTCGGGGTGGGTACTTTGCAGGTTGCGGGGTAGTTCTGGATGTACCAGTAAAAGGGGTAGCTGTTTTCGGTGTGGTGGTGACCATGCCAACTTTAAAAGTCCTTGCAGCTGCGTTACTACTCGTAGCCACATTTGAACTGCGTGTAAAAGCCCTCTTGGGCTGCTCTTTTTCATGGTCAATCAGACCCTGTTTCATCGCATCTTCTATCTACACCCCTATCTCATGAAGGTCAGCAAATGTAGGTAGAGGTAGAACTATCATCTTTTGCAGTAGCCTCGGTTGCAAATTACGAACGACCATTCTTATCTGGTCCTTTTTAGCTGGTCTGGTGGTCATCATGGAGGCCTTGGCCCTCCACCGAGTGACGAAATCGGAGAAGCCCTCCTTTGGTTCTTGACGAGTAGTCTCGAGATCACGAGTTATGACCTCGATTTGAGTGTTATAAGAATATTGGGCAATAAAGGCCTCAGCCATCTCTTCCCAACTCTTCTTTACAGAATCTTCCAGTTTAGCATACCAAATAGCCGCGATACCCGGCAGGGTCCGGCGAAAGAGGGATAGCTTATGCAGTCTAGTCAAGCCCATCGGTCGCAGAATATATGAAAATAGCCACAAATGGACCATGGGATCACCTGAGCCATCGAAACGGTCTATGTGTGGCATTTTAAATCTATCCGGCAATGTCACTGCCGAATCTGTATAGCTATCCTCTATATCTGGGATTGAATTGACACCCTGAGCTCGTTTGAAAAGCTTCTCAAGCTTGCTCACTTTCAAAGATGTATGATCGACCTCAAACTCAAACGGTGTGTCCGTTAGATTGGCCGGTGCTTTGGAAGTCTAAGGTGGGACTGGCCCTGCTGGAATGTTTGTATTCTCTTGGACATTAGTTGTGGGAGCAAGAGCTCTGGGTACTGGAATATCTATAGGAGGTGGGTGGGATGCAGAAGATGTTGCCTGCTGCGGTTGTTGTTGCTGTTGCTGTTAAAGCTTAGCAATGAGTTCAGCATGTTGGGCTGCAACCTCTGTTTGGCGAGCAGTAACTTCCGCTTGGCGAGCAGCGTCTCGCTGCATGGCCTTGATGGTTTGTTGAAGTTGACGCATCATATCCTCCATACTGTCTGAGGGGTGCTGATCTGTTAGAACAGGTGTATACTCTCTTTCTGAGGTAGAAGCAGAAAACTGGGCCCAACTGCGCACAGGTAACGTAGATAGTGACCGCTGAATTGGCGACTGTTGAACCGGTGATCTATGCTTGGCTGTTCTCCGTCTCGTAACCGAGGGTAGCGAAGTAAACACTGGTTGTCCTCCAATAAGATCCTCAGATCGGTAAATCCTCCTGACTCTGGTCTAAAGTGCTCGGGGGGAAACTGCCTCGTCGGAAGCAATTGTGAAATACTACCTTGCAAATAGAAAATAAAGCAAAAAAAAAAAAAAAAGGAAACAACAATCAGCAAACGCACAGTGCCTCGGCTTAGACAGAAACAACACAGTTGAAATCATAAGCTAGACAATCTGTACTCAAACACTAATTTCTGCCCCAAATTTCTGCTTCAAAACCGATACCCTCAAACTGATACCCAGACTTGCAACTAATACATACATTCCTGTAGAGTCACACTCTAAAAGCACGTATCAAGCAAGTGAGAGCCAAAACACCCCTATGGTGGGGGTAGGGTTACCCTGTCCTAATTTCGTCAGGAGCTAGGGATTCACTACGCATGCATGCGGTTTCAAACAATCCTGCATTCGAGTGAGAAACATGTCCTAGTTTGGAACAGTCTCTATGGCTTCCAATATGCAACTAGGTCAATTGGTCAAAATGGGTGCCTCAGCAAGACCACCTAATATACCTCTCGCTTCTAACACTGAGAAGTGAAAAGAGGATCAAACGGTACAGCGGTAGTCCAAATCCAAGGTTTGTGTTCCCATCGTGGCAGAGCCCGCAACCAGTCAGCCTTATGGAAAGCTTTTCCAAGCAAGCCTCCGGCAAACCGTTTAGGAATAGCAGATGGCAAACACTATGACTTAGGCACACCAATGCAAATGTAATGCAAAGAAGAAGCACATAAATGTAGATAAAACAACATATCATAAGTTCGAGTCAAGTTCTTTAAATCCCCAGTAGAGTCGCCAGAAACTATAGCTCGACTTTTTTCGTGCCCCCTTTTCGGAGAGCTCAAATTGATCCTACAGTTCGGACTCCAGTCGCAGTTCTGAATCTAATCTCACAAAGTACAATGTGAGATTGATAAATACCAACGAGTCCAATCCGACAAATCTTTTTTGGAAAATTGATTTTGAATCAAATAATGTCAAAACTGGATTGCTTTGCCATATTACAGAGTTGCCACCTAAATATTTTGTTTTTGGGAAATTTAGGAAACCTTGACTCGTGCCAAAGGCCACGTGTCCGTCATCACCAAAGTTGCCTTGGCTCGGGAACTTGGGTACGAGAGAGGAAGGTCCTGAAATGAGCACCCCCGCTCGCTTGATCAAAAGATCGACCTCTACTAAACATGACATGTTGTTTTATAGACCTCATGTGTTCTTATTCAGTTATTAGCTAACATTACTATGTGGTGCACACAAGCAAGTATAGACTGAGTCGCAAGACTTGGAACGAATTCAACTCATGTTTATTTTTTGAAAATGGTTTGAATTTGCCACCCTTAAGTGGGCTTAGAAATGCGGTTTTGCCACCTCAAATGGGCTTAAAACATGATTTGCCACTTCGCAAAGTGGGCTTAAAACACACATTCGTCGAATTGTTCCAATTCAAGCAACAAAGCCTTCATCCACAGGCATTCATGCAGTTTAGCAAGTAAGCACATAGCCTCATGGCAAGCATGCAAAACATGGCATCACCCACACTCATGCAAGTATGCTAAAGCGTAAAACTCACTAAGTACTCCAAGCCAAAACAAAAACTAGTTAGAAATATGCATTATCCTAACTATATAAGATGCCTAATGCAATACATGCAATATGAAATTAATAGGCTTGGCTACTAATATGGCATATGATTTGCAACACTTTGATAGCATGCTTTGAAACACGTATTCAAAGAAGCGTATTGAAATACAATGCAGTTTGAATGATGCGTCGAGCCTCGGTGCATGCAGTACAAATGAATGATGCAAACCTCCGAGCATAAGGTATGCTAATCGAAAATGTCCCTAATCTAACCATCGAAAGTAGATAAATAAAAGGGAGAAAGAAGTGGGGTTGGAAGACATGCACGCACGCACGCACACTTATTACAACATTGCCTCGCGAAGGAGGGTCCGAATGAATGAGCTAAGCTAACTAACTACGCTAATTAAGCTAAGCTATTACAAACCCAAAACTAATTAACTATTCCAGCTAATTATTACAACACAATTGAAATAAATTAACTAACTAAGCTAGCTAAAATATGACAAAACAAATTAAACTAATTAATTACAACATTTGTATAACTTATTCTAAGCTAACAAAAATGATTAAATGGCCTCGAGGGCGAGGGATGCATGCATTCTCGGTTGCTCCACCCGAAAATGCCCTTGCTTTGTCATCAGATGCCTCTGTTTGCACTCATTTTGATCACCGAAGCTTGTACCAACTTCCAGATTGCCTATGCTCCAACACAGGAACACATTTGTGCAAAAATTCACTGGTGGCTAGTCGGCTACAAAAAGTGGCTGTCGGCCACCTCAACTGGCCGGTCGGCTAGTCTAAGTAGCCGGTCGGCCACCCCTTTTTCCAGACTTCTGTTTTTGCTGCAACAGAGAGCAACAAAGGCAAAAAATGCATTTTTCAAGGAATGTGTGTACTCCTACACTCCTTATCATTTCTCAAGCTCAAAGGAGTGTAGCACTTGGCTCTCAAGCCACCAATCAAGCATTTTCATGCATGATGGCCAAAGAACCAAGCTTGTACAAGGTCAATGAATGCACAAATAAGACTCAAAAGACCACCACCCTATCATGCATGATCAAGGGTGACGGCGACCAAGGAACGTGACACCTTTCATCACTTTGAGTATGAAACATCACACATTTCTTGTGTTTGGATTAATGTCCGATCCAAACACATGCAATGCAACACAACATGCTTATCTTGCTCAAGTTTTACTTGTCATGTTTTGTTTACATATTTTATATTTCCGATTAGTCCTTTAACCAATTAAGTCCAAAGTGAGAGTCCTCTAATTGGAAAGAAGGTTTAAGCCACAAGTACCTTGAGCATGAAAGAGACCTCATGCTGTTGGTTAGTAGAAACCCTCAAGAGAGGATTAAAACCATTAGGCATGAGAGCCTCAATTTCACACTCAAGCCAACAAGGGGCTCAAGACCACTTTCAAAACAAATTAAAAAGTGAAGAATAGAGGGAGGTTGCATATATTTCAGTGCTGAAATGGCATGAAAAATAATACTACAACATGCAAGCAACTCATACACAACATGTTCAGAGGACCAAAACACTAAACTAGTGAAGAGCACTACACTAGAGGCATGCAATATCAAGCTCAACCGACCAAACCAACTCAAAACAGAGCTAAAACATGCCAAAACAGTGGCTAAAACATCCTGAGATTGAAGAATAAAAGGCTAGAAAAACATGCTCATATTTTAGCTCGCAAACAAAACTCAAGACACAACTCTCAAAAGCAATGAAACAGTGAAATAAGTGAGAGTGTGACATAGTTATATACACTGAAATCACATGTTAAATGATGCTATAACATGCAACCATCTCATGAAAAACATGTTTAGAGGTCTAAGACACTAAACTAGTGAAGGCATTTGCACTGTAACTATACGAAACATGGTTCATATGATCTAAGCAACCCAAAATAGAGCTAAATCATGCCAAAACAGAGCCTAAAACATGCCTGAATTGAGCTAGGTTAAGCCACACAAACATGCTACCATAGGATGCTAACTAGGCATGGAAGTGAGACATAAGAAGGGGAGGCTACCCCCTCCATTTTTGGACTTCAAAACATACTTTACTACTGAAATAACTCTGAATTTCAATGGTTTAAAGGGCCAAAAGGTTTGACTTTAATATGCTAGAAAATGGCACAAAAGCTCACACAAACAAACAACAAAAAGGGTAGACAACCCCTTTACACAAAATGATCTCAAACCAACATGTTAAAATACAAAAACCAGAGTTTTTTGTAGTTGAAAACCAGTCCAAAAATAGTGTAAAAAGATGGCAATTCAATTGACTAAAACAAAGCCTACAAGGTAAGTCTTTACCTCTTGAAGCACAGCACAAAATCAGTCACAAATTCCAGGTCAAACCACCCTTAGAAGCTCAAACCAAGCCTCAAAGAACCTCAGCTCCAAGATGAGGATGTTTGGTCAAGGGTCTTAGTACAAAAGTGTAGAGAATTCTCACTTTCAAGCACAAAATATGGAGAGAGAGAAAGAGAGAGAGAGAGAGAGAGAGAGAGAGAGAGAGAGAGAGAAAGAGAGGAAATTTTGCTCACCAAAAAATCCAACCTCTCAAATGAGGGAGAGACCTCCCCTTATATAGAAAATCAAGCCAAAGGCTTGCATTCATCCCTCCATACACGTGTATGGAGATGGCATTCAGTGATTAACAGCTGGCACAACTGGCAAAGAAAATATTCGAAAAAGGAGAAAAGTGGCCGCCAGCCACTTTAAATGGCCGTCGGCCACCTCCCCTAGCCGACCGACCACTTTAAGTTGCCGACAAGGGGGAAAAGTGGCCGACAAGGTCCTCCCCCCCCCCTCCCCTCCAGGCAAGAGGCACCAAGGTTTGGTCCAAAAACAAGCACAAAGCAAAGATGGTTTAGAGGCTCAAAGACAAGGCGCTCTGCCAAGAACTTCAGGTACTCAAAACGAGCACAAACAAACACAATCATCGAGTGCACAAACGATGACGTCCAAGTCTTGAGGTCGGTCAAAAATGGGGTGTCTATAGTGCTTCAAGTTGGTCAAATAATTTGTTAACCCCATTTGCTTTAATTAAGTCTGCAAGAATTTGGGCTTCTTCCGAGGTATCAGAAGTAATTTTATCTGCCTCTTCCAATGTATCATAAGTAATTTCTGTGAAAATAGAAGGAGACACTCAATGAAAACATAGAAGGTAAAAACAATATATATATATATATATATAGATGAATGAAGTATACTTTGGTGTACGACTTGAAAAGACTTAGGTGTGGGAGGAGACAAGTTGTGATTCCCACAAGTGGACCACGGATTTTGCAATGTGGCATGATCTAAAGAGAAAAGAGTTCCTTGAGTACGTACACATAATCAAATAAAATGAGGTACAAGGAATGAATAAGAATACCCTTAAAGGTAGCCAATGGCATATGCGAGGCGGTTGGGGAAGTCCGAGGCGTAGTGCCTAAGAAAATGAAAGGTATTTAGAGAGAGAGAGAGAGAAGGAATTATACCTTTCTCTAACAGCTTGGATGACTTTTTTCGAAGAAGGAGAAGAAAAACCCACATTTGTTGGGGGCAATTTACTCATCTTAGTCGGTGTGCTGTCTAAAAGAGGGGTGTAGTAATAAAACTCATCTTCACTCTCGCTACTTCTATTGAGAGAATGATCAAAAGATTTGGTGGGAAAAGGAATTTCAACACTCTTAATGTGAATACGACCCAAGGTAGTTAATTCATACCCATCTTCCTCAAAGAGTTCTTGAGTCATATTCTCATCTTTATCTTCAAGAAAAGAGTACAGGTATGTACGAAATTGGTCCATTGGGGTTTTGGTCGATACTATTGGTTGGGAAGTTCCTGTACAATCGTTGATAGACATAGTCTCTGGAAAAAGCTTTGCTAGACTAGAACATTGAGGGCCAGAATCTACTTGCCCAAAGCTTAATCTCATTTTAAATTGAGAATTACACATATCCTCAAAAAGATGAAGGAGATCTGAAACTGAGTAACTAGATTGAGAAAGAGCAATAGGTGGCCGACTATTATCCATTCTCTAAGGTGACGATGCTTCCAGAGCAGTATGTGAAGATGATGACCTAGCTCTAGAGTAAGAAGGCTTCTTCGTCTTTCAGTCTTTAATTGACATATCTAGTTTTTCTTGCTTGAAGATTTCGGCTGGGTATGAGTAACATATTAAAGCACGGTAAAGGAAGTTCCCAACCACCGATTAGCATAACTCATGGTTACATAAGAAGTAGACCGAGAGCCTGGTAACTCCAATGAAACTTTTGTACCGCAGCGTAGCATATGGCGCCAATTGTAATAAAATTTAGACCACCCAGAGGGCTGCCGACAAGATACATTAAGCGATGTAGGGCACGCTGGAGCAAACCCAAATTGACGACCGTATCGGTTAGGGAAGTACAATTCAGAAATGAAATTAAATCCCATTTTAAAAGTTAAAATCCCTGGCCTCAAAGATATAAGATAGCCAAGGTGGAAAGGTGATATCCTTTCATAGTCGACTAGAATGCCTGGAGGTTCACCTTCATGGGTAAGAGCCATAAACTGACACTCCGTACAATAGGTTAGGAGAGAGTCCACAAATGGAAACTTATCAGTAAAAAACTGGGCAGTCGATTGGTTTCTAATAAACCCAAGATATGGCATGAAATGAATATCAAGAATCAGACAAATTGACTGAGGATCCCTTTGAGACTAAGTCTTAATAAAATATAGTGAAATCCATTCAAAAAAAATACATTAAGCGGTGTAGGGAACGCTTGAGAAAACCCAAATTAACGATCGTATCGGTTAGGGGAGTATTGTTTAGAAATGAAATTAAATCTCATTTTAAAAGTTAAAATCTTTTGCCTCAAAGATATAAGATAGCCAATGTGGAAAGGTGATATCTTTTTAGAGTCGACCAGAATGCCTGAAGGTTCACCTTCATAAGTAAGAGCCCTAAACTGACACTCTGTACGATAGGTTAGGAGAGAGTCCACAAATGGAAACTTATTAGTAAAAAACTGGGCAGCAGATTGGTTTCCAATAAACCCAAGATATGGCATGAAATGAGTATCAGGAATCGGACAAATTGACTGAGGATCCCCATGAGAGTAAGTCTTAATAAAATATAGTGAAATCCATCCAAAAAGGTAAGGCAAAGGACCCTGAATATTTTCCTTCCTAGGTGAAGGTAATGATGCCATTTTACAAAGAGAATGATAGAGGTATGCAAGAACGGGGATGGCCAGGCTAAATAAGGTTCCACAGGCCATTTTGGTGGCTACATGAAAGGTAGTCGGACGAATTTCCCCAGAAGAGTGAGGGAAGACAAATCCGCTAAGCCAACTCGTCAAAAAACCAGAAAGATACACATCATCAGGGATTCTGTCTTTTCGTTGAAAACCACTAATCGAAGTTGGGGATTCGTCAATAAATTTGAAAGTCCAGTTGTTAAACTTCTTGGATTGAAAAGAGCTGGCATAAATGTTGAAAAGCCCACAGCACACCTTGGATGTCTTTAACGAATATAAAACGCCGTTGGAGGGGGTGAACTCTTCATAAAACTCGCCATAGATGGGGAGGCGGCTATTGTGATGAAGGTCTCAAAAAGAGATCCTAAGTTCGCCATAAGTGGTGTGGAAAGTGTTGGTGTCGAGTGACCACCGCTCTAAGAATCCTTTGAGTAGGGCAACATTCCTAGCATAAGAAAATTGGGATACATAGATTGCGGCATAAATCCCACACTTCTTCAAAATAGGGGCAAATGTGGAAAGAACATCATTCAACCAAAAAAATCTATATAGGGGATTGCAAATGGGTAGAGATGCTGCGAACATTAAAAGAATTATCCTACTTCAATTTTTCATGTTTCATTATCTTAAGAAGAATATTAAATTCAGAGCAATCAAGGTCTTTAGAAAATGGAGGGAGGATCGAGACAAGGAATGGACCGATTAATTTAGAGTGTCTTTTCTCGAGAATCTCGCAGTAGTTTCGAATTCCTGTATAGACCAAGCCTTCGGAAGCCATATGTAAAGGGATGTAAGGGTCCAACTTGGTGGGTGACAATAAAGCAGTGATAGGTTTGTGCCGAATTATTTTCGGACCAAATTTATCCAATACATCCCTCTCGTCACATCGAAGATATTCAAGTGTCTTTTCCATGTTGCCCAAAACCAAAATAAAAAATAAATTTAAAAAAAAAAAGGTTAGTTAAGGAAAATATACAATAATAATGTCATAAGATAAAGAAATTGACGAAAGCCCCTTTTGAAGGATCCAAGTCATTGAGGTGAAGGACACATTCACTGCCAAGGATTCAAGCCATTGAGGTGAAGGACACATTCGCTACCAAGGAATCAAGCGATTGGGGTGAAGGACACATTCACTGCCAAGGATTCAAGCCATTAAGGTGAAGGACACATTCACTGCCAAGGATTCAAGCCATTAGGGTGAAGGATACAATCACTACCAAGAATTCAAGCCATTGGGATGAAGGACATAATCACTGCTAAGGATCCAAGCCATTGGGGTGAAGGACACATTCACTGCTAAGGATCCAAGCTATTGGGGTGAAGGACACAATCACTTGCCAAGGATCCAAGCCATTGGGGTGATGGACACATTCACTGCCAAGGATTCAAGCCATTAGGGTGAATGACACATTTACTGCCAAGGATTCAAGCCGTTGGGGTGAAAAACACATTCGCTGCCAAGGATTCAAGCCGTTGGGGTGAAAAACACATTCATTGCCAAGGATTCAAGCTGTTGGGGTGAAAAACACATTCACTGCCAAGGATTAAAGGCGTTAGGGTGAAAGGACATAATCACTGCCAAGGATTCACGCCATTTGGGGTGAAAGGACACAATCACTACTAAGGATTCATGCCATTAGGGTGAAAGGACACAATCACTGCCAAGGATTCAAGCTAATCATTGCCATTAAGATGGAAGGGGCAATGATACCTACAAACAAACTCTAACGCCTCGCGTATTGCCTGCCAAAAAGGTAAAAAGCCATGAAATAAAAAAATAAAAATAAAAAATCACTTGCACAAATAACGAAGGGTAGGCCTTGATTAGATTAGATTTAAAAAAAAAATTAAAAATGGAGACAAATTTCTACAAAAGGGATTGAAAATTTGTGAGGGTTCAGCCAAAGAAGCCAAAGGGAAAGCAGATTTTTGTAGCTTGGGATCTTGCTGTCATTTGTTCAAGGATACAAGCAGCAGGTTCTTTGGTTGTATCTACAAGCAAAGACTTTGCATACAGGCTACTAAAAAAAAATGCAATGAATAAAAGGCATAGTGGATACTTGATGAACAGCTTGATTGACCATAAAAGAACTTGTTCTTTCTTGAAGGAAAAAAAAAATCTTATGCCCTAAAAAAAATGCAGAGACGGAGGTCTTGTTTTGTTGGGTCAATTGTACATACAAGGGATGTTGCTGCATGCTGAATTTAAGAACATGATATTCATGAACCTGATATGGGTGTCAAAAATAATAATAAATAAATAAATAAAAATGAAGTTGAAAGCAACAAGGTTTTTGGAGTAAAAAAAGAGGCTTACATTGCTGTCATGATTCACCCTTTCAAGAAGGGTTTTCTATTTTTGTGGACTATGGTCTAGCAAAATTGGTATGGTCATGCTGGCCTCAGGTTCTTTAGGCCATTTAGAAAAATAATAAAAAACAAATAACATAGAGTCTGCCAAACAACACAACAACAAACAGGTTATTGCTATTAAAAATAAAAATAAAAATAAAAAGATCTTGTGAAAGATAAAGCACAGGAAAAAGGAGCTGTTTGGTCTGGAAATTTTTTTGCTTACATGGTCGTCTTAATTTCAAGAAGGGTCTTTGTCTGTTAGACTATGGGTTGTCTTTGTTTTAAACAAACAAGGAAGCATACCTGATTAAAAGGAAATCGAAGAAATTCTTTTCTGCCTTCTTTGAAGTGTAAAAAGAACAGCTTTTGCGGGGAAGACAAGAAAGACAATGGCCAGACAACTTCTGATGGAAATAACCTGGAAGGGTGAAGACCTAACAACTTCTGATAGAAATAACCTGGAAGGGTAAAGACCTAAAATGCACTACAAAATTTGCAGAGAAAAAAAGAAAAGAAAAAAGAGAGAGGTTGCTGGAGATTTGTTGGAAACAAAAAAATATGCTAGAAGGATAAAGATTTGGGAGAGTTACGGGCTGATCCTATGGACCGGTCTTATTACCCAACAGGTCCTACCCAAAAAAATCAAACAGTGTTTTCCATTTTTACCCCTAGACTCAACACTGCAAATTTATCATTGGTTTAAACAAATTTATCACTGATTTATCATTGGCTTAAACAAATTTATCACTAATTTATCACTGGTTTAAACAAATTTATCACTGATTTATCACTAGTTTAAACAAATTTATCACTGGTTTAAACAGATTTATCACTAGGATCTTCCCCAATATACACAGAGAGAGAGAGAGAGAGAGAGAGAGAAGAGAGAAGACTCGGCGGCAAAGAGCCTAGATCCTAGATCTAGAGGTGGAGGCGATGACAACTATGGAGGTAGAGGCGACAGTGGTCGGCAACGACGGTGGAGGTGGAGGTGGAGGCAAAGACATCGGTGGCTCGATGGAGGTGAAAGCAACGGTGAAAGTGGAAGAAGATGCCGGTTGAGGTTGCCGGCAATGATGACAGTGGAGGCAGCGGCGGTCTTTAAAAAGTCTTGATCTCACTGGAAACCATGTACAGTACCAGATTGGAGCTAAAGATAGTAGATTTGCATTGAAAATACCTAGATCTCAAGCCATCGACGAAGTTCGTCATCAACGACAACAGATTGGTAATGAAGGATTGTGGCAACAATGATGATGTCGATGGCAATCAATGAGGGAGGATGACAGTGGTGTGTGGTGAGCGATGATGGCAGCGAGGGAGGAGAACAAGGACGGTGGTTGATACGAGCACCATTGATGACAACAAAGAAGGACTTAATGGTGTCAGTAGGTGTAGTGAGGGTAATATGGACAGTTGAGAACTTAATGGTGTATTTAAAAGGTCAACAGGACTTATGAGTAATTAATTTCATTTAATGGGACTAGCTGGCAGATATCCCTAATAATTTTCTGGAAACAAAAATCTACTGGAAGGAAGAAAGCTGCAGGAAAAAAAAAATATATGGACTATATGCATGAATAGGTGCTATATAAAGTAAAAAGTCTTGCTTAAGAAAAAAGTTAGTGGTCTCTTAAAACACTCCAAATAAGCAAGAGTTCATATAGGATTTGAAATCCCATCAATGCCAATCCATGCTATTTCATTTAGACAAACTCCTAATATATATATATATATATCTGCTGTAAAAAATATATATATATGATCCTAAAAAAAAATATAATAAAAATAAATAAATATTTTAAAAATAAATAAATTTTGGCAAGTTGGAGGCCCACAAAAGAAAAGGCCTAATTAAATCTTGGACCTTACCCATCAATATCCATGATGGCCTAGAAAAAAAAATCTGCTATAAAAAGAAATAGTGGTGAGTTGGAGGCCCACAAAAGGAAAGGTCCAATTCAATCTTGGACCTTATCCATGACCCTTTATTAAAAAATGACCCATGCAATAAAAGTGAAAGACCCGTGGACTATAAAGGCCAATTAACCCTTTATTAAAATAATAATAAAAAAAAAGGATCAAGTCCACAAAAAGGATGCATGCAACAAAAGTAAAAGGCCCATGCAAAAAAAAAAAAAAAAAGGCCAAGAACCAAGGCCAAGAAATAATCCCATCCAGAACCTAAAGATAATCCAGGTAGAAGTGCCAAATTGTCGTGACTCGCACAGTTAAAAAAATTCACTTGTGCAAGTCATGAGAGGCATTTGTTGGACATAAATTTCAACCAAATTTATGTTCGAATTTTAAATACGGTCAATTAGTTAATGACACACATAAAAGCTTATGATAAGATTGTTATAGGTAATCACTTTCTAAAATGATCAACTTAATTCGTTAAAATGTATAAATAAAACGTCGTATCTCAAGGACATTATTCAAGATGCTCAAATAACACATGGAGCCTTCGAAAGATGACACCTATAGAGCCTACAACAAAAACACCACACAAGATGAAACCCCAAAGATTAATCTGGTTAATCAGATATACGATTAATCATATAGCGCTATCATTCAAAATTTAAATGCCGCTATCATTCAATTTGAAATTCAAATTGAGGATGAGCCATTCTTATCACCTAGATGGCCCTCTATAAATATGAGGACCATCACACAAGATTGAGGATCAAAAAATCAGAGGTGAGACGATCATAGATAGAGAAAGAAGTCGTTACAAGAAAGAAGAAAAGAAGCCTAGAGAGCTCAAAAACCTATGCTACAAAACGTAGAATGGCGATGACTAAGTAAAAGGTTCCAAACCCAAGAATTGTACTTTGTATTCAAGGATTCAAAACCCATAACAATTTCAATAAAATATTTATTTTTCTAAATTGTCTTCTGTTATTTATTTTGTTCTTCATTAATCAAAAGTTTCATTTATATAAAATGTGTAATTAATGATTTGGAATACAGATTGGAAATAGGAACCTGTTATTCAAATAATCAACACTGTTTAGTCCAAAAACTAAACATCGGACATTTGTAACATAAAATTTTGAAATGTGTTGAAACACTTCGGCTCTGTTTGGTTTAGATTTCAAAACATAATTCCATCACTGATTTGAGTGTTGTATTTGATTATACCTTTCAAATCATAATTCTATACTCATTTCTCAAAACTCATTTCAAACTATAATTATTACTTTTCAAAACTCATAATCAAACACACAACTCAAAACTCTTTTCAAAACTCAAAAACTTAATTTTTATTTTAAATATTTTTTATTTTTTTATTTTAAATATTTTATTTTATTTTATAGGAATATTTTTAATATTTTAATTTTCATAAAAATATTTTAATATTTTAATTTTAATATTTTGATATTTTAATTGTAAATATTTTGATTTTCGGAATATTTTAATATCTTTATTTTCATTTTCGGAATATTTTTAATATTTTATTTTTCGGAATATTTTTAATATTTTAATTTTCTAAATAATTTTAAAATATTTTAATGTTTATACAGGCCTAAAAAATGAATTGACAGAAAAATTAATTGACATAAAATAATTGACATAGAAGTTATTTGAAAAAAAAATTATTTGAAAAAAAATTATTCAAAAAATTACTTAGAAACAATTAATTGGAAAAAAAATCATTTTTTTATTTGAGTATTTTAAAAATAGTTTGGTTATAACTGTTGATCAAAAATACAGATATCGAGTTATGAGTTGTGTGTTTGATTATCAATTATAGGTTGAATTAAGTTTTGAAAACTCATCACCAACAAATTTTCTTATTTCGCATGTCACATCAAACTTTCAAAACTCAATTCCACATACAATTCAAAACTCAATTCAACACTCTATTCAAAAATCATAACCAAACAACTTTTCTACACTTAAATCATAATTCCACAACTCACAAACTCAAAATACAATTCATACTCTCAAATTATATTTACAAAACTCTACCAAACGTAACCTTCATGTTTCAAAATTTGTGCCTACAATGGGACATTGACACTTGAGCAGAAATGCAGAAGATTAACGGTCACGATTTCATGTGTACAGAACAAAGTGGGATTTAGTGCGCTTTACCAAAGTGCAGTGTAATTTACCCAACAGTAACACAAATGCTCCTCTCGGGAACAGTAGTCTCAACCAATTATGGAACCTTTTTTATGATATTGAGAGAAGTTTACTTGTATTGCAGATTCAATTCCCATATAAAATAATGATAACTAATATAAGGGCAATGAATAAAAAGCTTTCAAATTCAATAACAAACCCCAGTGCACACAAATCAAACAGAAAAACAGAATAGAATATGATATATGCACAGGAAAACTCACCCTATAATCTATTTTCTGTACTCTGTTTTTATTTTCAGCCATACATAACTACATGTAACCATAAATATGTAACCAGCAAATATGCTTTCCCGAAAAATGATAAAGCCATTTTAATACATCATCCTTCTCATACATATCATAGAGAATATGATGGCACCATAAAGAAACTCGTTTAATGGGCACTTAAGTCATTATTCAGTGTATCAGTGGCCCCTTCTTATGCTTTCGCATTTATCTTTTCTTGTTTTGGCTAACAAGAGTAGACTATGATGTATATGCACAACAAAAAGCAATAAAGGATGAGAAACCACTTGTTTCAGCAAAATATCCTATACTATAAGAAAGAAAATAGCAGCCACCATTGTTTCATAACAGTGAAATGCTTCATCAGGCTAGACAAATCAACTACAACAATTAACATTTGTATCCATTTATTCATTTTCCAAACCATCTTATGGTCGCTCATAGATGATCTGCCACTCCAGCTATAAACATATATTCTATATATCAAGATCCACATTTGTCCACTGCCAGAGAAAATAAAAATGATTTTCTACTTCACCCTCGCTTTACATAATCTCAAAATAAAGCGTCATAGGAAATTGAGGCAAAGGTGCATTTGTTAAGAAAAGGATCGGTGATGAGATACAAACAGGCAACTAGTGGAATGCCAGGCTTCACCTCCTTCCACCTTCTAATAGAATCAATATTACCTATGTAAATACCCTTTCTTCCCTTAAAAACCATAAACCTCTTCTCCCCCCTCCAATCTTACCTCAATCCAAATAAACTAAGAGTATACAGCACAAATACTGGATTCTGAAGTTATCACATTTCAACTCCTGCCACTTCCAAAGAGAGAGATCTAGATTTGAAGTCATACTTGAGAATTGGACCCAACAAACTAGAGATCTTGCGTCTCTGAAATCCCACACCTTCTTTTTGCAGAATAAATTCAATGAGAAGACTACTCAGACTACTTGGTTGAAGCATTTTTAGAAGCAGATAGCAAGATTCATTCAGCTTAAAATTATAGCTGGATGCTTTTTCTTGATGTTTCTTCCTAGCTAACCTAGAGTATTCTAATACCTTCCATTATAAATCCCCTACTTGGGCACAGCGGTATTGAGTAACAAGTCTAATAACTAAACAGCAGTTATCATTCACACCCCCAAAAAACAAAGTGCAACAGGATGCACAATATAAGAATAGACAATGAATAAGCAGCATCTCCAGATGACATGCATTAGGCATTCGACATATAGAACAACCTGCTTCTGAATGGCCCAGTCCAACGGCCCAGTCCAACGAAAAAAATAAATTAACCACAATTTCTTCAATAGTGGCGCTGTTTGGGAAGCCTCAAATGAGGCTATTGTAGCCCATTTTCAGAAAATAGCCTAAAAGCACCGCTGTTTGCAACTTTTTCAAAAAAAAAAAAAAAATAGGCACTGCGCTGGACAGTGTAGGCGCAGCCTACACTGTCACAGCCGGAGAAGTCAACAATGCCGGCTAAATTACGATTTTACCCCTTCACATCATTTTAAAAAATTATAATTTAGGGACAAATTTGTCATTTTACATTCAAATATCATTTCAACACACTTTCCAATACAACAACTCAACTAAAAAATCATCTCATCTTCCCAAACACAAAAATAAAATAGCCTACTAAAATAGTCAAAAAGCCAAATAGCCTACTAAAATAGCCACTTCCCAAACGAGGCCAGTGTGAGAAATCAACTTATTCAAAAATAAAAAAATAAAAAATAAATAAATTGAGAAACCAAACAAAATTTGGCTAAGCTACCAAATGGATTACAGATGACCCGATCCCTCAATTCCAATAACAAACCCCAGCCCACACAAGTAAACAAAACTAGCTCACCACAATAATATTTTCTGTACTGTCTGCTCTTCTAGTTCACCTGATACTTATTTTGGCCATACATAACTACATGTAACCAGCAAATATGCTTTCCTGAAAAATGATTAACCCAGTTTAATAACTTAATGAGCAATTAACAGTTATTCAGTGTATCAGTTTGCCCCTTCTTATAATTTCTTTCTTTTTTGGCTAACAAGAGTAGAAAATGATATATATATATATACACAAACACATATATGCACATCAAAAAGCAATAAAGGATGAGCAACCACTTGTTTTAGCATAATATCTAATACCAATTGAAGTACTTCCATGGTTTGACATTTTAAGAAAGAAAACATTAGCCACAATTGCTTCATTGGAGTAAAAACAATGTTTCATGAAGCTAGACACAATCGAAGACACAAACCTAAAACAAGGCAACATCTCCATCTAGAATATGGACCATATGGAAACACAAATCATAGACATTTGTATCCATTCAGTCCTTTTCCAAACCTTCTTCTAGTTGTCATCCCCAACTCCAGCTATACACTGAACAATCAACGCAAATAAGATATAAAGATAGACATATATTCTATACATCAAGATCCACATATGTCCACTGCCAGAGAAACTAAAATTGATTCACAACTTCAAGTTCATCCTCTATTACAGACAACCCCCGATATAAACCATCATAGGAAATTGAGGAAAAGGTAAATTTGTTAAAAAAAGGATCGGTGAGATAAAAACAGCTGACTAGTAGAATGTCAAGCTCCCCTCCTTCCACCTTGTAATAGAGTCAATGTTATCCACATAAATATCTTCTTCCCTTAAAAAGTATAAGCCAAAAAAACCTATGAGCCATTTTTTCCCATTCCACTGTTATCTCAACCTAAACAAACTAAGAGTTAACGGCATAAATAATGGATTCTAAAGTTATTACATTTCAATTCTTCCGACTTCCAAAGAGAGGTTTAGATTTGAAGTCCAAGAATCCTGGTTGAGAATTGGACCCTACACCCTAGAGTTCTTGCATCTCTAATATCCAACACCATCTTCTGTTATAGAATGAATTCAATGAGAAAACCACTCAGACTACTAAGTTGAAGTATTTTTAGAAGCAGATAGAGATATTCTGTGTTACATGGACTCTTCTATTTCCCTCAAAGTATCCGTGTCCACTAGATAATGACATGGGTAAGGTTGTGGAATATGTGTCCAACGCTTGTACCCAATTTAAACACTCGGATCCTTTAATTTGTTACAACATATGAAGAAGAAGAAATTCAGATTTGCTAGTAAAACAATATTTTTAGCATCTCACATGAATTAGATATAGAAATTTCATATTTTTCCGGAATCGTATTTAATTTCTAGTATATTTTTACATGATTTACAATATGCAATATATGTGCAAATGATGTATGCCCGTACCCATATCCAATTTTGGATATGTATTCCAAAATCTTCCGATTTAAATTTCTGGAAGTCTGACTCTTGGAGACACACTTGCACCCAATACTCGTATCGATTCCATGTAACATAGGAGATATTCAGCTTAAAATAATAGCTGGAAGCATTTTCTTGATGTTTTCTCCTAGCTAACCTAGAGCATTCTAATACATTCCATTATAAATCCCCATACTTGGTGCACAGTTGCTTTGAGTAATGAAAACCCATGACAGATCTTTATCATTCATATACCACAAAACAATGTGCAACAGGATACACAATATAATAACAGACCAATATGTCCAGACTCTCCAGATTTGACATACAGAACAACTTGTTTCTGAATAGCCCAGGACAAGGAAAACAATATCAACCACAATTTCTTCAATAGTGTGAAAAATCAACTTATCAATATATGTGTGTGTGTGTGTGTGTGTGTGTGTGTGAGAAATCAAACAAAATTTATTTTAGCTACCCAAACCTGATGAAGAACAAGTAACAAACATCTCTTTCTAAAAATTGGATTACAAATGACCCAATTAGTATAATCATATAGCAACTCGGCCCATAGCAATATGAATATGTCAAAGCATTAAAAGGAGAGTGTGTTTGAGTTTGTGTGTGCATTGACACAATGTTGAGGTATAAAGAACATACATAGTTGTGATTTACCCTCAGACATCTAAAATAGTGCTTAAAGTAACAAAAGATAGCTCACTTTTGCTTCTCACATCCTTCTTTGCTTTCACTTGCTTCTTCATAACTGTTTCACTTTCAACTGTATGTCTTGCTCTCTAGGAAGTTGGAAGCAGAGCATTACAAATGGTTCAACTGTCCCTCTAAGACATTAGTATGTTCTTTCACTAAAATTAGGGTTTCCATGAAAGTATCAACATTGAATGAGTATGAACTCCCCTTTATTCCAGTATTCGACATTGTTTTGGTTCCAGGGTCATAAGAAATTAGCCAGTTGTTAGTTGTTGATAGCAGAACCTCACCATTCTGCCTAAATCCCAATGTCTTATTCAACACGCCTGGTAGATTAATACTGAATAGTTTAGTCCAAGATTCTGCAACTCCATATTCTTTCATCACCCATATGCAGCAAGAAGATCTGCCCATTTCTGCACCACAAAACAGAGCCAATGACTCTCCAAATAATTTAATGGACAGACACGTTGGACGCCGACCAGCTAAAGCAGGAGGTAGCGTAATCTCAGAGAATGCTTCAGAAACCATATCAAACGACACTATCAAATTGCGAAAACCACCCACCACACTTGGATCATATGCAACCCAATGTACAGCTCCATTCACAAAAGCTTGTGACCACATAAATTCAACTATGCAATACGGAGGAGCAGCAGCAGAATCTATCTCTCTCCACGACCCTATCCCTTGTGTGTAAAGCTCCACCTTCGGAGGAACTTTGAACCGATTTATATGCTCCTTCTCATACACAATCCTCACCACCTTGTACTCATGAGTCATGGGGTGAGCCCCAAATCCAAGAACAAACATATAGGGGCCTTGTGGCTTACAAGGCATAGGGAGAGTCACTGATTTCCTAATTGATGGGTTCCATAAAACAATATGGTGGGTATCACCGAAATAATCGTCGCAAAGACATAGCAAACCATTGCAGCTACCAACAATTCTGAAATACCCAATTAGGCTTTTGAATGGGAACTCGAATTCTGAATAATCGTCACCGAATTTTTCGTCGTCGGAGCACAAGAGATAGTGTTCTTTATCGTCATTATCAGTGTAAAGCCTAAGGAGAAGCTTGTCACTGTTTCTTTTTCTGTCTGTAATGGTTTGATTGAGGTGTTTGGTGATGAAACTAGGGTTTGTGATGAGAGAGTGCCATGATTTGCAGACAGATGTGAATCGAAGTAGAGATTGTACGGGTAGTCTTACAAGAATTTCAATTATGAGTTCATTGGGTATGTAGTCTGACATTGATCTAATTGGAAGAGAATACTGATTTTATAGGAATTGGAGTATAAAATACAGAGATTCTATAAAAAAAAAAAAAAAAAGAGCCAGAATTTGAGAACAAAGAGCAAAGTTAGATTGTGAACTTACACTCGTGATGATCCATATATACACATACAAGCCCCTGTTTTGACAGCTCAATTCTTCAAATAGTTTCGGCCGTATGCTTCAGCTTCAGCTTCAGCTTCAGCTTCAACAGAGTATTTCAAAATTCAAACCAATGGAATAGAGAGGAGAGCAAATTCAAATCTGAAACCCTAATTTCTCTTTTCGTTCTTCAAATCCAGAATTTTTTTCCGGAGAAAAAAAAAACAAAAAATCTTACCGTTTGACCCTTTTAATTTTAAGGAAAAAATAAACTCTTAATTTTTTTAATTTTGCTAATTTAAACTCTAAACTTTTTATCTGTTTTCAATATAAACTATTTATTTATTATTGTTAACTAAAATTAATAATAAAAAATTATTAATTAAATTCAATAAAAAAAAATGATATTTTATGTGTATTTACATTAAGTTTAATATCTTAAATACTTTTTCTCCATTGGTATTACTTAACGAAAATAACTGAATAGTTTAGATTGAAAATAAATCAAAATATTAAGGTTTAAAATGACAAAATTAATAATTTAAAATTTATTTTATTAAAAGGCTCAAATCCTTTTCTTTCTTTTTTAAATTGTCCTTTTCTTTTTTTTTTTTTTTTTTTTGGGGAAGAAATTTATATAGAAAACATGATAAATGTAAAAGGGAAAAAATATGAGCTCAAACTCAAATCTATTAACATCAGCCCAAAAAAAGGGGGAGAGCCCAAAGTAATTCCTCAAGCCAATAAAGGACAGTTGGCCGTAGGTTGGTCCAAACTCAAGTGCATGAGAGACAATTAAACATAAAGATATCCTTTTAGAATGAAGATATGTAAAGAAAGAATGATTGTTGGATTGAGCTTCAATCCAATGAATGAGAATACATGTCTGGAAATTCAGAAATGCAAGTTGGGACTAGTAGAGAGCAATGTTGTCCGATCAAAACCATCTCACGGCTGTGATGTCCAACAAGTTGGCCATTAGAATCTGACATGATCTTAGTTATCCAAGGAAGAAAGCAACTTGGCAATTGGACTGGTCATAGCCAAACAAAGGCAAAACCCTCCGATCAAAAGATAAATGGATGAATAAGATTTAAGCCAAGAAACTATAAAAAGGCCAACATATGAAGCACTAAGGGCAAGCAAGAGGTAACTTAAGAACCCTCTTTTCAATACAAATTGTATATTTCATTATGGTCGATCAGTAAATTAACTTAATCATCGGACGGTCCTCCCGACCAAATCTGGTCGGAGGTGATTACTAACATTTGGTTTCTCTTAACAGAAATAAAAGTACAGGACATGTCATCTCGTTTTTTCTATGGAGATAATTTCACATTCCACAAATAAGTTATGGTAATTAGAAAGGATAAACGAGCCAAATGAGCCAAAAAAATAATTTGTCAAGCATTGTGTGAAAATTTTAATGAGTTTTAAAATTTGTTCAAGTTTGATTAATTAAATTTTTTAGCCAATCTCAAATGAATTTACTTATTTTTTTTTTTTAAGCTAAGCTCGAATAATTTATATTTCTATATAGTTTTAGGCTTATAAAATTAAGCTGAATAAGCAATTGGCTGTTCAAATTTAGTTAAAAAAACTTTAACAAGTTGTAAACTGTATTCAAGATTAATTAATTTACTTAATGAACGGGGATAAGCTCTTCTTCATACTTTCATCTCTCTATACCTCCCCATATCCCTTTTGTAGGCCCTGATTTGGACCCGCACTGATAATTCGAACCACTCATCTCGTAAGTTTCATAATAAAAGTCATCTATGCAAAAAAAAAGTTTCATCAGAAAATTATAAACTTAAGAAAAAAATTGCATTTTATTTATAAAATAAAAGATAAATGTGATTGTAAACTTAAACTATCAATTTTATAAAATAAAATATTTTTTGTTCCTGTGTTTATAATTTTCTGATGAAATTTATTTTTTACATTAATGACCTTTATTACAAAACTTATGAGATAGACGGTTCGGATCGTCAGTGTGGGTTTGAATTAGGGTCTACAAGAAGAGTATGGAGAGGTAAAGGTATGGAGGGAAGCGTATTCCTAATGAATGAGTTTTCAATGAGTCGATCACAAATCGAGCTCGAACTATTTGATTAATTTATATCACTCTAACGGTAATATTATTATTATAAATAAAAATTATTTTTACAAAGTTGTGTTTTAAAATAAAAAAATATATAAATTGTACACAAATTTTTTATTTGTACATTATTAGTTAGCCAAAAATTAGGGGGGAGGTGGAATTACAATTCAGTGGCATGTCACAAAAATATTTACAAATTCATAAAGTCTAAAGTTTAAAATTTTAATTAATAATATTTATAAGGTTTGCCATCAATGTGTATTTTTTTTACACTGAATTATAATTTTTTTAATTTTTTTTTTTTCCTTTTAGGATGAATGTACAGGCTTTGTTCGGTGTTACTTCCAAATTTATTTATTTAGCCTATTACTTAAAAAAAATTAATTAATAGTGTTTAATTATAATTTATTCAATTTTTTTAGCTTATTTAACCCCTAAAAAAAATTCTTAGCCACTAATTGTAGCTTACTTTGAACTTGTAACCATCCACACTATTACTTAACTCACACCACACATAATTTTGATTTTTTTGTGTCTTTCTCTCAATTCAAACCATTAAATTTTCATAATACCCTCCTCTTCAACATTCCTCCCCTTGACCTTAACCGTAAAGCATCATTTATGTTGTATTTGGTTGAAAGATTTGAAAAAAGATTTGGAAAAGAAAAGTGAAAAGGTAGGTAAAATGTAAATAAAATATACTTATATTTCACCTAATTTCACACACATTTTTCATTTTCCTTTCAAAATCCACTAATTAAACACAACATCAATGACACCTTCTTTCCAGCCTGTCATCCCGTCGCCACCCTCTCTCCAATTCCATTGCTCTCATTGACAAACCCTAACGCCACAAATCTACCACCATCGTGACCCAAACTTCACCATCCTGATCGTCCCTTCAACCTTTTCCCACTTCAAATTTACATTTTTAGAGAGTTAGATCTAGAGATCCAACGGCAAATGGAAGAAGAATGATGATAAGGAATGCGAGAGAAGGTTGCAATGGTTTTGAGGAGGGAAGAGGAGACTGGGGCAAGGAACAAAGAAGTCTGAGGAATGTGTCATGAGGAGTGAGAGAGAGGGTTGGAGGTTGGTGGGGTGATAGTGCCGACTAGGGTTTGTAATCGCAAAACAATGGCCAGTGTCGACCGTGATGGGATTGGAGAGGTGTCTACTTTGGCCTCAATGGTAATTCTCTTGAGATAGGAGTGTAAATTTGGCCTGGCCAGCCCATGTCGCGCCTCATGAGTTCCCATCAAAATTTGGGGAGGCCGGGCCTGGCCAGTCTACGGGCTAGAAAATTAGGCTCAGGCCCAGGGGGTATTCAGGCCTTAGGCAGGCTGGTGTGCTTGGGCCTCGGCTCAGGGTTGGACGGGCTTGAACAAATTTTTTTGTTTTTTTTTAAAAAATTTTTTCTATCAAAATTCTATTATTTTTCACAAAAAAAAAAAAAAAAAAACATTGGGTCTCAGGCGAGCCAGGCCTTGAGTGGACCTTAAGCGAGCCCATAGGCATGGTCAGGCGGGTCGGGCCCACGGGCCGAGCCAAGCTTGAAAATGATGGTTCAGGTCCTAGCCCAAGGTCTCGGGCTGGGCTCGGGTCTGAGCCCAAATGGGCTAGGGCCCACCCCGGCCGTGGGCGGGTTTCAGACCACCTATGGGTCGCGGGCCATTTTTACACTCCTATTGAGAAATAGAATTGTATTTAAAAAAAAAATTTAAAAATGGTGTAAACTAGCATAATATATGGTATACATGTAGAAACTCCCTCTTTTGTGTCTTAATCATGAATTTTGAGCGCATTCTGAATATTTGGGCAACGTAAGTCTGAGTGATAACTTATTTAAGCGCATTCTTAATCCAACTTGTTAGAACCTGTTTCACAAACTATTAATAATTACACCAAACATATTTATAACTGAATTTTATTCTTTTAAACTAAGGCCCTATTTGAAATTGGCTATTTCAATTGGTTAATTTTTTATGAAAGATTAGCAAAGGGGCCAAATAATCTAAAATAATTATAATCATAAAAAATAAGCCATCAAATGGGACTAACAAGTCCATCAAGTACGATGGAATGAAATGAGAGTAAGACTAGAATATAAGATTTAATGGAATGAAATGTCCATTCTCATTCCATTATTTGACTGACAACATGGAATAACATAAGAATAGGATGATAATTCTTATACATATGTTTGGTTATAACTATTAAACTCACGAAATGGAATAAGTTTTTTTATATTTATTATTATTATTTTTAACAAACTAGTAACAAATAAATTAAAAATTTATATATATATCATGATAATATTGATAATTATGGAAGTGATAGTATGAGTAGTAGTAGTGGTGGCGATGGTGACAGCAATGGTGACATTGATGATGGTGATAGCAATGATAGTATGATGGTGGTAGTAGGTTGTTGTGGCCTTAGTGGTGGTAGTCAGGTGCTGTTGTGGTTGCAATGGTGGTAGTGGTGGCCAACGGTAGTAGAGTGGTGGTTTTTGCGATAATGATGGTGGTGGTGTGATGTTTATGAAGGTGTTAATAGTAATGGTGAGGTAGTAGTTATGGCGATAGAAGTAGTTGTGGTAGTGAGAGCAATAGTAGTAGGGTAATGGTTCTAACAAAGGTGATAGTGGTGATTTTATAGTTGTGGATGGGGTGGTAGTAGTTGTGGTGGTAGTGGCGATATCGGTAGTATGGTGGTGTGGTGGCGACCATTGTGGTGGTTGTGGTGGCAATAAGGTAGTGATAACAGTGGCAGTGGCAGTGGCAGTAGGGTTGTGGAATGAGTAATAAGAGAATGAAATGATGGTAATAGTTAAATAATAATATTTTTGTTAAGTACCAACAAAAAAAATAATAAAAAAATTTTAAGGTAGTTTCATGATGGAATGTAATGAAATGGCCATTCTTTAGGTTGAAGGAAAGAACAAGCATTCTCACATTTTGTTAGAATAGCCATTTTAATGGAATGACTATTCCTACTTAAATAAGGCACAAGAAAAAAAAAAAATGTAAAGTTATAATGAGCATTTCATTCTCGCCCATTCCATCATACCAAACGTGCAAAATTTTACAATTTGCGAAAACTCATATCAAATTTGGCACAAGATATAATAATATCAAATTTTAGCAAACTCAATAAGTACATTGTACCCCTATCTTTTACTAGGGGTGAGCATGGTTAGGATTGGTTCGAATATGGATAAAATCAGGACCAATTCGTTATCTATGGTTCTTGAAAAATTGGAACCAATTCAATCCGTTTAAATCATGGAACCAATCCATTTAAATACGGATTGGATCGGTTTAGAATCACGGATTCACATAATTAAATAACAAAAAAATATATAGAACATTTTAATTTCATAAAAATATAAACATAGCATCATATTAGTTCCACAATAACAACATGTTTTTTTTTATAATAGCGACATATTGTTTTAGAATTTAAACAACCATAAAAAATTGGTTTTACCATAAGTATTTAGAGCATTACAAATTAAAACTAAAAATCAACAAGTAAAAGTAATAAAAGAAGATACTGTGTGGTTTGGGCTTAGATTTTATATGGAATAAGAGAAGATACTATGTGAGAGGGTGTATAATATAAATATAGGCTATTTGTATACAGTCCAGATCGGTTCCAATTCGGAACCGTGGGGTTCAATTTGGAACCAATCCATGGACTACGGATTTTTAATTTTTCAATCCAAAACCAAACCACGGATTCAAAAAACCAATCCAAACCTACCATATTGGACTGGACTAGATCGGATTACAAATTTTACAGATTCCTTACTCAGCCCAATCTTTTACTCAAGTTATTATATTATAACTTAAGAAATGTTTCCCTCCAGTTCACATCGAGTGTTATTACGACACGTAAAGTCCCCTTTGAATGTCAATTTAACAATCTAAATTATTTATTTTGTAAGATATTATGTGTAAATTATCCACACACAAAAATAAATAAATAAATAAATAAGAGTAATCCGACACTCATAATCATATATTCTTGTTATATTTTGTTTATAAAAAAATAAATAATCTAATTTCAAAATTATACTCGTCATCTATTTTTTTTTTTTTTTATTATTATTATTATTATTATTATTATTATATAAAACAAACATAAAGTAATTATGTAATTATGAATATCGTTTCAACTTAGTTTTTTTTCATGGATGGTCTACACTTAAAATAAGAAAATAAATAGTTCAAATCATTAGTGTGAGACTCATGATAGACCTCATAACCCCCACAATATTCTCCAGTCCAATTGGATTTGAGAGAATCCTTTCTTTTATAAATACTGTGATCAATGGATGAATATGTTGTTAAATTTGCAAAATATAAATATTTTTTTATTTGAATATGAATATGAATATAATGAGTTTCAAGAGGCATGTCAGTTACATGAGGGTATTTTGGGTGATTTAAGATCCAAATTCCTGAGGAGGCAAATTTGTTGGGAGCTTCTATATACACACACCCTTTCCCCTCAATACGCACACTTAATGATATTTAATTTTATTACAATTTTATCCCTAAGTGAAATTACCATTTTAGACACCATTGTTAATTGAAAACATCTCAATGCACACACACCTCAGAGTTCACATTGTTGCATCGTGTGTGTAAGCCACTGGTTTGGCATGCTTCTTTGAAAATGGCTTTGGCATTTCTGTAGGGTTTTCATTTTTTACAAAGAGCTTTGGCATTTCTGTAGGGAAAACATCATTGTGATGGAGGATTTGCCTTCTGAAAATCAGCAAATAAGTGTTCATGTGAAGCAGAGCGAAGGAAATGTGAGTTTATTTTTTTTTTTTTTCCCGGCGTCGTTCGGATAACCAGAGCCGAAATGTTTCTTTGGTTCGGAAGTATACTACCGAAATAATTATGTATTTCGGAAGTTGATGTCCGAAAAAATAATAAATTTCGGAAGTTGTTGTCCGAAAAAATATTTAAATTCGGAAGTTTGTCCGAACAAAGTTAACTTATACAACAATCAACTTCCGAAATTTTAAAAAAATTTCGGACAACTACTTCCGAATGAAGTAAATTTTTTTTTTTCCATTTTATATTCCAAATTTGCAAACTGCATACCAAATTTACAGTTTCAAATTGCAAATTAATCATTATAATGCCATTAAAAATTTGTAATGTTATACAAAACATGCAGGAATATGTGTCAACTCAAGGAAGTCAGGTTTGCGCGGATTTTGTGTTAGATTACACCACTCAATTCACAACTGAACAGGTTCAGTCTACGAAATTATAACGATTATGTTTCGAATTGCTCACCAAATGTAAATGTTTGATAATATTTATTTAACTTTGTAGGTATTCAAAAGTAAGGATGAATTGCTCAACTGGGTACGTGAAGTTGGAAAGAGAAATGGTTTGGTCATTGTAATCAAAACATCAGACTATGGTGGAGGGAAAAAAAGACCCAGGATGTATCTTGCTTGTGAGAGGAGTGGCCAATATAGAGCAACAAAGAAGTTAAAACATGATGGCAACAATACATCAAGAATAACTGGTACGAAGAAGTGTGGTTGTCCTTTTGATATGAGGGCTCACAGGTTTACCACACATGATGAATGGACATTGACCGTAGTATGCGGATTGCATAATCATCCACCTGCGGAGCACCTCGAGGGACATTCATATGCGGGGAGGCTATCAAAGGATGAGAAAGCATTGTTAATGGATATGTCAAAGAGCATGGTTCGGCCAAAAGAAATCCTAGTAACCTTGAAACAGCGAGATGCCCTCAATGTAAGCACACTTAAAACCATTTACAATGTACGCCATCGAAACAGGGTGGTACAGAGAGCTGGAAGATCACAGATGCAACACTTATTGGGTGAATTGGCCAAGTATAATTACATTGAGCGCCATCGGTCTGAAGAGTCCACGATGACTGTGACAGACTTGTTTTGGGCACATCCTACCAGTTTGGACTTATTCGGTCTTTCCCACGTATATTAATTATGGATTGCACATATAAAACCAACAGATATCGGCTTCCTCTTCTTGAAATTGTGGGAGTGACATCAACTGAAATGACATTCTCTGTAGCTTTGCATACTTACAGTATGAGAGGGTCGATAACTATGCGTGGGTGTTAGCTACATTGCGTGATGTCATGGATGGGTTTGTTGTGCCAACAGTTATTGTTACTGACAGAGAGCTAGCCTTGATGAATGCCATACAGAAGATATTCCCGAGTGCCAGACATTTATTATGTCGTTGGCATATCAGTAAGAATGTGTTGACCAAATGCAAGAAAATGTTTGAGACACAGCAAAAATGGGAGAAGTTCAACCATGAGTGGAACTCTGTAGTGTATTCATCTTCTGAAATTCAATACGAGGAGCGTCTTAAATCATTACTTAAGGAATTCAGTAGTTATCCTGATGCAGTCAAATACATCATGGATACTTGGTTGGTTCCTTACAAGGACAAATTTGTGGCGGCATGGACAGACACGTGTATGCATTGTGGCAATGTTACAACGAACCGGTAAGATTACTTTTCTTCAATATGTTATTAATAAGTGCCATGTACTTGATTTTAACTTGACTTTCATTGAATTGAACAGGGCTGAGAGTGCACATGCAAAACTTAAAAGACAATTGGGTTCATGTCAAGTCTCATTTCAGGCATCATTTGAGAAAATACACAGTCTGCTTGAGTTGCAACACACTGATATCAAGGCTTCATTTGAGAAAAGTCTAACTGTTGTGCAACATCAATTTAAACCTTCTCAATTCAGGGAGCTACGGGGTAATGTGTCTATCTCTGCATTGGAGTATTTGCTTGTCGAGAGTAAGAGAGCCAATTCCATTGGTATTGATGTTGAAGCTTGTGGATGCGTCCTTCGCCACACTCATGGTTTACCTTGCCCATGAGATTGCTGACTACATCAGACAAGATCGTCCTATACCACTTGCTACCATACACTCACAGTGGAGGCAACTTCATATCTCCATATGCAAGAAAGAAGAGGAAACCGAGGTGACTTGTCATGCAGAAGTAGAGTTGTTTGTGAACAAGTTTAATGAAAGTGATAGAACCATGCGATTGGAGCTTTTGAAGAAGTTGAAAGAGATTGTATATCCGGGAAGCACTTTTCTTGTTGAGCCGGAGGTGAAGCCCAAAACACGTCCTCGGGATCATAAGAAGATCAATGTTTCTACCCGTCGTGACCCGTGTGCATTTGAGTTAGTGCAATCTGGACATGATTCCTTCTCACCTAGGGACACTCAAATCACTACATTAGCTTCTACTCTGCAAACCAAGAAGAAGCGACCTGTTAAGGGAAAGGAGAAGGTGAACCCGAAAGGGAAGGCATACATTACTAGAACAGTGAAACCTGGTGCATATGTTGATGCTTTCCCTGCTGGGTTAAAACCATACATTAAGTTTGTCAAGGATGTGGCTGCAGATGGGAATTGTGGTTTCCGGGCTATAGCTGCTTCAATTGGTCATACAGAAGATGATTGGGCTCAGGTTAGGCGTGACCTATTGGGTGAGCTGCACACACACAAAGAGGAATACATTACACTTTATGGGTCCTATGAAAGGTTTGAAGAATTGACAAGCATATTGTCATACTTTGAAGACAGTCCTGGATACTTACATTGGATGACTTTGCCAGACATGGGGCATCTTGTTGCATCGTGCTACAATCTTGTGTTATACCACTTGTCTTTACAGCAATGTCTCACCTTTTTACCTCTTAGAACAGTGCCAGTACCTCAACTTGATAGACGTGAGATTGCCATTGGGTTTGTCAACGCGTCCAGGTATAACAGAAACTTATCAATTGGGTTTGTGCATGTACAAGAAGTTATGAGGTATGACCACTAAGTCAATTGATATTTGGTGCAGGTTTTGTTGCAGCCAGGCCATCCAGTTCCTCCTATTGCCACTAATTGGAGAAAATACCGTCACCCTTGCGCTATGGACTGGGATGATGCATATGTGCGTCGCATTCAACATTTCAAGGACATTATTCATGATAATGTAGCTACTCGAGAGACTTTTGATGTTGTTGATGTCGCATGACAAATGTATGCATTTGACAATGTTAGAATTATGGAAGAAATTAATGGATGTGTTTTTGATGTTGATGTGTTATGTTTTGCAATGTGGATTGAATGTTATCGACCATTGTTACCATTCCATTGTAATAAGAAAGTATCATTTACAAAATCAACGACCATTGTTACCATTCCATTCTAATAATAAAATGTCATTACAATACCATTGTTGCCATTCCATTCAAATAAGAAAAAAACCAAAAATAATATGTCATCTTACAAAAAACACCAAAAAACACTGCCATTACAACAATGTCATCTTACAAAAAACACCAAAAAATATTCATCAACTAACAAAATAACATGTAACAAGATAACATGTCACGAATCAGCTGTATGCCTACGCCTAGGCCTACGACTGTATGTCAATGTCGAAGATGGAAAGCGACCTGTAGCAGAACTAGTCCAGCTTCGTCAATGTGCTGACCTTCAAGAACATGTGTGATACTCTCGATAGCCTGGTAAAGTCGATAAGGATGGCGAATCCCCTCCTGATAACCAGCGTCAATAATAGGATGTGAAATCTGCAGTGCATGTGCAATACGCTGCATTTGAAAAGAATATCACATTTTAGGGAACATATAAGAAAAAAAAAAGTAAGTTACATATGCATAAGAGAGGATAATAGATTACATCCGCATGTTCGCTGAAATCCTGATGGTCATGGACACGCGGTTCATCAGTGTGCTCAACATATAGGTGCGTGATATTCTTATACCAATCCATGTAACCCGGTACACATTGCCAAGGCTGACGAATTAGTGTGCTCCTCCGTTGCTCAGATAACACGTGGTTATCCCAAGCCTCCCAGATCTTATCCAAGTATCTGTACATGACTGTATATCGCGCAGATATGTTACCTCGCGCACCACGAATGGGAGCTAGCGGTGCATCTGGGATGGTTTGAACCCTGCCAAACTGCCTCAAAACTCTATCTGGATGATAGGGTTCGACAACGTCTAAGCACTTTAAGCATCCATGGTAGAACGTAACCGGGTTACATGGATGCCGATCTCTGCAGCTGTGGTATGGATCCCAAATAACCTGTAAACGTAAAGTGTTTTTGCATTAAAGTACATAAAGGGTAAGATAAATGGAAATGTTAAAATTATCGCAAGATGAGTAAACTTACATCAGTAGCTACTAAACTGTCAAGGTTGGCTCGAAAAGATTTCAAATGGTCAATGGAGGAACCCGCCTCTCTCCTAGATGCCCAATGGTACACATGTGGCATGTCTTCATTGTAGCCCATGTTCTGATGAGGTCGGAATGCTCGGAAGTGCTCATAAATCCACGCCTCCAAAAGAGTCATATAACCACCATCTGCCTAACTAACCCCAGATCGGCTAGCAAACCCCAACTGTCTATATAAAAATGCTAATGCAGCAGCACCCCAGGCATAAGTATGTATGGATCCCAAATCCCTCAACAAGCAGGTAAACAACGGGAACCCTGCCGCCACTCTTGTCACTGAAGAGTGTACATCCCAATAGGAACAACAAATAAGCTCTTGCAGCACACTATATAGCCTCCTCGGGGTCTGAATCTGTGACACCAGCAAACTGACTTCGCAACCATTCAAGCCTGACTGAATTGCCACCAGCAGAAGAAACCTCTTCATGTGCTGCACGTTCACTAATCCCCAAGACATAAACGAGTAATGTAACTCCATGATGATCTGTCACATCTGGTATGCTGACTGATTTGCCTACAATGGGAAGGCCAAGAATAGTGCCAACATCATCCAGGGTCAAGGTCATCTCACCAACTGTCATGTGAAATGTGTTCATCTCAGGTTGCCATCTCTCAACAAAACTGGAGATTAGAAGCTTGTTGACGAACCGATAAGTGCAACGAGCTAACTGTGACAGTCCAGACTGCTCAATAATGGCTTTGAATATGGTGTTGTTCTCTACTAACCACCATGGCCATGCAAGGATCTTGGAAGAGTGATTATGACACTTTAGGGGCCCTCGTTCCTACAACACAAATGATATCTCATTACAAACTACCATACAACACACACACAAAAAAAAAAAACTCATATACAAATGAATTTCAGTTTTACTGAGGAATGTTTACCTCCCCGTACCAAATAGCTGCAGCTACATGACTATTGAAACTCCGCAGTATTGATGGATCAGTCGGTCCACCTGAAAAAGCATGAGTAAGGTACTCTTCCTGGACAGGAGGAGAATTAGGAAAAGAGGTATCCTCCATAGCAATGTCAGGCATATCATAACCTTCAACTCGTCTTTAGCTTCGGCCCCCACTTTGACTGGCACTTGGAATATCATATTCAACCTCAACTGGATCACGACCTCGACCACGACCTTGACCTCGTCCTCGCCCACGCCCTCGTCCCCGTTCATGGTCTACATCCAATTGACGACGTCGTCTATTTGAAGCAGTAGGTGGGACACATTGTTGATATTCAGAATCCATATTATCTGCAAAAAATACTAAGTGTGTGTGTAAATAAACAGAGTATGTGTAAATAAAGAGAGTGTGTGTAAAATTAATGAGAGTGTTTTAAATTATAAGTGTGTGTGTAATGAGTGTGTGTGTAAAATTAATGAGAGTGTGTGTAATGAGTGTGTGTGTGTAAATAATAAGTGTTTTAAATTATAATCAGAGAGTGTGTGTAAAGAATAAGTGTTTTAAATTATAATGAGTGTTATAATTAAGTGTTTTAATTAAGAAGGAAAAAAAAAAAACCTGTTCGGAAGTTCAGAACCGAAAATACCTATTATGTTCGGAAGTTGTTGTCCGAAATTAAAGCTACCATTTGGAAGTTGAAAACCGAACAAAACCATTATTTTCGGAAGTTGCAATCCGAACCAAATACATATTTTCAGAACTATAGTGCCGAATAGAAGCATAAAATTCGGAAGTAGATTGCCGAATAAGAACAAAAATTTCGAATAACCAGTTCCGAATGAGGAAACATAGCAACCACGACGGAAAATTTCAAAAATGGTAAAAATTAACCCACATTACAAATAAAATAGGAATGAGAAGATTCTAATCTGTGTAAACTAACCTAAAATGTGAAGATTTCAATGCCCTTCAATGCCCTTCAATGCCAATACTTCAATGGCACAAATGGATGGATGAAGCTTTTGGGGAGGAACGGTGGATTTGTGTGAGAGATGGGTGTGTGTGTGAGAGGGGTTCTTAGCTGGGTGTGTGTGTGAGAGGGGGGGGTGTGTGTATGATTTACATTAGGGGTATATGTGGAATGATAGGTGTGTGTAGTGAGTCAAAAATATTAGGATTTATTTTTTTAGTGTGTGTATTGAGAAAGATTTGTATAGAGAGGAAAGGGTGTGTGTATATAGAAGCTCCCAAATTTGTTGTGCCTTTTACATTGAAAATACTATCATGGAACAAATAGAAGAAAATAGGTCACCTGTACATGAGCAGCAAAAATGCACGCTTTTTTTAATTTCAAATTAGGAAACACAAGCACAAAAATTTAGTCCCCAACATCCACTGCTACCCTACAATATAGATTAAAAAAGGTAGAGAATAAAAAATGAAAAGAATAAAAAAGCCCAATGCATGAGACTCTTAATCACACATTTAGAGAGAGAGAGAGAGCAATATAAACTAAGGATCTGAGGGCCTTCTATGTGCAAACTGAAAAAAAAATTATAAAGAAAATAAATAAACTATGCACAAATTCCTTCAAAGACAGAATTCTGTAACCAAATTAAACTATAACTGAGAAATTCCAAACTAATGAACACAGTTAGAATAGTTATGATATAGATCAGGTTGGTAAGCTAGTACCAACTCTGTCTTGCAGGGATTTAAAGAAACACTGATTATGCAACTTTGAATTCTCTTTCTGATATGGAAATTTATAACAAACTCAGGCCTTCAACTTCAGGGCATTTCTTGATTTTATGATATTGAGAGATGTGGACTTGTAATGCAAGTTGGATTCAAATATATAATAATGATATCTAATATATGGAAATGAACAAGAGCCTTCAATTTCAATAACAAACCCCAGTGCACACAAGCAAACAAAAGCTAAGGTAAGGTAACCAGAGTAGAATATGATATATGCACATAAAAACTCACCCTATAATATGATATATTCTCTTTGGAATCTAATACTAAATAGGGTAATCTTACCTCTTGCTAGCCACATATAGCAGAAATATTCCAAGTAATATGAAAGTAACTTGGCAATATCTTAAATGATATGAATAGTAGGCAAGAAAGCTCAATAAAATTTTGAAGTCAGGAGGCTGCACGGCCTGGGACAGAGTAGTGACAAGCAGAGAGGAATAAAACTTGAAAGATACGAAAAAATTCTTAAAAACAAAATAAAAAAAGTTCTTATGCTGGCTATCCCAACTTACTTCACAACAGAGCACCATTCAATGGATAGAAATTAGAACCTAATGACATCACAAACTATATTCAGAACTCAACTGTTTAACAGCACCAGAAGATGTAACACAGTGTTTAGAGGCATGGCCAATTAAGGTTAGACATTTCCCATGGTCAAAAGTTGGATTTAAAAGTAAACACAGATGGTGCTTCAATTGGTAATCCAAGACTAGCGGTTGTAGGGGCTTTGATTAGAAATAGTGCCAGTTTCTCGGTTGTGGGATTCATTTAGAAAATTGTGTGGGCTCATGCTTTAACGGCGGGTTATGTGCAGTATGGCAAAGTCTACTTTTGGCTTGGCAAAGAGGATGCAGGGAGATCATCTTGGAGATGGATTGCCAAGATGCAGTGAGTTTGTTGCAAGGTCCAAATTCTTTACATCCTAATTTCAATTTGGTGCTACAGATGAAGGAATTTGTGAAGGAATTTGACTGTAAAATCCAGCATGTTTTCCTAGAGAAGCAAAAGAGTGTGCAAATCAGTTAGCACATGAGACACTACAAGGAGGTACTCACTTGCAGACCGTGCTAAGGCTGTCTCAAAGGATGCAACAAATTCTAGCTTATGAGACTCCAGATTGGAGATATTTCTGCACAAAATAAAAAAAAAAAAAAGATCTTCGTAGGCTGAAGACAGGACATTTTCCAAAAAAGGCCAAGAAGCCAGACACTGAAGCCATTAGAATCTCGTATATGATTCAGTAATCAAAACTAATAAAGAATTAACTAAATTGTCACATCTAGCAACTAATTGGGATGTATTGAAGGGGACTAACAAGACAATTTTCGTATAATAAAAATAAAAATATGACACGAATTTCCGAGAATGTGGCGACAAATAAAAAATAGGAGAAATTTCACCTTACAACCATGTGGTTTCGGCCATGTGTGCATAAGCTCCCTCACATTAAAAATAATCAAGTAAATCCCCATGGTTTCTGGACTAAAAAGTACCACTAGCTTCCGTTAATGGTACTTGTAAATTGACATTAATACCCTCATCATCTTCATCTACTCAATGAATGATTCTTTTCCCACCACCATCCACTGTGGTTTTTAATACCTTTCGTTATAAATCCCATACTAGGGACAAAACGGCTTTGAGTAACGAAAACCAATAACACATTTTTGTGACCGAAAAGCATAATAATCAATCAATACCACAAAATAAAGTGCAACAAGGCATTTGACAGAATCGATCACAGTTTCTGAAAGGGTGCAGTCCACGAAAAAATATTAACCACAACTTCTTCAATTGTATGATAATCAACTTGTTAAAAAAAAAAAAAGGCGAGAAATCAAACATAATTAGCTCCCGAAAACTAATGAAGAACAAGTAATGAACATTGGTTTATAAGAAATGGATTACAGGTGAGCCAATAAAACAAAGCAATCTGAACATGTTATAGCATTCAAAAGAGTGAGTTTTTGTGTGTGCATTGACACAATTTTAAGGTTTAAGGTTATTGCATGGTTGGGATTCACTCCAAGATATCTAAGAGGAACAGAAACAAATGAGGGAAATGTAGTGCTTAAAGTATTGAACACAAAAAATATTGATTTTGTTTCCCACATCCTTCTTTTCATTCACTTAATTTTTTTCATAACTATTTTATTGTCAACTCCATCCCCTTCTCCCTTAGAAGTTGGAAACATAGCTCACCTGTCCCACTCAGACAGCATTTTCACCTTTCACTAAAACTAGGGTTGCCATGAAAACATCAACATTAAATGAGTAAGAATTCCCTACAATTCCAGTATTTGTCATTTTTTGGGTTCCAGGGTGATAAGAAAGCAACCAGTTAATATTCGTTGATAATAGAACTTCACCATTCTTTCTAAATCCCAATGTCTTGTCCAACACATCCGGTAGATTTATACTGAATAGCTTAGTCCAAGATTCCGCATCTCCATATTCTTTCATCACCCATATGCAACAAAAACCTACGCTAATTAGTCCGCTCCAAAACACAGCCAATGATTCTCTAAATAATTTAACGGACAAGCATGATGGATGTTGATCGGCTAAAGTAGGAAGTAGCATCATCTCAGAGAATGCTTCAGTACCCATATTGAATGACAATATTAAATTGTGAAAACCATCCACCACACGCGGATCAAACGCAACCCAATGTACAGCTCCGTTCACAAAAGCCTGAGACCACATAAATTCAACCATACAATATGGAGAAGCAGCAGAATCAATGCATCTCCATAACCCTGTGCCTTGCATGAAAAGCTCAACCTTGGGAGCAAAATGAGAAGAATAGGTAGTCAAATACACAAGCCTTACCACCTTGTACTCATGAGTTGTGGGGTGAGCACCAAATCCAAGAACAAACATATAGCAGCACGGTGGCTTACAAGGCATACGGATAGTTACTGATTTTCTAATTGATGGGTTCCATAGAACAATTTGGGAAGCATCACCAATGGCACCATAAAAATGATCATGGGAATAATCATAATAATCATCACATAGACATAGCAATCCATTGCAACTACCAAATATCCTAAAATACCCATTTGGGCTTTTGAATGGGAAAGGTAGTTCCAAGTAATCATCAGGAAAATTTTCATCATCAAGGCACAAAAGATAGTGCTCTTTCTTGTCATTATCAGTGTAAAGTCTAAGGATAAGCTTGTCACTGTTTCTTTTCCTGTCTATAATGGTTTGTGTGGGGACATATTTTTGGGTAGTCCACGTGGCCGAGGTTGTTAGCCGAGGTACCACGTGGATGGACCATGATGCCGAGATATGGTGCAATAATACCAGAATCTAAGATATTTGGATAGAGGACTAGAGTCCTAGATGACATCAAACTACCTATTTGGATAGAGATGGGACTCTTGAGAAAGTTCATCTTAATCTGAGTAGTGTGAGTTGTGATAGATGTTATCCTTGTAAAGGATAGAGTCCCATGAAGTAAGATTTCTAGGGGAAGTTGGACACTGACCACTATAAAAGTGAGGCACCCCCATGGGTCTAAGGTATTCTTTTTATGTTCTGTCTAGTGAGTTAAGCACTATTTGCTATCTTTGAGAGATATTGATTACTGACTTGATCGTCGGAGTGCCCTCGGGTGGACGAACCACCGCCGGATTCTTATCTTTCTGTGATAGGTTGTTCGGGTTTAATCTATTCTGCCGGTGCTCTCTAGCTGAGTTTTCCCTTTGGTTGTGTGGTCAGAAATCAACACCTACAATTTGGCGCTATCTGTGGGAACTTAGTAAGGGTAGATGGCCAACAACAAACATGAAGTGAGAATTGGGGACGACATCTATAGCGAGGAGGAGGAGCATCTGGATCCTAACATTGAAGGAGGGGACCGCAACGGAAGAATATAATAAGTGAATCTTGAGGCGAATAACGTCGCCAAAGGCCGAGAAGGAAACAAGAAGGGTAACCGAGACGAGTACTACCAGGAAAGTGACCTTGAGGCATGGAGGGACAGATGCCAGAGAAGAGACGAGGAACTAAAAGACATGGCGAATAAGTTGACAGATTTACAGATAGTGGTCAACTTCATGATGTAGAACAAAGTGATGCGGCCAGCATTTCCATTACAGGACGCGCCGGCACCAATAGCCAAAATTGGTGCCTAGAAGACAAGAGCTCAACCTAAGTGAGTGGATCCCGGATCCCAGAGCCTAGAAGACAAGATCTCGGCCTAGATGATTAAGTCCGAGAAGAGAAGAGCTCAGCCTGAGTGAGCAGATCCAAAATTCCAGAAGACAAGATCTCAGCCTAGATGATTAGGTCCGAGAAGAGAAAAGCTCAGCTCAGTGAGCAAATCCCAGATTCCAAAAGACAAGATCTCGGCCTAAATGATTAAGTCCGAGAAGAGAAGAGCTCGGCCTAAGTAAGCAGATCTTAGATCCTTGAAGATAAAAAGGAAGCACATAAGTTCAGACTGAAGTCGGCCAGGTTCTGCCTGTCGACAGAAGGCCATCTATATAGAAGGGTTTTAACTAGACCTCTATTACGATGTGTACATCCTTCCCAGGTTAAAGACTTTTTATATAAGGTCCACAAAGAAGTATGTGGAAGCCATGCAAAGGGCAGATCCCTTGCCCAAAGAGCAATATCGCAGGGATTCTTTTGACCTTATATACAAAAGGAAGCTGATGCCTATGTAAAAAGGCATGAAAATGTTATTGAAATCCACCTGCAACGTGCAAGAGAACAGCAATTCGGCTGGGCACATACCAGTAACAACTTGCTAGGGCTTACAACAAGAAGGTCAGCCCAAGAGAGTTCAAGGTTAGGGACCTCATCCTGAGAAAGGTTGTCGGCAATAAGAAGGATCATAGGGAGGCCAAACTTGGCCCAAATAGAATCATCTCGGTTGCCGGCAATGGGGCATATTGGCTAAAGTAATAATAAAGTGCTAGTCTGATTTTTGTGAATTTGAAATCTGTGCGATAGGACCGACCAGTCCTATGACGATGTTTCTGAATGAAACATGACGAATAACTTAGACTTATTATATAGCAGAGTTGAATTATACTTGCATATAATAGAGTTGAACTAAGTTGGCGATGTTTCTGAATAAAACATGACGAGAAACTTAGACTTATTATATGGCAGAGTTGAATTATACTTGCATATAATAGAGTTGAACTAAGTTAGTGATGTTTCTGAATGAAAACATGACGAGTAACTTAGACTTTTTATATAGCAATTGAATTATACTTGCATATAATAGAGTTAAACTAAGTTGAATTCACCTAGACTTGCCATGTCGGCAGAGTTAAACTCAGAATGGAACTAAGTTTGCTTTAGAGAAACCAAGGTTGAACACCTCGGCTAGTCTTTGTTTGAATCAGACTTCGCAAAATTGAAGATGCATGCTTAATGTGAACATAAGTGACACTTGGGTCCACATTAGGGGGCAGGAAGCAGGAATAAGGAATAGGCTTAACACTTGTTGAAATTTTTTATAAGTTGGAGTCAGCCGAGGTATCCAGATGAGGGGACACTCGAGTTGTTGGTTACCCGAGATCACCAACTAGTTCGTCACACCTGGAAATATACTTGTTGAATGTTGTTTAAAGAATTTTTATAAAATGCCCATTGGCCGAGATCACAGTAAAAGGTGAACTCCGAGGTAAGTTGGTCCGAGGTGGCAAACTAAGGGTGTACCCAAAATGAAGTGGATTCGAGGTGGTATGTGTCAGATGTGTTCTAACCCGAAGTGATTACACAGTTAAAGTATACTTGGGAGAAATATAAAAATATTCTAAGTATGGAATCATACAAGACAGTAAAGATAGAGATTGAACACTTAGTCAAAAAGAGGACTTGCATTAAAAAAGACAACTTGTTCAGATACAAAAGAAGGCACCTCGGCCCAAAGAAAAACAAGATATTAAGATGGAATTTGACTCCACCCTCAAATGATAGATACTACAGGAAAGGGCGTATATGTCTCTCCAAGCATCATGGAATCCTCCTCCCCAGCCAACCTTAGATGAACGTCGGCTGGAATGAAGAATTCCTGACGGAAGTATTCTAGTTTATTAGAGAAGTTTACCCTCTATTTGAACATCCCCATGACCTCGGCTAGGGTGAATTTGGCAAGGAAAGTTGGACTTTGTGGGTTAAAGACCTCAGCGAAACCCTGAGGACTGCTGGATTATCAGTTTTAGGGTTCTGAGGAAGGTTTGGGGGAAAATTTTGTTTTAGTTTTCCTAAGTGTGGATTCTAGCAAATCCCAAACCTATGTCTATGCAAATGTACAGGATTCAGAGGCAGTAATGTACTAACAAGCAAGAACAGACAGAAGAAACAGGTCTCAAAAACATGAAACAGTGATCAAAGACTCAAGAACATGAGAAAAATAGAGCATTGATAGATTTAGGGAATGAACAAAATTGATAGAATTCGATGACAGTGTGCTAGAAGATATGTGTCAAATACAGAAAAAATGTGAAGATGAGCTCAAGAACATGAAGGACAAAATATGAGTCAAAGCAAGTGAAGGAATGTAGAACAATAGGATTCGAATATGAATAGAAGATGGCAATGTAGATATAGATACAGATACCGTGTGTGATGTGTAACAATCCACAGAATGAATATATTTGAAAATAGTGGAGAACTGAAGTTAAAATAAAAGAAATCAAGAACTTGTTTATTTTTGGTTTCTGATGAGATGATACTAGGATCTTCATGTTCTTGAACTAGCAAGTCATGATCTCTGCTAGTAATGTGATCTTTGTTGAGATGTTGGACCTGGATGAGATTGAACATGATGGTTCTTGATTCTTGATTCTTGACGAGTGGATTCTTGATTCTTGACGAGTGGACATATGAGTCCTTATTTCTTAGTGTCGACAAGTCACAATCTCGGTCGGAGGAGTACATGTATAGGTTCCATCACCTCAGTTTGCCGAGGTAATAGAACCTAGGGGGCAGTTGTGGGGACATATTTTTGGGTAGTCCACGTGGCCGAGGTTGTTAGCCGAGGTACCACATGGGCGGACCATGATGCCGAGATATAGTGCAATAATACTGGAATCTAAGATATTTGGATAGAGACTAGAGTCCTAGATGACATCAAACTACCTATTTAGATAGAGATGGGACTCTTGAGAAAGTTCATCTTAATTTAAATAGTGTGAGTTGTGATAGATGTTATCCTTGTAAAGGATAGAGTCCCATGAAGTAAGACTTCTAGGGGAAGTTGGACACTGACCACTATAAAAGTGAGGCACCCCCATGGGTCTAAGGTATTCTTTTTATGTTCTGTCTAGTGAGTTAAGCAGTATTTGTTATCTTTGAGGGATATTGATTACTGACTTGATCGTCGGAGTGCCCCCAGTTGGACGAACCACCGCCGGATTCTTATCTTTCGGTGACAGGTTGTTCAGGTTTAATCTATTCTGCCGGTGCTCTCTAGATGAGTTCCCCCTTTGGTTGTGTGGTCGGAAATCAACACCCACAGTTTGATTGATGTGTTTGGTGATGAAACTAGGGCTTGTGATGAGAGAGTAGCATGATTTGCAGACAGATGTGAATCGAAGTAGAGAATCTACAGGTAGTCTTGCAAGAATTTCAATTAATAGTTCATTGGGTATGTAGTCTGACAGAGGAAGAGGACACTGGTTCATAGGATTGGGGTTTAGAGTTATAGAGAATCAATGAAAAGCCCTGGAACTTGAGAAAGAGAGGACAGCTGGATTGGCAACTACAGTTGTGATGATCCACGGATACAAGCCCTAGATCAAGAAAGAGAGAAGAAAACGAACCTAGAAAAGCCCTGAACCTTTTAAAAGTCCTGCTTTATTGTTTTTAACCTACAATAAAGTCTTGCTTTACGTTTAACCCATGAAGTCATATTTTAAAAGAATAATGATATCTGTGTCAATTAGTGTACCAATTATTGTATTAACAGATGGTGTAGTATAATTTTAGAGATTTTGAGTATTTATAATTTGCATAATAAATAGGGTCAGTAATAATGACATAACACTAGTTGGTACACTAATTAATATATTAATTGATGCATGTAATACTATCATTTCAAAAATATTTATGCATATATAATTAAAGGCGTACAAAATTTAGAGGCATCAATTCATGGAGTGTTAATAAAAAATTATTACAAGTAATGTTATTCTCCAATCACTAAGAATTATGTTTCTTACTTCAATATAAAATTGTGGGTTCCAGCTTCTATACCAATCACAATTTTTTTTGATAACTACCTAACCATACTTCAAAAGCACTAGATTATTTTTCTTATTCAATTGGTAAATGCTAATGTAACACTACTTTTGTTTTATTGTTTTAAATTTGTAACGAAAAATGATGTACAAGTCTACTTTTTAAAATCGCTTTCTAAACTCAATGATATGTCAAGAAGATATATAAGGAGATCTATCAAATAAAACCAATATTAAATATAAAATTTTATAAAAATAAAATATTATTTTTTAAGCTATATAAAACTAATAATTTCTCAATTTGCAAAACTATCTAGTAAAACTGAAAGTTTCTCAATTTTTTTTTCAGTATGAACTCAGAATATTCTTAGTCCGTTTTAAAACTGAAAAAAAATTGAGAAATTTCTTAGTTTCGTACAAAAATATTCCATATAATTGTTTCGTCAACTAAGAAATTTTTTAGTTTTCCTTGTTCCGTAATTGTGATATTTTTCAATTTGCTTATGTATATTTATGTGTGAAAGAGATACTTTATTTGTTTAAAATTTTAATTTATGGTTAGAAATTAAGAAAATTGTAAATAAAAAATTAATGTTAGTCTTATTTGATAGATTTCGTTGTGTTGAATAGAGAAATATAAATGTTATCAAAAATAAATGTATATTGTAAAAATTATGATGTTTTGAAATTTTGAGAATCAAAATAAATGTTACATCCCCATATTCTTTTATAAACAATTACCAACGATCATTGTTTGAAGGGTAATTTTGTCTATTAAAAATTAATGGGACTTGAAGGAATAACAAATCTTATCTAGGATTTAATAGAATATAAGTTCACAAAAGAGGACGTGGGTGTAAATGATCCCTATTTAAAACTCGTTAGTTCTTCCAACTCAGTTTTATTATAGAATTTCCCGATTATATATATATATATATATATATATTACAAGTATTACTAGGCATCGGTTAAAATCATACTGTGGGGACATAAATTTTGAATAACAACACGTGGCCGAGGTGTCACCGAAGTGCCAGCCGAGGTGCCACGTGTCTTGGTCGAAACGCCGAGATCATCTCGGCTAGGCCGAGGTTATCTGCAAAGATACCGGAATTCAGGATAAGCAGATAAGGGACAAGAGTCCTAAAATGGGAGAAGACTTCAATTTGGGTAAAGATAAAACTCTTGGAGAGTTTATCCTAATCCTACTGGGAGTCCAAGATTAGCAGTAATCCTAAGTCCATTAGAGCTAGGCTTCTATTGGGATTAGGATTATGTTGGCTATAAAAGGGAGGTACCCTCATGGGTCTAAGATATGTCTTTTATGCTCTGAATAGTGAGTTAAGCACTATTGGTTATCTTTGAGAGATATTGAGTACTGACTTGATCGTCGGAGTACCCCCGGGTGGACGAACCACCACCAGAATCTTCTCTTTCTGTTACAGGTCAGCCAGGTGCCATCTATTCTGCCAGTGCTCTCCAGCTGAATAACTGAGTCAGCAGTGTGGTCAGAAAATCACTCACACAATTTGGCGCCGTCTGTGGGAAAGAAAGGAGAATAGATGGCCAACGACGGACAGAAAGAGAAGGTTGGAGACAACACTCCTACTGGGAGTGGGAAACTTGTAGACCTTGACGTCGAAGGAGACAACTACAACAAAGAGACTCGTGATAAGAATCACAGAGAAGAGGACGTCGGCCAGGAGGGCGATGTGCCAAAGAAATCAGACCGAAGTGAGTATTACAACGAGGGAGACCTCCAGGCATGGAAGGATAGATGCCTGCGGAGGGACGACGAGATAAAGGCCATGGCGAACAAATTGGCGGACCTGTAAATGGTTGTCAACTACATGATGCAGAACAACGTCATGCAGCCACCGTTCCCGTTACAAGATACGTCGATTCCAGCGGCCGAGAAAGATGCCCAGACGGGGGGGCAGAAGATAACTCCTACGACTCATCAGCACGATAGGACCAAGGAACACTCTCACCAGCCTTTAAGGGATGTCGGGCGAGGAGAATCAAGAAAGGGAGATTCACGGAGGACGCATCGCACCAAGGAAGCTGACCTCAAAGAACATCGACATGATCAGGGGAAGGAACTCTATTTCGACGTGACCAATAGAGGGAGGTCCAAAAGGACTCACAATGACACTGGAAGCAGTGCACCAAAGAGGTTGAAATCCAGAGATAGCCGAGCTCCTGGATGAACCAAGGAGGATCTGAGGGATTACCTCCAGAGAAAGCGGCAAGATGCCGAGGTAACCTCTCTTGTCAAGCCGAGGACACCGTTCTCAGTAGAATTGGACAAATTTGAGGCCCCGAAAAGGTTCAGTATGCCGAGGTTCCAGATATACGACGATAAGTTGGACCCAAATTTTCACGTCCGCTTGTACCTGAACTCAATGGCGTTGTACACCGGGAACAAGCCGTTGCTCTGCAAAGTGTTCCCCTCATCCTTCGGAGAAATTGCATCAGATTGGTTTCACAAGTTGCCAAAATGAACTGTGAAAACCTGGGAAGGCCTGGCCGAGATGTTTGTGACCAGGTTTGTGACAAACAAGCTACAGCCATTGAGGGTGGACGCCCTAATGGCCCTGAAGATTTGCGAGGATGAAGACCTTAGGGCCTATGCCAAAAGGTATTATGAGATATTCAACCAAATACCAGGATGCAACCAAGAGGTGGCAGTCGTGTGCTTTAAGAACGGCCTGAATGATGACTGTCTGCTACGAAAATCATTGGCAAAGACATTGCCAAAGAGTATGGAAGAACTCATGGCCAGAATTGAGAAGTATGATAGGGCCGAGGAGGACACACCGGGGACAACGACGTCAAAATAAGAGAAGAGAAACGGCTCGCCGATGCAAGGCCGAGGTTGGAACCAACCGAGATTATTGTTTAACACTTGTTGAAATTTGTAGCAATTTACAAGTTGAAGTTAAACCGAGATTATTGTTTAACACTTATTGAAATTTGTAGCAATTTACAAGTTGAAGTTAAACCGAGATCATTGTTTAACACTCGTTGAAATTTGTAGCAATTTACAAGTTGAAGTTAAACCGAGATTATTGTTTAACACTTGTTGAAATTTGTAGCAATTTACAAGTTGAAGTTAAACCGAGATCATTGTTTAACACTTGTTGAAACTTGAGAAAAGTTTACAAGTTTAAGTTAAACCGAGATGATGTTTACTTGTTGAAACTTGAGAAAAGTTTACAAAGTTAAAGTTAAACTGACATTCAATGAAGCAAATACCTCGGCTAAGTGGACGATTTCGGATGAGAAACTTGAACGAACTTGGTCGTTGGTTCTAAGGCGTTGATGAAAGCAGACTATAGGTCTCGGTTATATTGAGCCGACGAGTTCTAACTTCGGCAATAGATAAAACGAACTTAGTCGAGGTGCTAAAATGGAAGAAATGATATAGGTTCCATCACCTCAGGATGCCGAGGTAATAGAACCTAGAGGGTAGTTGTGGGGACATAAATTTTGAATAACAACACGTGGCCGAGGTGTCACCGAAGTGCCAGCCGAGGTGCCACGTGTCTTGGTCGAAACGCCGAGATCATCTCGGCTAGGCCGAGGTTATCTGCAAAGATACCGGAATTCGGGATAAACAGATAAGGGACAAGAGTCCTAAAATGGGAGAAGACTTCAATTTGGGTAAAGATAAAACTCTTGGAGAGTTTATCCTAATCCTACTGGGAGTCCAAGATTAGCATTAATCCTAAGTCCATTAGAGCTAGGCTTCTATTGGGATTAGGATTATGTTGGCTATAAAAGGGAGGCACCTCCATGGGTCTAAGGTATGTCTTTTATGCTCTGAATAGTGAGTTAAGCACTATTGGTTATCTTTGAGAGATATTGAGTACTGACTTGATTGTCGGAGTACCCCCGGGTGGATGAACCACCGCCGGAATCTTCTCTTTCTGTTGCAGGTCAGCCAGGTTCCATCTATTCTGCCAGTGCTCTCCAGCTGAATAACTGAGTCAGCAGTGTGGTCAGAAAATCACTCACATACATACCAATCCGCATTGATCGATCGACTAACCGTGGATTAAACTTTGAAATTTATAATCCGCCTTTGAAATCACTCCGTTCTACTATAGTTGATACATACATTTTTTTAACATCTAATGAAATATCAAAGAAAAATGAGTATGGGAGAAATTTAAGATAAGAAATTTGTTGTAAATCAATTGTCATAATTTTTTTATGTAAAATTAGTTTGTGTTATATATATAACAAATATTATGCAAATGTTTGATAATTGTTTAAGAATATTTTTCAATCAACTAGTAAATTGAAACCATCCCAAACAGCGGTTTAAATTATTTGTTAATCCGTCATTTACTGATTAATTTATAATTTTACTCTCAAACCGTCCGAATCGCATTACATACATCCTTAGGTACTACTATCATCATGTTAAACCATCTCTAAACATTCCCCACTTCAAAAAAAAAAAAAAAAATGATATAAATTCTTTCTTTAAATTTTTTAGCAATGTTTTTAACAAATATTTCCTATTGTTTTAAAAAAAAAATATTTCTAATATTTTATCTTTTAAATTTTTATTAAATTCTAATTCGATAAAGGATTTAATAAACATTTAATGAATGGATTAGAAATTATTTTTAACTAATTTTTTTTATCAAATTATTTGATAAAAAGAAGAAGAAAAATGGTTGGAGATACTGTTTCTCACTTAGTTTGTTTCAAAAAGCCTATAAACTAAGTTTAAATACATATTACAGCCAAGTTTGGGAACTAGTTAAAAAATCATTACCAAAAAATTAATTATTCTCTCTATTTTTCTATATATCTTTTTATAAAATGTCAAAAAATTAATTAAAATAATCAATTCTCAAAACAATCTTAAATTTATTTGATTTTCAAAAACAACATAAGTTATCAATTACTATGGCATGTTTTGGAAAAGGGCTTGCACATAATAGTTGTGCATAAGGGTGTAAAAATCGGTCTAACTACTCGTGATCTGCTCAAAGTCTGTCTGACCCTAAGTCTAACCCATGATCCTGGACTTGAGCCATGTGTTATGAGGCTCGGCCTAGCTCGAAGCTCGGCCTGCTCCAAGGCCTAGTGCCATTTCAAGCTATTTTCATAGAAGGAAAAAAAAAAATGGCTAGGTTGGGCCTGTAAGGTTGCTTGAGGCTCGAGTACCTCCTAGGTTTAAGCTTGGGCTTAGGTCGAGATTTTACATGAGTGGCCTGGTTCGGCCCAATTTTCGGTGGGGGCTCGCTAGGCCCTACGGTTGACTAGCCTGAGTCCAGATGGGCCAAGCCAAATCATGTCATTTTTACATCTCTAGTTATGCATCTAATGAGACCTATTTTGGGTGTCAATTCAATAATTTGAACTGTTCACTTTTTTGGGCATATAGAGTACATCATAAAAGTTGATCGGATATCGACACATTTTTTATCAAATCATATTTGTATCTAAATAAATAAAGAGTGCTTGGGCCAAAAGTCGAAAATTATATTTCTTGTGGCCAGAAGTCCAGCCACTCAAACATTTTGTCCATAAAGACAAGTTTAAATAAAATGACCAAAATACCTATGTGTATATATATATATGCTATACACAAACCAAACATAGCAACTCACAAACCCCCTGTCTCTCTCTCTCCTTACCCCCTGTCTCTCTCTCAGTTCTCAACCCTCCGTCGATCCCACCCCTCACCCGTCGCCCCTTCCTTCGTTTCACCCGCAGCCCCTTCCTCCGCCATGGTCACTCAGCTCTCTCTCTCTCTCTCTCTCTCTGATCCCCAAAAGCTCAGCTCTGCCGCCACTGGCAATGTCTTTCGGTTGATCGAGTAGTACTTCGAGGAGCATCGCTATCGTCTTGAAGCTTAGAGGGCCGCCATGGATCCACGACAACCTGGTTCTCAAGTATGCCTCCAATGGATCCACTTACCTCTATCCTGTATTCGTGATCGATCCACATTATATAGAGCCTGATCGGACCGCTTTTTCTCCCGGGTCGATCCTTGCCAACTTGAACCAGATCCTGTTCTTGGTTGAAAGCTTGGTGGATCTCGATTCAAGACTCCAGAAGCTTGGTTTGCGTGTGTTGGTGTTTAAAGGTAAACCTAGCAAGGTTCTGTTTCGCTGCTTGAAGGAAGTAATAATCCATTTGGTTGTTGTAGCTTTATCTGTATAGAATTGCACCAAATGGTAATCTCTTGACTTTATTAATGTATTTATTTTCCATTTTTACTATACCTTCTCCAACATGACTTTGTGATTGATTTGTAAGAGTCTTCTTTTTAAATTATTTGGTGATGAAGAGGGGGTGTTTTACTAAGAGACTATAGTCTGGGAAACCAACACCACTTTCATTTCACTATGAGATTGTTCTTTGTTGTTGTATTTCTCAAAGATTTGAGAATTTTTCATTTTTTTTTTAATTTGTTTGTTTTGTTGTTATTGTTGTTAATGGTAATGATGATAAAGAAGCCGATTACAACAGATAGGAAGAGAGAGGAGAGATCTAAACATATAGAAAAAAAATATATTTGAACAAATAGGGTTTGATGGACTCGATGAGGAAGATGATGGTGCTGGTGATGATTTGTTGTTTGAACAGATAAAAAATTTGAACAGATTAAAAAAATTCAACAAATAAAAAATTTAAACAAATAGGAATTTGAACAGATAAAAAATTTTAACAAATAAAAATGATTTCAACAGATAGTCAACGAAAAGTCAAATAGATAAAAAAAAAAAAAAGAAAAGAAAAGGTCAAGGGTTAAAATTGGAAGTAAAATGTTCTCCAGGACTTTTACCAAACTATTTCACAGAGTGTGGACCTCTCATCAACAAAAAATATTCTTTAGACCTAATGCCTTATACTCTCCTTAAATTGGATTTATCACCAATTAACCCATAAATAAATAGTAAATGATTCTAAGTATAAAACTGAATATGAATATGATTTGGTGAAAGGAATGCTGATCAATTAACTTAATTTTTTGTGAGTATGTTGTACTTAATGTATCTTAAAAAATGATAATTTTATATTATCAAAATAAGACTCAAAATAAGTCACATCAAACACACAACCGTGACCACATTGCCTTGCGCACCCCTCTTCGAGTATGTTTACCACTCTATTTGAATGAATTTATTGACCAATTGGCTATGTCCATAACAAG